>OZ017738.1:382087756-382675256 GCA_963969285.1 Odontomyia ornata
TCATTCAACCACGATAGTAAAAACTGCGATGGTGTGGAGTGCGAGTTGAAAAGCGATTTTCGTTGATTGTTAAGTGAAGACAGTTGTTAGAGAAATTTATAGACAAAGAGAAAATTAAAATTGTCAAATAGTTAAATGAGAGATTGTGCATTTTTTTAGTAAATAAATAAACTCTTTTAATTCAATTTAAAAGAAATTGCGTTTTCACTTTCCCGGAACATTAAAATTATTGGCCACGAATCATAACACGCGACAGTGGTGTCAAGAAGTGAGAAAGAAAATTTTGGAAGTGAAAACGATTAAACAATTTTAAAGTGCACAATAGTGAAAATCAACGTGGAAACTGGTGGAAAAAAATAAATAAAAGCCGAAATAATAAAAATAAATGAATTTACCACGGCGGAGCTTAAGGGAGACGCAGAAATACCAAAATCAAAGGAACCAGAAGATGCACATATGCAAATGCTAGTGCTGATGTCATCCAGTCTGACTGCAAAGCTAGATGAACAATCAACGAAGTTAAATGAACAATCAGCGAAATTGGACCAACAAGCGATCAAAATCAAGGCAGATTTCCAAAAACAGTCAACGAAAATAAAAGCGGAGGTCGGTAGTCTGAATAAGCAAATTAGATGCGTCGAGGTAACGATTTACCAGGTCGAGGAAAAGGTCAGCCAGGTCGAGGAGAGAATCAACAATGGGATGGAAAAAGTGAAAAAGGAATTGGAAGCAGCGAAGGCAGTAGTACCCACCTTACCAGCCACGCTTACAATCGCAGCGCAAAGCACATCCAGAAATGTGCAAGCACCAATATTCGATGGGCGAACGGTCTGGAGTATTTGCAAAACCCAGTTTGAAGCTGCCGCTAGGGCAAATCACTGGAACGAGCCGGAACGAGCAACTGCACTAGTTCTTGCTCTAAGAGGCCTAGCTGCTGAGCTTTTGCAGACGATCCCCGTTGAATTGCACTCAAACCCGAATGCTATAATGAATGCACTCGACATGCGTTATGGAGACGATCATCTAAAGCGGATTTACGGTCACAGCTACGGCATCGGATGCAGAAGTCTGGCGAAACCTTACAGCAGCTAGCACAAGACGTTGAGCGACTGGCACTTTTGACTTACCCAGCTTATGACCCTGAACATCGAGATGACGTAGCAACAGAAGCATTCATCAGTGCATTAAAAAACCAGGAATAGCAACAAGCCATGCGCTTAGCTCAAAAGCAAACAGTTAAAGACGCATTGGCTTATAGTCTGAACTTTGAGGCAGCGAAAAATGTGAGCCGTACCAATGCCCGGATTCACGAGGTAATGACAGACGAGTGCAGGTGTGAGCGCGTGGAAATTGAGCGAGACCCGCATGTAAATGGTGCGCCTAGATGCTGAAATTGTGGTGAGGAGGGGCAGTTGCAAGGAGATTGCAAGAAGTGAAGAAAATCGAGCTATTGTCCAGAGTGGAGGAGATCCAGACCGAGTCAGGAGACCAGAATGGAAGCCCTCCAAACTGAGGAGGTCAACTTTGTGAGGCAAAGGTTGGCTAAGAGGAGTGACGTCTCCAGCACTACCATCACCGTGTCAAGACTACATCGTGGAGGAGTGAAATTATGCCTTCCTGGTTAAGTTGACGGAGAACATTGCACCATAGCAATCGACAATAGTGCAACCCGATCGATTATCCGACCAGACCTAGTGAGGCCCCAACTACTTCACAAGGGCAGAATTTTCTCACTACGAACACCTACGGGAGAAACTGCACCTGTTCATGGAGAGGTCAACCTCCCGATACAGTTGGGAGACCTTATGTTCCGACATATTTTTCTGGTCGCAAACATTATGGATGACTGCATTCTCGGAATTGACTTTTCGGGACCACATGGAATCACGTTGGATTTGGGCAAACGTGCATTGAAATGGCAGAATGTCGTAGTACTGATGGAGGGTCCCAGCGTCCAAATTCCCAAGACTAATGTGGTAGTATTTATCGACACTAATGTACCGAAATCTTCCGTGAGCATTGTATGGGCCAAGCTTGACGGTTATTCTGGAGACCAACGATCTTATCTGGTAGAGCCAACGAAGATGTCCACATTGCGCATTTTGATTGTAGGACGAAGCCTTGTAAGATCTATAAGGAACGGATATGTGCCAGTTAGAGTCCTTAACACCGCAGACTCAACCACGAGCATCAAAGCGGGAGAAGTCATCGGCAGCTGCCAGCCTGTTTCCACCATTACCTCCATGGAAGCCACGCAGGACCATCATTGGAAAACGAGGCAAGACACAGACTAAGCCGGGGAATCCACGTCTGCAATATTGAAGCAGGTCAAATTGTCAGCGCAGCTATTCAAGTGAGCCTTTGATCTGGTCACCAAGTACAGTGCCATCTTCTCAAGAAGCCCGGATGACCATGGCCAAACGAGTATGGTAACACACGTCTTAGATACACAAGGTGCCAAGCCAATTCGACAAGCACCGAGACGTCTCCCTATAGCCGAACAAGAAGAAGTGAGCGCGCTGATCTCGAACATGGAAAAACAAGGCGTTATCGAACCTTCTTTCTGTCTATGGACCGCGCCAGTAGTTCTAGTAAAGAAAAAGGATGTTAGCACTCGTTTTTGTGTCGACTCTAGGCAGCTTAACGACATCATTAAGAAAGATAGTTACCCGCTTCCACGCATCGATGACATCATGGACACTTTGGCCGACGCAAAATAGTTTTCTACACTCAATCTCAAGAGTGGCTACTGGCAGGTAGAAATCGACAAGAAGGACAGAGAGAAAACCGCATTTTCAGTTTGGACCCGATTGTGGCAATTTGTGGTGATGCCAATTGGGCTCTGCAATGCTCCAGATACTTTTGAACGCCTGATGGAATACATACTACGTGGTCTAACGCGGAAAACCTGCTGGTGTACCTAGATGATATCATTGTTATCTGAAGAACGTTCGAAGAGCATGTGCGGAACTTAGAAGAGGTTTTCTCCCGATTGCGACTGGCCAATTTGAACTTAGTCCCGACAAGTGTACCCTTTTCGCAGCTGAAGTAAAATACCTGGGACACGTCGTATCAGCAGAAGGGGTCAAAACAGACCCTGGGAAAATTGAAGCCGTGAAAAGCTGGCCAACAACAAATAACAGCGCCAACTACGAAGTTTTTTCGGTCTGGTGACCTTCTATCGAAGATTCGTCAAAGATTTTGCCAAAAAAGCTAAGTGTCTCCATCAGTTAACCGAGAAAAATCGTCCATATGTCTGGAATGAACAATGCCAGACAGCCTTTGAGACCCTGAAGGAGAAGCTGGGTGAATCACCCGTGCTGGCATATCCAAAACCCGGAAAAATGTTTGTAGTTGACACCGATGCGAGCAACGGTGGTATTGGAGCTGTACTCTCCCAGCAGATCGATGGCGAAGAAAGAGTCCTATCGTATTACAGTCGAGTCCTCACAAAAAGTGAAAGGAACTTCTGCGTAACCAGGAAGGAGCTATTGGCTATAATAGAGGCCACCAAGCAGTTCCACAAGTACCTATATGGCCAGAAATTTGTTCTTCGAACAGACCATGCATCACTGAGATGGCTGCTCAACTTCAAAAACCCCGAGGGACAAGTTGCGAGATGGATCGAAAGATTGCAGTCATACGATAACGAAATTGTTCATCGGAAGGGCGGAGTTCATGGAAATTCTGACACCCTATCTCATCGTCCATGTCCAGCTAATTGTAAGCATTGCCGACCGATTGAGGAAAAGGAACCGCCCGTTGATCTGCGATTGATAACGGCCGAATCCGATGAAGTTTACCGATGAAGACGTCGGACCATTGCTCGTATGGAAGAAGACAACTGGGCGACCTGAGTGGAAAGACGTTTCAATGCACGGCGCAACCCTGAAAAGCTATTGGGCACAATGAAACTCCCTTCAGATGGAGGGTGGCGTACTCAAGCGCAAATGGGAAACGACAGATGGCAGCTCCTATAGGATGCAAACTATACTACCCCAAAAGCCGAATCCACGATGTGGTCAAGGAGGTGCACGAAGGATCCTCGGGAGGCCACCTTGGTGTTAACAAGACCTTAGCGAAATTGCGGGAAAGGTTCTACGGGCTCCACGCTCGAGAAGACGTAGAGGACTGGTGCCGTAGATACACGTTTTGCGCTTCCGTCGAAGGTCCAAAGAAACGACTCACAGGGCAAATGCAAACCTATTACGTGGGGGTACCATTTTAAAGGATTGCTGTTGACATCGCCGGACCTTTTCCTGAATCCGAGTGGAGAAGTTGATACACGCTGGTTGTGGCCAATTATTTCAGCAAGTGGCCCGAGGTCTACCCCATTCCCAACCAGGAAGCAACTACTGTAGCTGAACAGCTAGTGTTAAATTGGGTCAGTAGGTACGGCGTACCTTGCGAACTACATTCGGATCAAGGCCGAAACTTTGAGTCACTAGTTTTTGGCGAAATGTGCGAGCTGCTGGGAATACGGAAAACGAGGACAACACAGCTGCATCCCCAATCCGACGGAATGGTCGAACGTTTCAACGGCACGCTCAATAAACATCTGGCCAAGATGGTTGACGAGAATCAAAGGGACTGGGACCGACATATCCCACTAGTTTTGATGGCGTACAGAGTTGCCGAATATGCATCGACGGGTCAAGCCCCAGCCATTGTTATTTTTGGAAAGACTATTCGTCTACCAGCTGATATAAAGTTCGGAACACCCCCTGAGAAACCCCGAACGATCTCGGAGTACGCAAGTGAGCTAAGGCAACGATTGAACCAGATACATCGGACAGTGCAAAAACACCTCAAATCATGAAGACCAGGTATGATCTAAAGGCAAATTCTACTGGCTTCCAGCAAGATGACTTGGTGTGGCTATATAACTGCAACAGCGAAATGGTAGGTCTCCAAAGTTGCAACATAATTGGGAGGGACCATACCGAGTTACAAAGCGAATCAACGATGTCGTATACCGCATACAGGAACACCGTAAGCTGAGAGCCAAAATGAAAATCGTGCACCTGGACCGTCTTGCCCCATATCACATCCAGGGAGAATTGACTACAACTGGTGACACATCTTTTCGGGGCGAAAAGAACTAAGGTGGGGGCAGTGTTACATGTACAAAAAATTCTACGAGCTACTGTTGCAATTGTTTTCACAACCATTAAGAACATCAACAAACAAATGTACTCGAGAACCCACCAAGCATGATCAACATCTGAAAGTGAGTCACTTCCCATTCATTAAGCTGCTCGAATATTCCAGGCAATTCGCCAATGTACGAGAAATGGATTGAATGACTAGAGACCCTATATAAAGGCGAGCTGAATGAATGGGGGGATTCATTCAACCGTGATAGTAAAAACTGCGATAGTGTGGAGTGCGAATTGAAAAGCGATCGAGTAATAGTAAAGTGATTTTCGTCGATTGTTAAGTGAAGACAGTTGTTAGAGAAATTTATAGACAAAGTGAAAATTAAAATTGTGAAATAATAAAATGAGTGCATTTTTTTAGTAAATAAATCAACTCTTTTAATTTAATTTGAACGACATTGCGATTTCACTTTCCCGGAACATTAAAATTATTGGCCGCAAACCATAACACGCGAGTATATTGTTATCGATAAATACCAAAGACCTACTTACAATATATTTAGATACCTAACCAAGGGACTTTTTGAAATGAAATTTCAGAGCTTATTAAAAAATCGACAACAGCATTTTCAACTTACAAGTCGGATAACAAAATTCAGACTTACGGCCACTATGGGGGAAAAAATTTGATATCGGCAACATTTATGGATTATTAAAAAAGTAATTGATAGTACGAACAAAAAGACCGATTGGTTTTGCTATTGTAATATAAGTTATTTCTATTTTAAAGAATTGAAAATTTTTACTAGGAAGGAGCTCCGAAAGGCAAAGGAAATCGTTTGAGCATCATCCTATTGTTTATAACTTAGTCGCAAATGCTGGTCAACTTTGATAGGTTTTTTTTTTTTTTTTTTTTTTTTTTTTTTTTAATACTAATCGTTATAAATTTTAAAAGAATATAAAGCAAAATCCAAACAATAACAATAAAACACATAATGGCCCAAATGGCTCTCTAAATTTGTACGTTAGCATTCATCACATTTAAAAAAAGAAGCTATAGCAAATTCAAATCGATGGATTATTACATATTTTTACAAATCAATTGGAAAAAGGAGAAAAAACCAACCAACACTATTCTAAAATTATTTATAATCTTAACACTACAGTGAACTTGGATCCTACACCTAATATGTTTTAACTTAATTCTAATAAATGCTATCAAAAACTTTATCTTATACTTAAAAAATCTATAACAATGTTCCTAACCTATGCGTTTTACCTTATCTCTAACCTAATATAATAAACATAATATAAACCTAGCCTATACCTAATTTTTAACAAAAATAAACAACAACACTAAATGTAGCAATAATGAGCTGACACTCAAAAACTCAATAACGAAAAACACCAAAACTGAAAATAAACACGAATAATTTAGACATTGTCATTCAGCCACCAATACCTAGATTGCCCCGTCTCAACTCGATCAGCTTCAACGAATCTAGCAAATGAGTATCCAAATATGAATTTGTCCTAGAGTATGTTAGGAACTCCGACCCATATAGATTGCACCTGTATTCAATCTGGTTCTCTGTTATCCACGATTTCAGGAATACACCTCTTGGATTATTGGTGGCGTTCAGCCATGATGTATGCTTGGCGTTCAGGTCACCAGCAAGAATATAATAATTATGAAGCCTGTTCAATTCGAGTATTTCAAACAAGGAATTGAGTTCCTCCTTTTGCTTTATATTCTTTTAAAATTTATAACGATGAGTATTAAATAAAGCGCTTTTGACTTTGACTTTGACTTTCGAGTTGAGACGGGGCAATCTAGGTATTGGTGGCTGAATGACAATGTCTAAATTATTTGTGTATATTTTCAGTTTTGGTGTTCTTCGTTATTTAGTTTTTGAGTTTCAGCTCATTATTGCTACATTTAGTGTTGTTGTTTATTTTTGTTAAAAATTAGGTATAGGTTAGGTATATGTAATGTTTACTATATTCCGTTAGAGATAAGATTAAACACTTAGGTTAGGAACATTGTTATTGATTTTTTTAGTATAAGTTAAAGTTTTTGATTGTATTTTATTAGAAATAAGTTAAAACATATTAGGTGTAGGATCAAAGTTTCACTGTTATGTTTTGATTATAAATAATTTTAGGATAGTGTTGGTTGGTTTTTTCTCCTTTTTCCAATTAAATTTTAAAAATATGTAATAATCGTAATTAATTGAATTTGCTATAGTTTTTTTTTTTGATGATATGAGTAAACGATAACGTACAAATTTAGAGAGCCATTTGGGCCATCAAGTTTTTTGATTGTTATTGTTTGGAATTTGCTTTATATTCTTTTAAAATTTATAACGATTAGTATTAAATAAAGCGCTTTTGACTTTGAGCTTGGACACTATTAAGAGCATCTTTCGCCTGTTTGAAGTCAGCCAGTGTCTTTGTCTTGATCGAGAGCTTATCACCGGTCACTCTCTTAATTTCAAAGTTTTCGATTTTATGTTCGGCTGCCAATAACCGAACCATATCTCCTCCACGCTGCCCAAAAACGTTTATTGAAGGAACTTTTTCATTTACCTTATTAATTTTATTAGGAGGACCAGCAGACACACCGGTTGGCTTTTTCTCCTTTTGCTTATTTTTTAATTTTAAATATTTAATGAAATTATCATCGCTATCAATATTACCTACCTTATCGTTGCTCTCTATCTCGACGTCCATTTCTTCGTGCATTGCAGACAGCACCGCATAATAATTGGCGCTGTCGTTCGCTCCTCCTGCGCTCAGGATGTTTTCCGCATCATGGATTGTCTTGCTCATATCTTGCGATTTCGTTTTATATGTTGGTACTCCTTTCCCATTGGTCTTGCTTGTTGTTTCCTGTTTTTCATTCTTCTTAGTTAGTATCGGCTCTTCTTTGCCGGACGTATTCTGTGGCTTCGCTTTTTGTTTGCTCCCATTTGACAACGTCCGGACCATATCTTCCAAACTCTGTATCCGGAGTTTATATTCGTCATTTTGTTTCGTAACCCATGCATTCTCCATGGTTACTTTTTCGTAATCTTCGCTTGAAATCGTAATTCGCTTTCCATGCTCACAATTGTCTTGTTCATTTTTCCGCTTGTTTATTTTATCATTTGTAATTTTCAAAATGCCTGGCTCTGGGTCCCCCAGCGGTGGGAAGCCGTCGGGCTCCTCCATCCCCCCGGTGAAAAAAAACTTTTTTTCTTTCTTGAAACTTTCTCGCAGGTAAAGTCAAGATACTCGATAAATTGTTCGAATAGTTCGACGATGTAATAAGTTTCTTTATAAAATTACTTTCTAATTGACGTTTTTAAAAATTATTTTAATTTATAAAAATTCTTGACAGGAGCGAATTAAAAACGCGTCTACACGCAACGAGTGCTAGACGTAGAATCACTTTGATAGGTTGTATCTCAGGAAATGATGTACATTATTCATCTTTTTTTTTTTAATATAAGAAGCGTCTTGCAGAGTATTTTTCAACGCATTTTTTCTGAATTTAATTTGAGTTAATAGTTACCAAGATATTCAATTTATTCATTATTAGTATAACTTTTAAAAATTCCTGAGGCCGCCCCGGTAATTTTATTTTAAATTTTTGAGGTGCGTTTGATAGGTGAAGTATACTGTAAAAAAAATGTTCAAACTTTTATATTCATTAGTTTCTGGTCTATTTTAGATGTAGGATAAAAGTTCACTGTTCTGCTTTGCTAATATTATCATTAATTTTTGAATGGGGTTGGTTGGTTTTGTCTCCTTTTTCCAATTGAGTCCTAAAATATATAATAATTTTAATTAATTTGAATCTGATGTGCTTTGATTAAATGGTTTTGATTAATATTGTATACATTTAGAGAGGCATCTGGGCCATTGTTTTTAGTAGTTTCATTGTTTGGAATACACTTTGTATTCTTTGAAAATTTATAACGATTAATATTGAATAAAGCGCTTTTGACTTTGATTTGACTTAAGCCAGATCATTTTTTTCCAAGGCTCTATTAAAGTTTTAAGAAATTCTAGGGTGCTTCTGTTAGAAGTTTTGCTGGGATATTTCAATCTATCTGTCAGTAAGTTGGAATAGCTGCAAAATAAAAACAATACTTTCAAATCAACACTTTATTCCTAAAAACAGCCAAACATAGATCAGATTTACAAGCAGTGCAACTTACAAAATTCATCAAACATTTTTCTTGACTTGCCAGTAACGACCCAAATCGCTCCCTCAACAATCGTTTTGTAATCAAAATGAAGCGGTTGGAACCCTTTTTTCTTGCGCATTGCGACTATATCTAACAACATTGCAGCATAGATTGCACGATTCAAAGGCGGAACATATGGATTTCGGGTAGCTTCTAGCAAATCAACTGCTAGTTTCACCATCAGACCATTAACTACATCATCATCAAGTATTTGTGCAGTTGTTAACTTGAGGTACGCCTCTAAGATGGGTTCAGCTTGTTGAGATAAGACTCCACAACCCATGTTTCCAAGACCTTTCTTTAATATTCTGCACCTTCCGTAAAGGTAGCTAAATGCTTCAGGACAAGTTGGAATTTCTCTCAAATTTGTAAAAGTATATAATTCCAAATTAGAAAGTTCGCCACATTTTGAGCAAAAAGGATTTTCATCATACATTAGGCAGTAACCTCCACAATTGCATGGTATTCCCATATATTTAGCCTTGAATTTTTTAGGGTGGCTGAATTTAGGAAAGGTTTAAGATAAATTGGTTTAAACTTACCAAAATAGGATCCTCGTCATTATTACAACGACTGCAGTCACAAATCATATATTGTTCCAAATCTCTCTTCCGTTCTTCCCTGTCTAACTGTGCACTCTCTAGTAGATAGTCAACAGTCACTTCTTCACCTTTAGCAATATACCTGTTACTGTATATGCAGATTTTCAGATTGTTCATCTGTAAGCTAGTGTTGCTGTCGCATGAATGATTGAAAAAAGAAAACCAAGGGTAAATTGCACTAAAAGGAGTACTATAAATGAGCGATGAATACAATCCTTTCACTGAAACAGTTTTTGCTGCAAACGGTTTTGCGGCCTGAAGTTGATTGACTGCCAAAGCATTCAGGCTTGACGCTGAAGAAGAGCGCAAGAAAAGGCCAATTACAACAATATGCCATTCTGCTTCAGATGGCATGAGAGCAAATCGTTCGCGATGTGTACATTCGAAGAAATCGGTTTGGTCCGCAAGGTAGGAACAGAATAAAAGCCCAAGAAGTGCATAAAAGATGGCTTTCCCAGTCTTCTGTAAACTTTGAAAATTACTGTATAGACTAAGTAGCTCACCATCTTCTGCTATCTGCGCTAAAATTGGCCACAATTCATCAGCCGCATGAATTGCAGTAATCTTACTTGTATTCTGAAGTTTACGAAGAATATCATCAAAGATTGTCAACAGAAATCGTAATTTCAGTTGATGCTGAGGATTCTCTACAGTGAGGTGAATTGAGTATCCTCCACACTCAAAACGGTGAATGGGATAGTGTTCCTCACGACATTTTTTTGAGCAATAAAAGACACTTCGACATTTGTAGCATGGAAATGGAACAATATCGTCTTCGCCACAGTTGTCACACAAGAAGACCAGCTCATTTTCTTCGGTGGATAAAAAGTCCTTCCTGAATGAGTCTTCATTGAATCTCACAAATACTGCTGCTGTGTCCTCCAGGACGCACTCACCGGCTTCTATTGGTTCGTCTGCGATATAAAATCTGCCCCGTTCAGGACTTCTCGACCTTGAAGAAAAACAAATGTAATGATAAATCTTCTCAAACGATTTGGAAATGCAATTGAATTACAATTTGATTTTGTTGAATTTCGGTAGCTTAAGCCTTATCTGATCCTCGCTCACTTTGGTTAAGGATCTCACCTGTTTAAGCTTTTCATGAAAGTCTTGAACGGTACGTGGTACATTGATATTGAATTTACGAAATCTATTGATACAATCCTGGACTTTCTGTAGGTCTTTTAGTTTCCATGCAATTTTCGCTTGCCTTGAAAGAATGGGTTGCATATAAGAATAATTGAGCTCAATAGCACATGTGCAGTCCTCATATGCAGCCTGAAGAAATAAAAAAAAAAATTAATAAAGTGATTGGAGTGTGAAATGTTGATGCAAAAAATAAAGAATATAAGCAGTGTGCCTTGTTCATGGTTTCAAAACTGTGTTGACTGGCGTGACCTAATAATAACTGATCATTCAGGGTCTAATTTGTTTGCAAAAAGCCAAGCTGAAATTCCAGTATGCGATTTGCTATAGATTTAGAATAAATGAATAGTCAACACACTTTATTGAAACTATTCTAAGCATTTTCATAATATTGAGCAATTTAACCCTTAATTACTAGCACGAACAAAATTACATAGCTGCTCGCACGGGCTCTCAGGTGATCTCAAATTGGAGGAATTATTGGTAATATATGCTTAATGACTATGTAGAAAAAATTCTTTGATCTTTTAAATGCTTTATCAGAACTAATCTGTTTCGAAGAAATAACATTAATTAATAACGAATTAGACAAAGGGACAAACTGAATTGAAACAATTAACGAAAACTAATATTCTATGTTTATGTGAGATCAAAGTTGAAAATCATAATCATTTTGGGAACCCTCTGAATAATTGACATCACACTGTAAATAATATACCTGAAAGTGATCGCTGCACACAAATCGTGCACATTTTTGTATTTTGTTAATACTTTTCGGGAGCTTTTCTGTGGATAGTTGTTGCTGCGCCCACGTTTTGCTGTGGTTGGTGGAGCGTGATTTTCCAAATCATGGACTTCCGTGAGATGTTTTTTAGTACTTTTGGAGTTGAATTGATTTCAAGTCGGCATTGTTGATGGTTTTGAATAAGTTCTGTCACCCTTACGCCTCAAAGGTAGACGCGCTGTCCAGCCTTGCGGGCCCGGTTCGCTCCGTCGGAGACGGCGCAGGCGCCAACTCGCTATCCCTAGGCTGGATGGATTCAACAATAGGATTGTCAGCGAGTAGACGATCCGTCAGCGCACGCACGAGGGTTAACCACTAGCACCAAAAGGGAAGGAAAAAAAAAATATAAACGTCTCACCTCCTCTAGCTACTCTCGTCCCTAACCTGTCCAAACTACCCTGGTTACCCACACCACGACCTCCTGAAAGAAAATCTGTTGAACCGAACGAGGAAAAGAAAACCTCCCCGCTTGAACGTCGCGCACAATCCAAAAATACCTTTTTTCCAATAATAACAATAAGAATATTTCCGGGTTAAATAGTTCGATATATTCACACAAACGATTTCAATGAAATAAATATAAAAGCAGATGTAATCTAGAAAAAGGAAAAAAAAAGAAATAGGTACCTTTTCCTAATCTCGCTAAACTATCTTTAACTTGGGGCCCCAGCAAACGATCGTCTGATTATTTTCGCCAATCTCGGGAGCCGGATTCTCGTTTTGTTCAGCTCCTCGCTGAACGAAATTGCTCTTCTGTGGTATCGATGAGTGCCGTGGTGACGATGACGAAGTGGATCCTAGTTCCAATCACCTTTTCGCGCTGCCAGTCCTGTATCCTTCGATCGCTCTGCCTTGAAGTCAAACCAAAAAAAGAGGGCCTCCGTTATCCCTCAGCCCTTTAAATTCGTTCGCCTTAACGGACGTCCGCTACATTGGAGGTGGTTGGCCTCCCATTCATACGACGAACTCTTTCTTTCCTTTTGGCGCGGTTCGTAGCGCGGCTACCAACCATCTTCGCTACCTCGGCTCCGCACCCATGGTTGCTGTACGCGAGTTGGACTGCATTACCCATTATTTTGGGATCAGCTGGGCAGTCCCAATATGTGGGTCACTGGATCATCCTAGAATGACATCGCCGAATGACATTTTGTAGTTGTCAGCAGAAAGTGGAAACAAACGCGATTTCGGTCAATTAGCTTACGCCATTGAGTTTATTTCCCTCCTGAAAAACGTGTGTTTGTCGGTAGAATCGCACGCCCTGCATTCAATCGCTTGTTAGGTCATCAGTGTAAGTGGTTGGCTCGCAAGTCAGTGTTCCGATTTGTCTTAACAGAAAGTGTTAAATGAATGGCGGAATGGCGTCCTCGAACGAAATGTTTGTCCGCTTCATTACTTCTATGTTGCAAGTGATTGGTTTGTACGTCGCGATAAGGTTGCATGTCGGGAATTAGTGAAATGATTTAGAGATTTCCGAAAGTTGACTTGGGCGTAGTACAGGTGATATGTGTACCTGGTCGTGATGCCTGCATTACATCGCGAGTATTGTTCAACTTGGGATTCGCCTCGTCTTGGCGTCGCACCAGAGACGCCGTCAGTGTAAATTGGAGACGGCAAGTTCCCCGAGGTAAGTCTTTGCATTCGTAACGACACTCCATGTATTTTACAGTAGCCTCGCCGGTGTATGTTTCCGTTTGGCGCGCTGCATCCCTTCACGGTTTTGCTGTTGACATTACCTTTGATTACGGTGGATCCATCTAGTGCGGTGACCAGGAGTGGGCCCCTTAACGCCTTCCGAGTAGGTGCTAGCCTTTGTGGAGCGCTTGCGTTAGATGCGTTGCCATAGGTTATCCTTGTTGGGAAGAGTGATGGTCGACCGGCCCCCTTCTGATGTCGTTCGTCATCCGTTGCTGCCGTTTGCTCCCTACCTAAGTTAACCGCCCTACTCTAGCTCGACTGATAAATAACATTGTTTGTCATACAAAAATAACATTTTTCTTCTGAATTATATAACAATAACATTTCTTCTTTTGTATGAGAGTAGTATTTGTGTCAAAAAATACAATGGGTCAACTGCTACCTCGATGCTCAAGCGGGTTTGGGGTGTGTAAATGACATGCATCCCGATCTCCTTAGTGGTCGTGGTGTGGTCTCCGGATGAAAGCTGGTCGTCCGTAACAGTTCAATTGACAATTGCTCCAAAAAATGATGCCTCACGTCAGCACGTAAATCGTCTGTGTTGGCTCGATACACAACGAGTGCATTTATGCCTGTGATATTTATTAGATGAAAAAATAGCTGGCTGCATTGTTTTGTTCACCCTCCTACATCGTAATCGCCGCACATATTTCGCGTCCGTCCCTCCTTTTAGCCGCGTTGAAATTCTGCGAGTTGACTAGCACCAGTTGACTTGTAAAGGGGTTTCCATTAAGGACATAACAATTTTATCTATTAATAAAATACAGAAATATTTGAGATATTGAGCTCAAATTTTTTGTGGGTGTGGTGCAAGCATCACATTTTATGAATAATTGAAAGTTCCTCTAAAGTACTATAGCGTAAATGTTTCTTTTTGTACTCCGTTTTTTTAATTCAAAGGACACCACGATCACCCACCAATTTTTTGTCGCCGCCATTTTTTAATTATCACTGGTACACGAAAATTAACGAAAAGTAGAAAGTCTGTCAACTTTTCCGTGCTAATCGCATCAGCGTAAAAAGCACACCAGTAGTAGTCGTATTGGTGTTTGCATAGTGCGATTGGTATGTTAGTATGCAATACCAGTCAACTAGCGCTAGTCAACTCGCATAATGTCAACGTGGCTTTTGTGCTATTGAAGTACGTGATTTTTTCAGGCTTCTGCTTGTCACCTAAAATTGAGTCGATTTCAGATCCGAGGTGCATAGAAGATAACACAACAAATTTATTTAGTTTGGGAATATATGCAACTATCTCGTTTTTTTTCTTTTTTGAAACCAAAAAGTGAACTGGATTGAGTTTGAGGCATTGTTTGGCAAAGACGCTTGCGGAGTATCTGACTTGTTTTGCAGTGTTGTTACTAAAGTTAAAGTCAAAAGTGCTATATTCAATACTAATCACTATAAATTTTTAAAGAATACAAAGCAAATTCCAAACAATAAACATACAAAAATTTTATGGCCCAAATGGCTCTCTAAATTAATACGTTATCAGTTCAAAACATTTTCCAAAAAAACTGTAGCAAATTCAATTAATTACGATTATTACATATTTTATGATTTGATTGGAAAAAGGAGAAAAAACCAACCTACAATATTCCAAAATTATTTACAATCAAACACAACAGTGAACTTTGATCCAACACCTAATGTGTTGTAACTTAATCAAAAACTTTATCTTTTACTAAAAATTCTTTCACAATATACCTAACCTAAGCGTTTAACCTTATCTCTAAACGTAATGAAACAGACATAACATATACCTAACCCTTACCTAATTTTTAACTCAAATAAACAACAATACTAAATGTAGCAATAATGAGCTGAAACTCAAAAACTAAGTAACGAAAAACACCAAAACTGAAATAAACACGAATAATTCAGACATTGTTATTCAGCCACCAATACCTAGACTGCCCCATCTCAGCTCGATCAGCTTCAACGAATCTAGCAAATGAGTATCTCCATAGGAATTGTTGGTCTCGTGAACTCAAATTCGTAGGATATTTTATCTTCTTATCGGTGGCCCGTCGATATATGTGATATGTGGCGGGGACGCCGTCAGAATCAAAAACGTATTGACTCATGTCCAAATATACGAATGCTTCTGGAGGAACAAAGCCAGCAGCGAGGTAAGTCGCAATATACCCGTCTATAGGGTGGAACGACTGTGAAATCCAAGAGTTTTCACTCACAGTGACAGATATTGCGATATGATTCCGAAGAAGTTTCAATATGAAGACATCAACTCTCGTCACTTCAGCAATTTGATAAATTCTTCTATTTGATATATAATGTTTCCAATCTATCTCCGGCTTTCTGTACAGACCAATACATGCACGAAGACATTTCCTTTCAAAAACTCTTAATTTTTCAATAGTGGAGGGTTTTCCAATAAGAGGTGTTATTTTGAATGGCCCGCTTTTTGGGTAGATGTCACTTTTGAAGCTGTCATTTTTTAACATTTGACAAGTAAAAACTACGCCATTAATAAAACTGGAACAACACATGCTTCAGCAACGCATTCAAGTTATTAAAATTCACTATAAAAATGGTGAAAATTTGGCAGAGACGGTTTGTGAAACTCGGACAATTTTTGGGTCGTCGTGAAGCACCTTGTCGGGCCGCAATACAGAAATCACTGGAAAAATTGGAGCTGTTGGGACAACTTAGTGATGGGGAGAATAGAACCCGTGCATGTCACTTAAAAACAGCCGAGAATATTGCTACTGTAGCCGAAAGTGTTGAAGAAAACATAGGTATGTCCATTCCTCTTCGTTCTTTGGAATTAGGCATTCCACAAACGTCATTAAACCGTATTTTGTATAAAGATTTGGGTCTTGAGCCTTATAAAGTTCAGTTGACACAAGAACTCAAGCCGGTCAATCATCTTGAAATGCATGAAAACGATCCGGAATTCCATCGAAAAATCATTTTGAGTGATGAGGCCCATTTCCACCTCGGTGGCTTGGTCAACAAGCAAAATTGTCGCATCTGGCGCTCGAGATACCCAAGAGCTATCATTGAAAAGGCTCTATATCCTCAACGTGTGACTGTTTGGTGCGGTTTATGGTCCGGCGGAGTCATTGGATCTTACTTTTTCGAAAATGAGGCTGGTGCAACAACTACGGTGAGTGGATTGCGCTATGGAGAGATGATTGATTTTTCATGGCCACCATTGGATGTTATTGATCTGGACAACGTTTATTTTCAACAAGACGGCGCTACGTGCCACAGAAGCAACGAAACCATTCATTTTTTACGGGGAAAGTTTCCAGACCGTGATATCTCTCGAAGAGGTGATCCCAATTGGCCATCAAGATCTTGTGATATAACACCTTGCGACTGCTTTCTTTGTGGCCACGTGGAAGAGAAGGTCTACGCCAACAGCCCAGCGTCGATTCAAGACCTCAAAGATGGAGTTCGCGAGGTAAACGAGGACATAGGGCAGCTACTTTGCGATTTGGTTATGGAAAATTTCATGAAAGGATATGGTCCTGTAAGCGTGGTCGTGGTGGCCATTTGCCTGATGTTATTTTTCACTATTAACAGCATACACATTATAATGAAAAAAACATCAACAAATGGCATTTGCCCTTTTCTTGGGTTAAGGAGGCGAATGCCATTTATGCGCAGAGTGTGGGACTCCCATGCTCGCAAGAAGGCGACTAGACTACCCACTCAACACCTCTCCTGTCAATCTGAGAACCAAGTCTGGAACCGTTTGACACATCACTTCTGGCCAGGTCTCGTTTTGTTACGCCGTTAGGCGCCTTCAAGCTGGGAGATCCTTTTCCTAGTGGGAGGGGAAAAGGGAAGAGAAAGTGCCAGAAAAGCGATCCCCAGCCCCAGCGCCCTCGGCTGCTGGGAGTTCCTTTTATATTTTACGACTGCCCGAGCATAATGTGCCACCTGATTCCATTTGTCAACCGAATCGAGCATCACCGCAACTATATTATCCGGAGTGAGCTCTCCCGTCTCTCTGTAGAGTTCTCTTCACAGCTTGGCCCATTTTGTACACGCCAAAAATGTCTGGCAGGCATTCTTCTCCTCTCCTGGGCAAAACCGAAAATCGGGGGACCATGACTTACGAATCTTGCAGAGGAACCTGAAAACACCCATGCCCGCTCAAAAGCTGGGTCAGATAGAAGTCAGTCTCACCATGCCTTCGATTTAGCTACGGTCTCACATCCAGAATGAGGCGCGTGGTCCACCTTCCTTTCGTGCAATTCGCCTGACTTCTGCCAATCGTCGAACGAGTGCTGTCTCTTCTCGCAGACAACCATCTCCCTTGCATCCTCGTTTCGGCGCAGATAAATAGAGCGGCGCTCTCTAGCAAGGAGCGCAACAGGTATCACGCCTGCAATCACTCTCACCGCTGGATCAGAGACTGTCGGATACGAAGATGCAATTCTCAGTGCTCCTCTTCTCTGTACCTGTGTCAAACGTTTTCGGTATACCTCCTTGCTGAGAGCGTCACCCCATACCTCTGCTCCGTTCAGTAGCACTGACCCTATAGCACTCATCAAGAGGCGTCTTCTTGACGGGCTGTGTCCCTCTACGTTGGTCATAAGTCGACTCAGAGCCGATATCCCCGAAGCAGCCTTCTCAGCCGGTGCCCTGATTTGCTCAGAGAAACTTATCTTCGAGTCGATCAGTAGCCCCAGGTACTTCACCGATGGCTTCGATTCGATTTGTATGTCTCCAATACTGATCATCCTTTCTCTAGGGATTCTCTTTTTTGTCAAGATGACCACTTCGATTTTCTCCAGTGCCAAACTCCACTCCACGCATTAGCATACCTAGCCTAAGTTGCGCCTGTTTAACGGTGCATCCACCGACCAGAGCCGCAACATCATCCGCATAGTCGACCAAGTGCGACTCATCTGCCATCTCGTCTCAGTAGCCCGTCGTAAGATACGTTCCACATGTCTGGACCAAGAATAGATCCCTGGGCAACATCCGATGTAATTTCCATCCTTCATTGGCTTATGTCGTGTCGTAGAGCAGGCTTCGGTCCTTCAGGTAGTTCCTCAAAAGCCGAATTAGATATTCTGGAACTTGGAAAGAATTTTCCAACGTATCCAGAATATCTTCCCATCTAACGGAGTTGAAAGCGTTCCTGACGTTATGTGTCACCAGCAGGACGATCCGTCACTTGGTGTGACTATGTGCCTCTGCCTTTTGGACCGCGTTAACACCTGTGCAATCGAATTAATGGTAGAACGTCCTGCTCCAAAGCCGTACTGCCGAGGAGATAGGTCCCCAGCGGCACAAATTGCGTCAGTGAGTCTTCCCTTGATGAGTTTCTCTAGCACTTTCCCTGCCGTGTCTAGCATGCATAACGGGCGTTATGCAGACGGCGGTTCGGGATTCTGCGTCTCCTTGCTGATCAGCACGAGCCTCGCCACCTTCCATCGTAGCGGGAAACACCGTCCCGTAGGCAAGCGTTGAATGTGCTGAACATCAAGTCAGGACAATGGTGATAGATAAGCCGCAACGCCTCAGCCAGAACACCATCTGGACCTGGAGCCTTCCTCGCTTTCAATTGAAAGACTGCCTCCTCCAGTTCCGCCTGTGTGAGGAGTGGACACTCGACTGCTGTTTCACCATGGATAGCGTCAGCACGAACGGGATGGGCGGGAAAGAGCGTCCACACTATTTCATCCATCTTTTCCGCTTCATGTATGCAAGGCTTCCGTAGGGCGCCAAGCTTCCGCATAACTAGGTTGTAGCCAAGGCCCCACGGGTCCTTGTTTACACTGTGCACTAGATATTGCCAGCAGCGAGCCTTGCTATTATTAATCAATTTGCGAAGGCATTTCCTTGCCAACTTATATGCTGCCACCCGGTTGCATGCCTCGTCACGGTTCCGCACCCGTTGAGCCTCCCGTCAAAGCTTGTGACACTCCCTTCGCTTCACAGCAATTTCAGTAGGCCACCAGTACACTGGGTGTTGCCGTGCCGGGGTTTTTGAATGGGCAGAGAAGTAAAGCAAGCAGTCGTAATGATGCTCTTAGTTGAGTTCACCACGTCTTGAGCTGCCAATTCTTCAATCCCCTCCGAAGCTCCCTGCAGCAGCTCACCTGCTGTGAGCACCTCGACAAACCTTTCGACGTTCATCCTTCCGATGTTCCATCCAGTTGTAGAAAGCCGAGAGCACGGACGTCAGGAGATGACATCACTCATCTCAAGCGGAATGCACTGATGTTCACTGGCTGAGTAGTCCTCTTATACTTTCCAGTTGTGTATCCGCCGTAATAAGGACTCCGAGGTGAATGTCACTTCCCGTATGGTTCCCTCACAGCCAATACGGTGGAAAGTCGCCGTATTTCTGGAGTTTAGTACAACGAGGGCCGTTTTAGCCGCCATTTCAAGGATTCACTTTCCCCACGGATGCGTTTGAGGCATGCCCTATTCGATTGCTTTAGCGTTGAAGTCGCCCCCAACGAGCACTTTGCCATTTCACCGCATTTGTAACATAGCGAACTCCTATCGGGTCTTTTGCATACTTGTGTGGTGTGACCAGTCTTTTGCATACTTGTGTGGTGTGACCATAACCAAGGTATTTGAAACATTGAAAAGGCGTTGCTCTTCGCCGTATCCTACAGACAACCCACCCTATTCGTATTTAGCCCTTGTTCAGGAATTGTTCGGCGTCCTTTTCGGTCAAGTCAGCCATGGCAATGCGTTGTCCCCTGTTGTTTATCTGGTGTCAGTCTTGCTTTAATCCTTCCCAGGCTAGGGAACTCCCTTTTGATGGCCTCTTCTACCTCTGCCAGATCCGTCGCGCAGTCAATGTCTCTTATTTTGATCGTTGCCATCGGTTTGAGTGAGGCTATAGTTGCGCTTTTGCCAAGGACTTTCTTTACTGCGTCGCAGAATAGTTACTTATTGCCGGCCTTTGCTCCAAATTGGACTAGTATGTGGCCCGACCGCGTTGGTCGTACTGCTTTAATGGTAGTATTGGTGTCTTCGGGCCTTACGTTTCCTCTGATGTTCCGCAGTACCTCCGCGAAGGATCGGCCATCTTGGGGCTTTACGAGCAATGCCTGCTGCCGTGGTCTACGTCGGGGCTTCTGCCTCTCTTGTTTTGCATCATTTATTTGTCTGGTCACTCGTTGCTTTTCGAGCCGTAAACTCCTCGTTGGCTTCAGGATGTTTCTTTACTATGCCGGGATTTGCGACTCTTGCGTCGGTCGCTTCGGTAACGATCGCAGCAGTGAAAATCGAATTTTCGATGCTCTTTATATTATCTTCCACCACTCGAACACCTGAAGCGTCCTGCAGAGTTTCCCGCTTTTCCTTAATAGGACACTCTAGCGTTCGCATAATTTTTTTGCAGCGCCCGAACGCCGCAGGAATCTCAGTCTGAACCAGACTGTCTGCTTATCTCCATTTTTCGTCCGTCTTCACTGTCGTTGTGTTATTCGTCGTTTTTGTCATGGTTAGTACCGCTCTCGATGCACTGTTAACATCGTGGCTGCAACCGCTGGTTGCGTCGTCGTTGTTATTATTTTTAGGCCTTTGTAAAAATTTTTTTTACAAAGACTTACTAGTTTCGCGACCTGTCTGTCCATCTGTCCGTCTGTCCATCCGTCCGTCCGTCTGTCCGTGCGTCACACCCGATTTCCTCAGAAACTATAGAAGTTAGATTGCTCAAACTTTGTGAAAAGGTCAGAAGTGATGGTCTCTCAAAAGCTTAAGCCTTGCTAAAAATTTTAAAATTTTTTAAGGTTAGTAACAACGAATGAGCCCTTAAAAAAATTTTTTAATCAAAGGTAGTCGAGAGGGGTATCAAATGAAAGGTCTTGATCAGAACTTTTAGAATCTGAAATAAAAAAATCATTTTATGAATTAGGGAGTCCAGGGGAAGGTGAAATGTACCAAAAATTGGTGTCCCCCCCCCACCCCTCGAGATTGGACACTTTTGAGCCGAAAAATCTGAAAATTACCACAAATGTGGGCCTTTATGAGTACAAGGGCAACAAATATCTCAGAAATCGAAATTCACTCAACTTTGTTAATAATAGTATGATTTGTAGATTTTATATTTTCGCCCATAAAATCAAAACGGTACGTTTAAACTTCTTGAAATTTTGCAATTATATAGATTGATATAAGGTATCTATGCTCACAAAATTTAATTGAAATCGAAGCACAGTCAAGTGAGTTATAGCCATTTCAATTGGATGGAATCACAACAACAATAATACGTGCTTATGGTTAATACATAATTTAAAATTGACCTGGACGGTTTATTTTCTTTCAATTTTCATGAAAACTTAAGGAATAGTTTTTAACATGAATATATTCAATCGGCCGAGCATTCAGAAAAATCATTTAAGATAGATCAATATGGCGGCTGCACTGTGCTTATGCAAGAAACTGTGCATCTTTAGCATAAATTTGAACGATCCAAGTATTGGATGAATAATTCTTATCGATTCACGCTTTTAGAAAACTTGTTTGTAAAACTATGATGGTTACAAAGACCTTCTGGTACGAGCACTCTCCTGCTTACTCAACTTGTTTATTTCTTTTTTTGGATTTTTTTGATCTTTTTCATATGTTTTTGGCTGCTCCAGTTTTATTGGGTCCGCCCTCGGAGCCGCTATCTCCGTTCGTGTGTGTAGTCACCTTTTTGGTCCCATGGTTATTTTTGCAGAGCAGGGAGGCCATGCTAGGGTTGGCACAAGCTCTTATGGGGACAAGTGCTCAGAGCCAGATCAGCGCTAATCGGGAGTCCGTCTCAACTGAACATACACCACCAACGCAATGGTGCGAACTTCGAACGTACTCCGAAGCCTGCCAAGGTTTTACCGGGACGGAGACGGTATGATAGTTGAATTAGAGCCGTTCGCACACGAGTTTCACCTCGGCACTACTGTGCAAAGCAACTAGGTCCAAACCATCACATCCGTCAGCCCAAAGCAACAATTTCAGTTCGTTGTCCAAAGCGTAGTCCAGATCCAATCAGAGTCGTTACCAGTCATCCCAGAAGGGAACCTCATGGCGCCCCCCATATCCTCGGGTCCGTGGGGGTGGCGCTCCCCAAAGAATGCTAGCCTCCGAGAGTGCTCTTGTCGACCGGCATTCCCCCTGCGGGAATTTCCTCGGGTACGTGGTGGCGGAACTCCCCAAAGAATGCTAGCCTCCAAGAGTGCTCTTGTCGACCGGCATTCCCCCTGCGGGGGGCACTTTGGGTGTACCAGATCTCACATCAATATGTCAAAACTGGTCCAACCAGAGTCTTGTAACAAATAACTTTAACCTTATGATCTGGAATAAAAGAATGTTCGTAGGACCATGACTACTTTTTGTGCCTTACCCTTCACGTCTCTATGCAAATGCTTCTAGTTTAAGTCCTATTTTGAAAAATCTCTGAGTTTTCATTTGATACCCATATTGGCTACCTATGGTTAAACGAAATTTTTTGAGGGCGCTAACATGCATGGTGAGACCACCCTTAAACACCATTAAATAGTTTTTTTGCACTCCAACTTTTGGGAGGATACTTCTTTTGACCTATGTATAAAAATGCATCACTTTAGTTTATGGGGTTTCCGAGAAAACTTGCCGCGACGCAGGGATTGATGGACAGGCAGGTCGAGTTTTTAGGGTATTGTAAAGTTATTTCAAAACTCTAAAAATGGAGCTGCGTGAACAACATTAGTGTTGTGAAATTAAAATACTACGAGTATTTTGAAATTTTTTCACCAAATAGTTAATAAGTGAAATTTTCCACCTGTTAATTCTATTCAAGGGTACTATTCTTACCTCATAGGACTGCAATTTGCTTAGGATTGCCGCTCGATTTGCATGAGCTCGTGCAAGAGATTGTGAGCCGATTGGAGCCCTATAAATTGCTTTAGTATATAAAACAGCGGCTCCTTCGAGATCATGATGCTCTTTATACACAATATCAGCTTTCTTCTGCAATTTGTTTGATTCATCAGCGTCACAGATGGAATATGGCTTATTTTCTTCAAAGTATGCTTTCACTGTATTTCTAGTAATTACAATTCATTGTTATAGTAAACAATTTTTGTATCAAATTAATTCGGATGTACCTTGCTGATTCAGAATTATAGATATGACGAGCCAAATCAATTTCATTGTTAAATGCAGTTTTGTTTGCAAATTCACGATCATGTCCAGTTTTGAATAGCCATGGTAAGAATCCTTCTTCTAGCTGTTCATCGATGTCCATTTTACAACTGACAATAGGACCAAATTCTAAAATGGAGAAAATAATGGTTCGGACGGTTCGAGGAATTTAATTTTAGGTGGGAAACTTAAAAAATTTTGAAACTGATACTAAAATTTGGAATAAAAAGTTTGTTTTTAAGCCTAAACTCTAATTAAAACATAAATTTTCATTTAAAGCGTCATGCCACTTTTAAGAAAGGTTACTAGACAACTAGAAATATATTAATGGCGTGTCACGGTCAAACTGCAGTTTTCGTGAAATTTCTCGGTCTATCTATCTGGTGATATAAATGAATCAATCCCTTAGGAATTCTTTGTCGAGCAGTCACAACGAATAGACGTGTGTTTGTTTGCATTAAATATATTCATTAAATTATTAAAAACTTTTTCTTAATGCCTCCATTCCCTAACACTTCCTCCATTACCGTTCTTTCGTCGCACAATGCTCGTGCGATCTGCATTCACATTTCATAGTTAGGTACAATGACGGTTGAAGATTCTTGTATTTGCTTAAACTCGCAAAATGAAATCACCATGACAGAAGTAGAAAGCTCTTCAAAGCAAGCCATAGAAAAAGCAATTCAAGAGGATGTTCCTTTTTTTCTTCGTAGCACTACAGTCCCTATCGGGCCTTCACTTCCTGCAAATAGCGCCTCCAACTGTCTTGGTCCATTGACCGTATCCTCCAATTTCGAAATCCAAGTCACGATGAACTGTTTTCGCCGACCGAGTCAGACCAGCGTTTTGGATAAAGAATTTTCTTTGTATGGGAAAGGAAGATAGTGCGGGTATACGAAGATTCCATTTGAGATAGGATATAGTGAGTGGGTTGTTCGGTGATAGGTGTTATATTTTGGTTATCTAAGGGACATAAACACTTTAAGCGCTTTACAGAGCATGATTTGGACATGTCAATTATAGTACAGACACGGATCGAAATAATCATCGACCTATCGAAAACAGAATTTACGTGGAAACCGTTCTGAACTATCTTCACTATCCATAATGTAAAAATCTTTCCAATTACGTTTATGCTCTTGACTGGATGAAGGTAGCATTTTTTAAAACAAAGTTGTTTCGCATTTTTACGTTTTCACTTTCATTTACCAATTGCCCATCTAGGCCTGCACATCGTCAAACATTTTCTAAAGGCTTCTTTGAACAACAAATGCGTTTCAGTCCAAGGTATAAATCATCAGATCCTCTACAAATGCCAGCAAAGATTACGTTGGCAAGACTTCAAAATAAAGTCGTTCAATAGGTTGGGAATGAATTTGAAAAAGAGCAGTGCCGGAGTAACTGTTCCTTAATATAGAAAATTCAAGACCTTTAAATCCAGCGTTGT
The DNA here is from genome assembly GCA_963969285.1 of Odontomyia ornata. Taxonomy (NCBI): domain Eukaryota; kingdom Metazoa; phylum Arthropoda; class Insecta; order Diptera; family Stratiomyidae; genus Odontomyia; species Odontomyia ornata. Next base: position 382,112,875 of record OZ017738.1, read on the forward strand.
CGTCAGATTTCCATCAGTAACAACAAACAACTTCCCGGACAATATACTACAAATCATGTCGACAAAGGGTCATTGGACCCTGGCCTGAAAGAGTTTCAATATTAGTCCATTTAACCAAATTGACCCTCGACAACCAACTCGCTCCCATCTTATTAGACGCATCGTTAAATACGAGCAACGAGCTTTGGATGGAAGTGAAAGCAGCTATTAAGACCGTAGCGGAACAGACGATCGGAACTCAAGCCTAGCGCAAGAGGAATGATTGGTTCGATGATAAGTGCCAGAATGCGTTAGATAAAAAGAATCAGGCGTACAAAGAATACGAAGGTAGGAAAACCAGGAAGTTCTCTCCACTATGAAAATCTCAAAAGAGTAGCGAATAAGATAATTAGAATTAAGAAAAGAAAATACTATAACGACTAATTGAGAAGTATAGATGTAAGTTTAGCGAGCAATAACACAAGACAAGCATACAAAGTAGTGAGAAGCCTGAAACGTGGTTATCAACTTTGGATGAAGTTTGTTCCATCATCAAAGTCCAAAAGAATAATAAAGCGCCAGGCATTGATGAGATTCCAGTGGAGCTCATCAAATATGGTGGCAGTAGTGTTCATAAAGCTATTGATAAAGTCATCCAGTACATTTGGCAACAAGAACATACGCCGAAAGAGTGGAGCCAATCAATTATATTCCCTATCCACAAAAAAAGGTGACAAGCTACAGTGTGAAAATTATACAGGCACAAGCTACAGTGTGAAAATTATAGAGACATTGTACGGCGTACAAAATATTTTCTAAAATTTTAGAAAATAAAATTAGATCATACGCCAACAGTATTATTGGGGAGTATCAAGGTGGTTTTAGGGCAAGTAGATCAACAACAGACCAATTGTTCACAGTCAAGCAGGTACTTGAAAAATGCTGGGAGTTCAACATAGACGTACACCAAATTTTCGTTGACTTCAAGCAAGCATACGACAGTATTGACCGTAACGTACTGAACCAAATAATGCGAGGTACATTACTATACAAGTCGAGCCAAGTAGTGGCCTATGCGGATGACATAAACATTCTGTCACGATCAGTAACAACTACCAAAGAACTCTTCCTGAAACTCGACAGCGAAGCAAAACTGGTAGGGCTACATATCAACGAAAACAAAACAAGGTTCATGACGCAGTCGAGGCAAAATACCCCAAATACACAAAATATCACACTTGGCAAATACACTATCGAGAATGTGTATTTATGCGCCCAAATAACGAAAGCGGACAATGAAAGAGGCAAAATACGCCGAAGAATAAATAAAATATTGTATTCAGTATTGACGATCTTGAAGACCAGCTGCATACACAGGAAATCAAAGCTCCAAATATGCGAATCTTTGATAAGACCTGTGTTTTGCTATGGGTGTGAAACATAGACCTTAACCTAAGCATCCGCAAATATATTGAATGCCTTTGAGCGACGGGTCCTGAAGCGAATAATTGGAGCGAAGCTAGACGAGGACCAATGGCGAATTTGATACAGCCATGAGCTGTATGATTTTTTTGACGAACCGGAGGCCTCAAGGATTGTAAGGCTGCGAAAGCTGCAATGAGCTGGACACATGAATCGTATGGACGAACAACGGATACCCAAGAAGGTACTCGTTGGGAGAACTGAAGGCCAGCGGCCAGTGGGGAAACCAAGGGAACGCTGGTCTGACTCGATCAGCGAATACAGATCATCGCTGCTTGGATTTTGGAACTGGAAGACACAGTCAACGAACCGAGACAGTTGGAGGCGCTGTTTGCAGGAAGCGAAGGCCCGAAAGGGGCTGTAGTGCTAAGAAGAAGAAGAACCAAATTGTATCGAAGGCTCTTTCCATATCATTGAAGCAAGCCCCAATATGTTCTCTCTTGTTTTATTTCCAACTGATGTCTGAGGTTAATTTCCTTATCGCATGTATGGTCGAAAACCTGGTATGCAAATCAAACTGGCAACTCGGCATTAGTTCATATTCCTCAATGTGGGCGTTTAATGCTTTGTTTCTGTGTCTTTTGAAACATCTTGTTGATGTAGTGCAACATGCTGGATGGTCGATAGCTTTTAGGGGCACGAAGATTCTTTTCCTTTCTTCAAGATCTGAAATACCTTAGCTTTCTTCTACTGATTTGGGAAATATTAATTATTCAATATGTTGCTGAACAACATGCAATAATTTCGAATGGCAACCTTAGGCAAATACCAGAAAACGATATTCGGAATACCATCAATACCACATGATTTCTTGTTGTTTATCCTGTCAAATGTGAAACAAAAGTCTTCAAAGCTGACAAAGTAATAAATAAAATTCAAGCTCGATATAAGGTCAGATGTTAATGTTACATTGAAATGAAGAATTGATTCGCCATTTAGGCTTGATTTGAAGTCAAAAACCCTGTACTTTAATGAGCTCTGAAAGTATCTGATTCCCTCTCTCAGGACTTTGTAGACGGAACAATCAGGGCAAGTTTCTGCAATTTACTACTTATAGTTTTTTACCATTTCTATTCAATTTCGATAACAGCCCTATCGAGAAGATTAACCTCATAGTTAGTGACTTCAAGATTCAATACCTTCACTCGAGACTTCTTACGGAATAAGCTATTATCCGTCACGAAAACGCTACCTGTACCCTGTGGGCTAATACCCCTCAGTTTTTCCATCCATTGATTGCTGACCTCAGTCCTGAATTATGAACGGATTAAGTTCCGAACATTCTTCAGATGTCATTTTTACAAAGCCAAAAAGGGATGGCTTATAGTCCAAAAACCGCCGATAAGTATTGTTGACGCCAGCGAGAAGTAGGCTTTTTAATCTTCTTAACCTTGCGATAGTTAGTGCGTCATATCCTTCCATATTTTTTCAATCTTTAATCTTGGAAACTACTTTCTCATTCCTTTCCAACGTCAGCTTCTCTGGCTGCGATAAATAGAGATATATTTCATCGTTAGTTAGACTCTTGTCAAATAGAACCATTGAATAAGAGTTAAGAAGGAGGTCACTGCTTCCTATAATCCCGATTAAGCTTCTATTGAAATTTTCCCCAATTGGTTTTTATGAAATTCAACCGATGATTTTCATGTTGAACTGGAATGAGGAAGATTGCGTTATAGTCGCTTTCGTTTCCGATAAGAGCTATTCAAGATACTTTCAAGTCTTGCATCAGCAATGCAGAGGTCCACATATGAATTTGTTCTAGGTTATGTTGGAAACTTTGACCCATATATCCACGGTTTCAGGAAAACACCTCTTAATGTAATTTCAATGCTCATTCATGATGTATGGCAGTCAGGGCACCGGAATTGAGCTCCTCCTTGGACTTGAGACCATTGTGACCAGTTGTATAGGCAGAGATAATAAAGATATTACCCTCAACTGACAGGGAAATTTCAATAGCGGAGACTTCAAGAGATTCAAAATTTTTGAATTCAACTTTATCAATATTTTGGAAACAATAGGATCTTCTAACAGGCATCTTGGTGCCGCCTCCCCCATCACCGTTTACCTTATCATTTCTTACGAATTCAGAATCTTTAAATGTCATTGAGTGTCATGATTTGAGGTGGGACTCAGTGAGAAGCATCAAATCAAATCTGTACTCAGCAATGAATTCAAGGAGAAAGTCACGTCGATGTAGAGTAACAATGGAGTTGATGTTGTTTGAAATGAGATGAAACCTATCCATGGGAATTTCACAGGATGGCAAGTTACTTTGAAACATTCAAAAGATCTAAACATTGAAAAATAAAGTTAATTTTTGCATCTTATTTGTTGATTCTTCCTGATAAAGAATTAAGTTGTTAGTAGTTTTTATGGAACAGCTCATGATTACTTTCAGTATAGCCTGCTAGTCCTCTAACAGTGGGTGCAAATGATACTCTGGGCTTGACGAACTCGGAAAGTATTTCGCCGCGGTGTACTTTCGTTTGTTTTGAAATAAATTTAACTTTTGTATCTTGATATCGGGGGATCCTCGATATGAAGCTGGATGACCAAATACACCACGGCTGTCGCGGTGCAATTTTTCGTTAGAATGGAGATATAAACTTCTTTGCATTTTACGCACCAACAGTGCACTGCACAGTTGGCAGCTGAATAACGAAATCTATTTCTCTTTTGAGGAGACACACTCACCTCGCCACTCTGAAATTCAAGTATCTTATCTGTTAAAAGGCACTTGGACTGCTTTTATTACAAATTTGTACGAGCTGAAGCGGTAAATTCTTCTTTTCGATTGTCGATCTGCACGTTGCGAAATTTTTGTGAGAGATAAATTCAATTTCTGGTGCAGTTTCCTTGAGCACCTGAAAAAGATCGACTCTATCCTCTTCGCAGTCAAGACCCTTCAACAAATATATCTAATTTTTTCGCTTTTTAGGGTATAGGTGAAAATTGGAACCCCCCAAAATTCAGAAGTGAACAAGTGATCCCGTTTTAACAATTAGTTTTTCTGTATTAAATCTTTTGATCTCGAAATCGCTTGATTTTTTTCGGTTGCCCACAACCAAAAACCATACAAAATTATTGGGATAAGCTTAGATCTACCTGTACTTTGAATAAAAATTGACATCACTATTTGCATGTTGTGTTCAATGTTTTGATTTTTCGTTCATCTCTCAAATTTTCACTAAATCTTATCCCAGTCTTAGCTAAACTTTAAATGGATCATTTCACCCTTTTCACATTAAATTAAAGTAAATCTATACGATAATCCATTTAAAGTTCAGCTAAGACAAGTACCTACAGGAGGGAATTCAACCTGAACATAATTCGTAGTTACAAAAAGCATATTGAGTTTGCATAAGTAGGAAAATTAAAAATACTCCCTCACCTCTAAGCATGGTGCTCGATGAGAATTAGTACACACGTCGAAACCACCTTCTTCTAACATTTTTCTTCTCTAATAATTTTTCAGAAAAATATTAATAAAGAAGTTGGGTAGGCAGACCTACGTTCATGTCAGAAGGGTTTTGTACTCAACTTACAAAATGCAATCAACAGCAACGAAGAAATGTGTGAAAGACAATTTTATTAGAGAAAATATGAAATTCGAAGATCATACTATTATTAATAAAGTTGAACGAATTTTGACTTCTGAGGTATGTTTTATTATACTTATACTTATAATATGTCGATAATTTTTTCAGATTTTTTAGATCACAGGTGTCCATTCGCGAAGGAGGAAACACATTTTTCATGTATTTCCCCCTCCTGTGCTCCCACTGAAGGAAAAATTTTTAGTTTAAGAACTATTTTGAAAAGCTCATAACGGCTACATTTGATGAAATTTTTTTTTCAGCGGCCACCCCCTCTACTGTAATCATAGGTTCATGGCCAATTTTTTCGAATCTTAGAATGGTTACAAAGCCCTTTTGCAAGAAGCCCTCTCCTGCCTTCTCGACTTGTTTCACGTATGAGTATTAATTGTAGGTACTCATCTTCAGTCATTCATTAAATTGAATCAAGTGTTACGTTGAAGTTGCTTTGATGAAATTTTTTTTCGGGGGCCACTCCTCTATATGGGAAGATCCCCCTTAAATACCTTATAAATTTTATTGTAGTCGAACTTTGAAGAGAGCACCACTTTACACCTGCATAGAAAATTTGATGCTTCTAGCATAAGTAGTTTGCGAGAAAAAGTGCTCTGACACACGGACGGACGGACAGACAGGACGCGATTTTAGTAGGGTGTTGTAAAATTATTTTACAAACCTCTAAAAAGAATATGAAATTTTCAGGACAAAAGAGAATTGTCCTGCGGATATCAAATTAATCAAATAATTGACTAAAAAATAATGATTTCTCCAAATCGCCGAATATACATATGTATTTATTTCACCTTATTGTTAGCAACGGAAATTAAAACAAGAGCTGACTTACAAACCTGAATTCTATCATCTAAAATACAACACAGCATGTTATATCATTGTTAAAACTTTCCTGCTATTGGGCTAAAGCGGCCATAAATGAATTTTCTATTATTGTGCGAAACTGATCATAAAAGAGGACTTTCCTAAATGCAAGTATCTCTGGCTTACTTTACTGATATGCCGACAAGGGTAGCAATCTTTTATGGCAATATGCAGTAGATTTCGCTAGATCGCGGTTGTTCTTTAATGTGTATTTGTCAAGAAGGTGCATGACATCAGCACGGTACATGGCAGCAATATTGGCTGATGTCATGCACTTTGACAACAAATACACATCAAAGAGAACTCTACCACCTCTTTAGCATGGACTGACAACAGTCGACTTTTATCATTTGACATCACCTGCCTCTATACAACTGTACCCGTAGATAAAACACTGCCCAGAGTAAAAGAAAAACTTCCATTGAATAACAGCCCATGATTCACAGATCTACGATTCAATCCCATAAAGACCACAAAGATAGTTGGGGTATGGGACACCCAATATCATAAATAATCTCAGAAATATTTTTACAATCTTTGGAAGAAGCAAGAGGAACTATTTACATATATGAATAAACAACAAAAAAAACAAACGGACCATTCAACTATATGGACCTAACCATAACACAAAAACAAACACGATTAGGCTACAACATATACAGAAAACCAAACACAACTGATCATACCATAAACGTAACATCTAACCACCCCGCACAACATAAAGTAGCAGCGTACAGTTCAATGGTGCAGAGACTCCACTTCATCCCCATGATTCCAACTAAATACTTCAATGAACCAAACATTTACAGAATAACTTGTAATAGCAAATACAGACAACGTGGCATTGATAAATTTATTTATTACAAGCAAAAACTGGAACGCCAACTGACTGAAATACATAAGAACGACCAACAGTGGATTTTCTTCACACACGTAGGCAAAGATGAGTACAAACTATCATATTTCCTTAGAAAATACAAACTCTATGCAAAACTAACAACAGCATTGGAAAAAAACTGAAATCAAAACTAAATGACACCTCAAGATACGAGAACAGTGGCATATAAAGTCTGTTTTTAAAAGATATATAACCTCAAAATGAAATAATATACTGATAAATTGTTTTCATTGCGATGCTACTGGTTTTATTTGAAATATAATTTGGCGTCTAAGGCAAACAATTTTACAGAGACCCTTGACAACCAACTGGCTACCATCTTATGAGACGCATCATTAAAGACAAGTAACGAACGCTGGAAGGAAGTAAAAGCGACTGCTAAGACAGTGGCAGAACAGACAATTGGACATCAAGCCCGTCGTAAGAGAAATGATTAGTCCAATGAGTGCCTGAATGCATTAGATAAAAAGAAACTAGGACAAAGAGAGAACACTATGAAAATCTTAGAAGAGTAGCGAATAAGATAATTACGATTCAGAAAAGAAAATACTATTACGACCAATTGAGAAGTATAAATGTAAGTCTAGCACGCAACAACACAGGACAAGCATACAAAGTAGTGAAAAGACTGAAACATGGTTATTAACCCAAGACCAAGCTCTGCCGTGCTGACATCGGCAATATTATCGCTGACGAAACCAAGATTAAAGAAATATGGGCACCACATTTCCAGAACCTCCTTAATCCTCCAAACAGCTCTAGAACATTGGAGCCTATCAATGTCTGCGGGAAGCTTTCATTAGCCCCGCCAGCTCTGGTTGACATTTGTTCCATCATCAAATCCCAAAAGATTAATAAAGCGCTGGGCATCGATTAGACTCCAGTGGAGCTCATCAAATATGGTGGCAGTAGTGTTCATAAAGGTATTCACAATAAGAACATATGCTGATAGAGTGGAGCCAATCAATTATATTCCCTACTCACAAAAAAGGTGACAAGCTACAATTATGGAGGTATATCACTAATTTCTGCGGCGTACAAAATATGTTCAAAGATCTTAGAAGATAAGATCAGACCATACGCCAACAGTATTTTTGGGGAGCATCAAGGTGACTTTCAAGCAAGTAGATCAACTACAGACCAATTTTTCACAGTCAAGCCGGCATTTGAAACATGCTGGGAGTTCAACATAGACGTATACCAAATTTCCGTTGACTTTAAGCAAGCATGCGACAGTATTGATCATAACATGCTATACCAAATAATATTTTGCTTTGGCATCCTAGCCAAATCATTCCATCTGGCCAAAATGACAATGAAGTGGACGACCCCCAAGTCTGCATCAATAAACAACTCATCAATGCCTTTGATACAAATATCAATTTAAACCAGGGAGTTGAGTTCTATTCAATTTGGCTCTGGAGTGCGTCACAAGAAAGCTACTTGTCGATATATGAGGTACTTTACTATACAAGCCGAGCTAAGTAATAGCCTATCCGGACGACATCTACGTTTTGTCACGGTAATTAACAAATGCCAAAGAACATTTCCTGAAACTCGGAAACTATGCAAAACTAGTCGGGCTACAAATCAACGAAAATAAAAGCCCAGCTGCATACACAGGGACACAAAGTTCCAAGTATACAAATCTGTGATAAGACCTGTGTTATGCTATGGATGTGAAACATAAACCCTATCCTAAGCATCCGCAAATATAATGAACACCTTTGAGCCACTGGTCCTGTAGCAAATAACCGGATCGAAGCTAGACGAGGACCAATGGCGTATACGATACAACCATGAGCTATATGAAATTTTTGACGGGCCGGGGCTCACAACGATTATAAAACTGCAATGTGGTGGCCACATAAATTTTATGGATGAACAACGGATACCCAAAAAGGTATTCGTTGGGAGAACTGAAGATCAGAGGCCAGTAGGGATACCGAGGAAACGTGTCTGACTCATTCGTCAAAGACAGTTCATCGCTGCTCGGGTTTTGAAATGAGAGGACGCGGTCAATGGACAGAGAGACTTGGAGGCGCTATTTTCAGGAAGCGAAGGACCGAGAGGGGCTGTAGTGCTATAAAGAAGAAGGAAAATTCTCTGCCATTTTATTTGAATATGTTTTGTGGCATGTGAACGACATGACTAGCACAGAGGAAGCCCAAATCAAAGGTCAATATTTCGACTACTCTAATCAATAATTGGGGCCGTATCTCGCTAATAACGCGGTGGATGCTGTCTTCTTTTCCATCCTAGTCATAATTAAAAGGCAAATCAGAAAAGAGCTCTCACACCATATGACAGCTATCACACCATATGTAGCATTAAAAAGTGTTGCAAACTTAAAGTTCTATACCTCTCAAAAACACCCTATAATTTCCACCATTCGAATATGGTGTCAAATGACACTAACAAAATATACCGGGAGTATATACCATTGCCCCATAAAACCAAGTAGTGCTAAAATGGCAAACCAAACTAACTTTAAAACGTATGACAGCTGTCACACCACAGTAGCATTAAAAAGTGTTGCCAACTCAAAGTTCTATGCCTCTTAAAATATACTCTTTACAAACTGACATGCAAGGACTACGACATGATATACATAGGAAGCACCACATGGAAACTAACGACAAGATACAAAGAGCACTTGCGATCGTTCTTACACAACAAGGCAGATTCCAATTATGCGACGCACCTACAAAACCTGGCACACGAGCCTGACGTTCTGACAGACTCTATAACATTGTACACAAACAAAGCAAAGGACCTATTGTTGACATCTCCCGAAGACTAGAAATATAGAAACATAGAAAAACAGACGGTAATATTATAAGCGAACAATTTATTACAATTTCCGATGCAATATTTTCAATACTAGACTACACTCTCTGACGGAAATGGAAGCAAGACGAATAAGAACAAAAGGGCATCCAACAACCCAAAAAACAAAAACTTAATACCCCTCTAACTAACTTCATTTAGTAGCTACCTCCTTAACCCACTCTACACCTATTTAAAATCATTTCCTGCCACACATCTTTTAGACACTGAAGATGACTCAAAGGAGTCAAAACGCTCTATTCACGTAACAAAACAAGGACCGATGGCTTTTCAAGAAAAGAAGAGAATCGGCCCACGGATATCAAATAAACAAAATAATTGACTGCATTATAACCTCGTTAAATACTATTTGACATCGCTGAAATTTGCAAACATGATAAGTTTTGTAAAAACTCATTTGTTAGCTAAATTCCACCCAATTCGAAGGCACTCTTACGATTTTATTGAAGAACTATAACTAACTAGGCTGAGTCTATTCGTACTTTTGACGTATGATGATTTTTTTCGGATGTAAGGGGTTCAATCACAAGGCGGATTGGTACGCGAAAATTTCGTACATTTCCCCTTCTCCTGTCTTCCTCAGCACTAACAAAGTAATTTTAAGACATGTTTTTAAAAGATTTCATTAAATCCTTTCATATGATATCCTGCTTGACTAATTTTTATGGAAAAAATGTTTAATCGTCAATCTTTACATGGGGAGGGGCCCCATACCTCTTTGTAAAATTTTTCCGTGAGTGATGCTTCTATAGTTTCAGAGAAAAACTACTGGGACATACAGACTCACGGACAGACAGACACACGCCGCGATTTTAATAGGGTTTTGTATTTTAATACAAGACCCTAAAAAGCACTTAATTACAATATAAAATCGCTAATGGGCCCAGAATATTTGCAGCAAACTAATGTTCTTTTTAACCAAGCCAAAGCAATGACCTGCATTTCATTAAATTTTGTTCTAATCCACTAAAATAAGCAACGTGAATAGAATCACTTACGATTTCAATTGGTTTCGCAAGCAAATCTAATCTTGATAGCCTTCTAAAATAAAATTCAATACCAAGGTCATAAGAAACTCCCGATGGTAAAGTTAATATCATGATTATCACACCGCGGATCAAACGGCCAGTCACCTCCCGTTCAATTTCAATATGAATATTTGAAAGTTACAAGTGCGGAGGCTTGAACAAAAACCACGCACAAAAAACTTATCTCTCAATTATAACAATACGCGCCGGTATCATAATCTTATAACCAGTCTTACCTTGATTATGATTTAATCACGTACAAGTTGATTACATTCTGATGTATGCGATCACAATCATACAATCAAAAATAATCATTTCGATTGGTCATCGGTGAAACCGCAGACAATCGAGCCCGCGATGAGAGTGTGAAAATTAAGATCGAAAGAATTGAGTTCTCATTAAGTATGATATGACGGGACAGGATCTATATTATCTCGATCCGGAATACAATTACATCAAAAACGATTGTGCATATGCAAATTTTTGTGTTTTTTTAAATCCGTATGATAGATGTTTTTAATAAATTATTATTTTTCTGCGCGAAATCTTAAAAAACAAATTTTTTCAAGGTTTATGTACGTTTCATGGGTGCATGTAAGCTTTAAATTTACCCACTTGATATAAATGACCAGATTCAACTCATTCCAGACCAAGCCAAATCCGGTACATCATATAACGTCTAAAATTCAATAATCGATACTAACAGTAGCTAAGCACTCGCATGACTACTGTATAGCCTTCGAATAGGTCGTTAAATGGCGCAAAAAGAATCCAAATCCAGATAGTTTAAAGCACTTGGCAAAACGTCTTTCAAAAAGAAGAACAGGATGTATTCAAATCATTCCATATCGTGGTTTAGCCATATATTAAAGTCCTTAAACTTATTTTACCTGCCAAAAGGTGCTTAAATTTTTATAAAAACTGATGGCCAACGTTGCAATCGAAAATGCTAATTTATGTAAATTCACTTCAAGCATATTACAATAAATAAAAACTGTACAATGGATATATGCATTGTTCGCGTTACGAGGTAATCTTGATCATTGATCTAAATGAGTTTGGTTTTCAATATGTATGTAATCATAATCAAATTCGAATCAGAAGAAATATTTACGACATTTTGAGAATCAGGTACTCAAAATTAGAGGGATCTTGCACCTGGACACCCTCTCATCTATATTGGCGGCATAAAATTGACAAAAAATAACAGGCAAATTTGAATACTGATAGAAACATTAACAACAAATAAAAAATATCGTCCGACAGGATAATTTTTAAAATAAATAAGGATATTGAACATTGTTCCACGAATATGCACAACTTTGCTCATATAACATACTCGAAGCGAGTTACCAAGAGTATAACTGTGGTTATCGATTTCGCCACTTCCTCAGCATTATGCTGACTGCGACGATTGGGTAATGCTTGGGTCATTTGGAAACGTGTCTTTCTACGATCACATGTTGATGTAATCACAAAATTTACTATCTCCTAATTATTTTATTTTTTGCTTAATACTAATTTATTTATTCACCTAGTATGTACTCGAATCAAACAGATTATACAATTCAATAACAGCAAAGATGTAAATTACAAGACGCAAGGAAATAACAAGTTGAGTACACAGGAGAGTGCTCCTACCAAAAGGGCTTTGTAGCCATCCTAGGGCATAAAACAACTTTTCTGATGACATGAATTGATGAGTTGCATTATGCATCGGTTGTACACGCAAGAAATTGTTCAATATATCTGAAAAAGGTAGAATTTCTTTCGTTAATGCAAAATAGTTCTAGCTGAAAAAGTAGATACATTATGAATTTAAACAATCATGTTAAGTTATCGAATACTTGAATATCGCTGACTCTAGTGTATTTTTCATTCTAGCAGATCGAACATCTGGCAATGCCTTTTTATATTAAGAATAGTTTGTTAAAAATTACGTCATATATATATATATATATATATATATATATATATATATATATATATATATATATATATGTATATATATATATATATATATATATATATATATATATATATATATATATATATATATATATAATATAAGCGAAAAAAGTACTGAGCTTTTTTTTGTCCTTTTTCGATTGAATATTTCTTTTATTTAAAATAGATTTTATTTAAATACATATTGTTCATTATTTATTATCTATGACTTTTGGCCATTTTTTGGGTAGAGCCATTATTCCATCTGTGCTTGCTGCAATCTGGTTAATTTCTGAAAGCGCCGAATTGAGTGTTAGACCAGGTTCTAGCACCTCATGATAAACAATCTCACCATACACACACAATAACCTTATTTGGTGTCAATCCTGGCTTTGAAGTCGTTTGTGATGATTCACCTTTTTTGACCATGATCTTTTTCGAACGACATTCTCGTATCTTACCCATTTTGCATCGCCCGTAATGATTCGCTTCGAAAATGGCTCAATTCCGTTGCGTTTTATTAGCATTTCGCAAAAGGAAATTCGGCAGATCAAATTTTCTTGTGATGGTTCATGCGGCACCCAAACGTCGAGCTTCTTTGTGTATCTAGCCTTACACAAATAGTTCAAAACTACTTGGAGATGGATATTCAGTTCCTTAGCAATATTATGGCTGCTTATGTGTCGGTCTTCGACAATTTTTGAAAAAGTATCTTGACCTAGACACCACAAATTTTTTCACGAGCCTGCGATGCATTCTCACCTTGATCATAGTGATATTGTACAACATAACGGATTTTTTCAGAAGTTACACACATTTTTAAAGGCACAGAACTTTTGACGCGAATGACAAAACTGTCCGCATGAAAATTATAGATTGAAATCTCACCTTTCAAACGCGTGTCAGTGTGTCTCAATCTGATTAGTATTGGCCGATATAAGTCAACGAACACCATCTAGCGACAAAAGGCTCAATACTTTTTGAGTATCCAATATATACAGGGTTTTCCAATAAGAGGTGTTATTTTTATATTAAAAGAAAAATGCCATTTTTGAATATAAATGATCGGATGTGTATTTCAATATACAAATCATATACATCATACTATTATTATTAAAGTTGAACGAATTTCGGCTTCTCTGGTATTTGTTATTGTTGTGCTCATAAACATCTACCTCCACAGTTTTTTTTAGATTTTTCAGATCACACGTGTCAAACCGCGAGGGGGGGACAAACATTTTTCATGTATTTCCCCTCCCAACTCCGCCATAGACGGTCCCAAGCCCGTTTGAGAAAGGAGGAGGGAAGCCCTTGTTTCCCCAACCCATAGCTTCCATGATTCCTCATCCCAAACCCCCCAATTAAATGGTAGTAAATGCTCTCGGGGTGCACATTAGGTTTACTGGTTCCCCAATATTGTGACATTAAATGTCGTGAAATGCTCATAACTGTAAATACATCTACAGCTCTGCGACTAAATCCTACTCCTTTGTGAGGACGTAAGAGGGTGAAGGCGAATCTTCCGCGCCTGATAACGGAATCGACGTAATAGCCATGCCGCCGGAATGGAGGTTGGGCGACGGACTGACTCCCCGTCTCTGGAAATTCTTTAATTGTTTCAAAACCTGCAGATAAGCCTCGAAATGGATTGGACTCACGGCAACGACCTCGCAAACGAAAAAAGGACTATGGTATTGGATCCTGGAATGTCAGATCACTCAATTACCCTGGCGCTGTTAAGGACATTTTACAACAGGCCAGTCAATATCAATTAAAAATACTGCCAGTCCAAGAAACGAATTGGACTGGAAACGACATTCAAGACATGAGATTGCATACAATATTCAAAAGTGGGAAGCCTATTGGAGAACGAGAATTTGGAGTGGCCTTCATTGTTGATAAGGGAATTCAAATCGCACGTTATTGTTTTTAAGGCAGCCAATGAATGGTTCTTTGCGATACGTATAAAAGCGAAATTCTTCTAAATCTGGCTGATTAATGTTCACGCCCCGACCGAAGAACAAGACGAAGAAACGAAGGAATCGTTTTACAATCACCTAGAAAGACCGGTCGACTCATTGACCACAAATTACACAAAAATAATTCTGGCTGGTTTCAACGCTAACGTTGGCAATGAGCTATCTTATCGGGGAACGACTGGAGGATATATCCTCCACGATGAAACAAATGACAACGGCCAGCGCCTGATTGACTTTGCATGTAGCAGAAATCTAGTCATACGTTCGACTTGCTTCCCACATCGATGCATTCATAAAATGACCTGGGCATCACCAGATGGCAACACACAAAACCAGATCGATCATGTTCTGATCCAACAATGTTGGGCCTCAAGCATACTTGACATCCATACATACCGAGAAGCCAAATGTAACTCAGATCATTACTTTATCAAATTAAACAATGGATGTCATATGTCAAAGCATATTCAGTGAAGACCAGCCCGCTACAAAAATTTGACATCGAAAGGCTTCAAACGGCGTCTGTGGCCGAAAATTTCACGGAGACCCCCGACAACCAGCTGGATTCAATCTTATCAGACGCATCGTTAAAGACGAGCAACGAGCTCTGGATGGAAGTAAAAGCGGCTGTCAGAACCGTGGCAGAACAGATGATCGGACATCAAGCCCGGCGCAAGAGGAATGATTGGTTCGATGATAAGTGCCAGAATGCATTAGATAAAAAGAATCAGGCGTACAAGGAATACGTAGGTACGAAAAACAGGACGAAGAGAGAACACTATGAAAATCTCAGGAGAGTAGTGAATAAGATAATTACGATTCAGAAAAGAAAATACTATGACGACCAATTGAGAAGTATAGATGTAAGCTTAGCAAGCAACAACACAAGACAAGCATACAAAGAAGTGAAAAGCCTGAAATGTGGTATCAGCCCAAAACCACGCTCTATCGTGATGACAGCGGCAATATAATCGGTGATGAAATCAAGATTAAGGAAAGATGGGCATCAGATTTTAAGAACCTCCTTAATCCTCCGCACAGCTCCATAACATCGGAGCCTATAGATGTCTGTGGAGAGCTTCCATTGGCCCTAACAACTGTGGATGAGGTTTGTTCCATTATCAAAGTCCAAAAGAATAATAAAGCGCCAGGCATTGATGAAATTCCAGTGGAGCTCATCAAATATGGTGGCAGTAGTGTTCATCAAGCTATTCATAATGTCATCCAGTACATTTGGCAACAAGGACATATGCCAAAAGAGTGAAGCCAATCAATTATATTCCCTATCCACAAAAAAGGTGACAAACTACAGCGCGAAAATTATAGAGGCACATTACTACTTTGTACGGCGGATAAAATATTTTCTGAAATCTTAGAAAATAAAATCGGATCATACGCCAACAGTATTATTGGGGAGTATCAAAGTGGTTTTAGGGCAGGTAGATCAACAACAGACCAATTGTTCACAGTCAAGCAGGTACTTGAAAAATGCTGGGAGTTTAACATAGACGTACGCCAAATTTTTGTTGAATTCAAGCAAGCATACGACAGTATTGATCGTAACGTACTGTACCAAATAATGCTTACCAAAATGACAATGACGTCGACGACCTCCCAAGTCCGCATCAATAACCAACTCACCGATGCCTTTGACACAAATTTCGGACTAAAACAGGGAGATGAGCTGGCCCCATCGCTATTCGATTTGGGTCTGGAGTACGTCATACGGAAGCTACTTGTCGATACATGAGGTACATTACTATACAAGTCAAGCCAGGTAGTGGCCTATGCGGACGACATCAACATTCTGTCACGGTCACTAACAACTGCCAAAGAACTATTCCTGAAACTCGACAGCGAAGCAAAATTAGTAGGGCTACAAATAAACGAAAATAAAACAAGCTCATGGCGCAGTCGAGGAAAAATACCCCAAACACACAAAATATCACACTTGGCGAATACAGTATTGAAAATGTTAGCGAATTTTTGTATTTAGGCGCCAAAACATTGAAAACGGGCAATGAAAGAGACAAAATACGCCGAAGAATACAGCTCGCAAATAAAATATTTTATTCAGTATTGAGATCTTGAAGACCAGCTGCATGCACAGGAAAACAAAGCTCCAAGTATGCAAATCTGTGATAAGACCTGTGTTATGCTATGAGTGTGAAACATGGACCCTAACCCAAGCATCCGCAAATATATTGAACGCCTTTGAGCGACGGGTCCTGAGGCGAATAATTGGAGCGAACCTAGACGAGGACCAATGGCGAATTCTATACAACCATGAGCAGTATAAAATTTCTGACGAACCGGAGGTCTCAAGGATTGTAAGACTGCGGAAGCTGCAATGGGCTGGACACATGAATCGTATGGGCGAACAACGGATACGCAAGAAGGTTTTCGTTGGGAGAGCTGAAGGCCGGTGGCCAGTGGGGAAACCAAGGAAACGCTGGTTTGACTCGGTCGACGAAGACAGTTCATCGCTGCTCGGATTTCGGAATTGGATGAAGCGGTCAATGGACCGAGACAGTTGGAGGCGCTGTTTGCAGGAAGCGAAGGCCCGAAAGGGGCTGTAGTGCTCAGAAGAAGAAGAAGATCTCCCTTCCCTGTGTGCCCCTAGAATCAAAAGTGTCAAATTAAGAACTGTTTTAAAAGTTTCTTATCAAGACCTTTCATTTGATACCCATATTGGCTAACCTTTGATAAACACTTTTTATTGGGGGCCACTCCCCTATATGGGGAGACCCCCCTTAAATACCTTATAAATGTTTTTTGTAGTTGAATTTTGAAGAGAACACAAGTTTAAACCAAAATTTGATGTTTCTAGCTTAAGTGGTTAGCGAGAAAAACTGCTGTGACACACGGACGGACGGACGGATAGACAGGACGCGATTTTCGTAGGGCTTTGTAAAATTATTTTGCAAAACCCTAAAAAGTGGATTATGTACGGCTGGTTTTTATTGACAACAAATTAGCCTACGTGATAACTGTTGTTAACGGAAAAGTCGAGGACGTGGAAATGCCAGATGGAGATAAAGTTGGGGATGCAGATAAAAAACAATTTCTAAATGTGCTATCGTTCAACTCAAAACTAATTGAATTATTTTCCTTTGGATTGTCTAATTTTGAAGCTAGAAGATATTCCCATTTCACAAAAGGAGTCGTTTGGTTGATGAAGCAATGTATCCATTACACCTTAGACTAAGCCTTATTATTTCTGGAACGGAATTTTAATGAAAGATTTAATATAACATTCGATGAATTTATGCTCATGTTCTGTCAGTCACTGTATCACATTCGTCGGTTTGGAATATCACAGTTTTTTCAATTCATTCCATATGGAGTATTACATAAGCCTACTCTTTATGCAATATTTTACTACCTGAATGTTGGATTTCTGAAGAATTTTGGTAATAGCTGAGTTTCAGGCATCATTCACATCACCAACGATCGCCCGTCGAGGATGTTGGTGTGTATCCTTTTAGTTTCCTTATATTATTAGGCATTAAATTTTTAATTTGCTAAATATACTGTTTTTTTCGTTCTTACTACATATATGTTTGCTAAACAGTAGACAAGTATTTACACAAGGCTTGCGTATTAATTTGACTTGGTTTATTATTTCAAATCAAATATGATGCCCAATCAACAATGCGTTCTAAGTTAGACGAATCGTTTCATTGATAATTTATTGAGAATATAAAATTTACTTGCATTCGAAGTGCTCAAAAATAATGGGATAGTACTCCACCAGTATATTATGAGTTCTGTAAAAATACGAATTTAAGTTGAATACCAATTTGAATATGTTCACAATCTACAGAGTTTTCCAATAAGAGGTGTTATTTGATATTAGAACCAAAATGCCATTTTTTAAATATAAATGATCAAATGTTTATCTTGTTGTAAAGAAGAAGGTATGTTGTTAATAGGGGAAAATAACATCAGGTGAATCTCGCAGTTTCGTTCGAGGTGACCGATAAACTCCTCAGGAGCTGCCACATCAGTCACCTCGGGGCAGCTCGACTGCGGGGTTCCAGGTGATCACGAACCCATATATATATATGTTGCAGCATGGCAGTGCTGCAAGCTCTATCGAGCAATAATTTCCACTAGTACGCAGTGGTGGCGAACTTATAATAAAATTTTGTTTGAGGATTGCTGCTTGTCCTAAGTGAAAGAACTACATTGTTCTTTCACCCGAGCATTTTGGCTATCAATTTAATAGCACTTTTTCCGCTCGATGGACTTCAGCTGGTTCCAGCATATGGGCTGGTTCCATTAAAAATCTCGCAGTTTCGTTCGAGGTGACCGATAAACTCCTCAGGAGCTGCCACATCAGTCACCTCGGGGCAGCTCGACTGCGGGGTTCCAGGTGATCACGAACCCATATATATATATGTTGCAGCATGGCAGTGCTGCAAGCTCTATCGAGCAATAATTTCCACTAGTACGCAGTGGTGGCGAACTTATAATAAAATTTTGTTTGAGGATTGCTGCTTGTCCTAAGTGAAAGAACTACATTGTTCTTTCACCCGAGCATTTTGGCTATCAATTTAATAGCACTTTTTCCGCTCGATGGACTTCAGCTGGTTCCAGCATATGGGCTGGTTCCATTAAAAATCTCGCAGTTTCGTTCGAGGTGACCGATAAACTCCTCAGGAGCTGCCACATCAGTCACCTCGGGGCAGCTCGACTGCGGGGTTCCAGGTGATCACGAACCCATATATATATATGTTGCAGCATGGCAGTGCTGCAAGCTCTATCGAGCAATAATTTCCACTAGTACGCAGTGGTGGCGAACTTATAATAAAATTTTGTTTGAGGATTGCTGCTTGTCCTAAGTGAAAGAACTACATTGTTCTTTCACCCGAGCATTTTGGCTATCAATTTAATAGCACTTTTTCCGCTCGATGGACTTCAGCTGGTTCCAGCATATGGGCTGGTTCCATTAAAAATCTCGCAGTTTCGTTCGAGGTGACCGATAAACTCCTCAGGAGCTGCCACATCAGTCACCTCGGGGCAGCTCGACTGCGGGGTTCCAGGTGATCACGAACCCATATATATATATGTTGCAGCATGGCAGTGCTGCAAGCTCTATCGAGCAATAATTTCCACTAGTACGCAGTGGTGGCGAACTTATAATAAAATTTTGTTTGAGGATTGCTGCTTGTCCTAAGTGAAAGAACTACATTGTTCTTTCACCCGAGCATTTTGGCTATCAATTTAATAGCACTTTTTCCGCTCGATGGACTTCAGCTGGTTCCAGCATATGGGCTGGTTCCATTAAAAATCTCGCAGTTTCGTTCGAGGTGACCGATAAACTCCTCAGGAGCTGCCACATCAGTCACCTCGGGGCAGCTCGACTGCGGGGTTCCAGGTGATCACGAACCCATATATATATATGTTGCAGCATGGCAGTGCTGCAAGCTCTATCGAGCAATAATTTCCACTAGTACGCAGTGGTGGCGAACTTATAATAAAATTTTGTTTGAGGATTGCTGCTTGTCCTAAGTGAAAGAACTACATTGTTCTTTCACCCGAGCATTTTGGCTATCAATTTAATAGCACTTTTTCCGCTCGATGGACTTCAGCTGGTTCCAGCATATGGGCTGGTTCCATTAAAAATCTCGCAGTTTCGTTCGAGGTGACCGATAAACTCCTCAGGAGCTGCCACATCAGTCACCTCGGGGCAGCTCGACTGCGGGGTTCCAGGTGATCACGAACCCATATATATATATATGTTGCAGCATGGCAGTGCTGCAAGCTCTATCGAGCAATAATTTCCACTAGTACGCAGTGGTGGCGAACTTATAATAAAATTTTGTTTGAGGATTGCTGCTTGTCCTAAGTGAAAGAACTACATTGTTCTTTCACCCGAGCATTTTGGCTATCAATTTAATAGCACTTTTTCCGCTCGATGGACTTCAGCTGGTTCCAGCATATGGGCTGGTTCCATTAAAAATCTCGCAGTTTCGTTCGAGGTGACCGATAAACTCCTCAGGAGCTGCCACATCAGTCACCTCGGGGCAGCTCGACTGCGGGGTTCCAGGTGATCATTATTGCTCGATAGAGCTTGCAGCACTGCCATGCTGCAACATATATATATATGGGTTCGTGATCACCTGGAACCCCGCAGTCGAGCTGCCTCGAGGTGACTGATGTGGCAGCTCCTGAGGAGTTTATCGGTCACCTCGAACGAAACTGCGAGATTTTTAATGGAACCAGCCCATATGCTGGAACCAGCTGAAGTCCATCGAGCGGAAAAAGTGCTATTAAATTGATAGCCAAAATGCTCGGGTGAAAGAACAATGTAGTTCTTTCACTTAGGACAAGCAGCAATCCTCAAACAAAATTTTATTATAAGTTCGCCACCACTGCGTACTAGTGGAAATTATTGCTCGATAGAGCTTGCAGCACTGCCATGCTGCAACATATATATATATGGGTTCGTGATCACCTGGAACCCCGCAGTCGAGCTGCCCCGAGGTGACTGATGTGGCAGCTCCTGAGGAGTTTATCGGTCACCTCGAACGAAACTGCGAGATTTTTAATGGAACCAGCCCATATGCTGGAACCAGCTGAAGTCCATCGAGCGGAAAAAGTGCTATTAAATTGATAGCCAAAATGCTCGGGTGAAAGAACAATGTAGTTCTTTCACTTAGGACAAGCAGCAATCCTCAAACAAAATTTTATTATAAGTTCGCCACCACTGCGTACTAGTGGAAATTATTGCTCGATAGAGCTTGCAGCACTGCCATGCTGCAACATATATATATATGGGTTCGTGATCACCTGGAACCCCGCAGTCGAGCTGCCCCGAGGTGACTGATGTGGCAGCTCCTGAGGAGTTTATCGGTCACCTCGAACGAAACTGCGAGATTTTTAATGGAACCAGCCCATATGCTGGAACCAGCTGAAGTCCATCGAGCGGAAAAAGTGCTATTAAATTGATAGCCAAAATGCTCGGGTGAAAGAACAATGTAGTTCTTTCACTTAGGACAAGCAGCAATCCTCAAACAAAATTTTATTATAAGTTCGCCACCACTGCGTACTAGTGGAAATTATTGCTCGATAGAGCTTGCAGCACTGCCATGCTGCAACATATATATATATGGGTTCGTGATCACCTGGAACCCCGCAGTCGAGCTGCCCCGAGGTGACTGATGTGGCAGCTCCTGAGGAGTTTATCGGTCACCTCGAACGAAACTGCGAGATTTTTAATGGAACCAGCCCATATGCTGGAACCAGCTGAAGTCCATCGAGCGGAAAAAGTGCTATTAAATTGATAGCCAAAATGCTCGGGTGAAAGAACAATGTAGTTCTTTCACTTAGGACAAGCAGCAATCCTCAAACAAAATTTTATTATAAGTTCGCCACCACTGCGTACTAGTGGAAATTATTGCTCGATAGAGCTTGCAGCACTGCCATGCTGCAACATATATATATATGGGTTCGTGATCACCTGGAACCCCGCAGTCGAGCTGCCCCGAGGTGACTGATGTGGCAGCTCCTGAGGAGTTTATCGGTCACCTCGAACGAAACTGCGAGATTTTTAATGGAACCAGCCCATATGCTGGAACCAGCTGAAGTCCATCGAGCGGAAAAAGTGCTATTAAATTGATAGCCAAAATGCTCGGGTGAAAGAACAATGTAGTTCTTTCACTTAGGACAAGCAGCAATCCTCAAACAAAATTTTATTATCAGGTGAATGTCAACCACGACCACGCTTACAGGACCGTATCCTTTTCGTAAAATTTTCCATAACCAAATCGCAAAGTGGCTGCTCTATGTCCTCGATAACCTCACAAATTCCATCTATGAGGTCTTAAATCGACGCTGGGCTATTGGCGTAGGCCTTCTGTTTCATGTGGCTCCAAAGGAAGAAGTTGCAAGGTGTTAAATCACAAGATCTCGGTGGCCAATTGTGATCACCTCTTAGAGAGATAACACGGTCCGGAAACTTTTCCCATAAAAGATCAATGGTTTCGTTGCTTGTGTGGCACGTCGCGTCGTTTTGTTGAAAGTAAACAGTGTCCAGATCAACACCATCCAATTTCGGCCCTAAAAAATCATTTATCATCTCTCGATAGCGGAATCCATTCACCGTAACTGTTGCTCCAGCCTCATTTTCGAAAAAGTAAGGTCCAATGGCTCGCCGGACCATAAACTGCAACAAACACGTTCAGGATAGAGAGGCTTTTCCATAATAACTGTTGGGTTTCCTGAGCCCCTGGTGCGACAATTTTGCTTGTTGACGAAGCCACTGAGGTGGAAATGGGCCTCATCACTCAAGATGATTTTTCGATGGAATTCCGGATCATTTTCATGCATTTCAAAGACACAATCAGCAAAGACACGACGTTGTTGATGATCAACCGACTTGAGTTCTTGTGTGAACTAAACTTCATAAGACTTAAGACCCAAATCTTCATGAAAAATACGATGTAATGACGTTTGTGGAAGGCCTAATTCCAAAGAACGACTAGCAATGGACAAACCTGGGTTTTCTTCAACACTTACGGCTACAGCAGCAATATTCTCGGCTGTTCTTGAGTGACGCGCACGGGTTTTATTTTTCACACCACTAAGTTAAGCTCGGATTTTTCCACTAATTTATGTATTACGCTCCGACAAGGTGCTTCAAGACGACCCAAAAATGTTCGTGTTCTACGAACCGTCTCTGCCAAATTTTCACGATTTTTATAGTGAATTTTAATCATTTCAATGCATTGTTGATGCATGTATCGTTCCATTTTTATTGATGGCGTAGTTACTACTTGTCAAACGTCAAAAAATAACAGCATCAAAAGTGACATCTACCGAAATACCGGGCTTTTCAAAATGACGCCTCTTATTGGAAAAGCCTTTGTATACTATATATATGTATATATATATATATATATATATATATATATATATATATATATATATATATATATATATATATATATATATATATATATATATATATATATATATATAGATATATAGTAGCTAAGTTGTTTGGATCTATTTGCTATGGTTGATTTAAATTAACTAAAAACACTGTTTTTCCTTGAACAATAGAATTTTGTTTATTTTGCATATACCGATATTTCGGAAGTCAGTTGCTTCCCTCTTCAGTGCACTGAATAAGGAAGCAACTGACTTCCGAAATATCGGTATATGCAAAATAAACAAAATTCTATGGTTTCAAGGAAAAACAGTGTTTTTAGTTTATATATATATATATATATATATATATATATATATATATATATATATATATATATATATATATATATACATACATATATATACTTGCCAGAAAAAGTATCCGTGCATGCAAGATAACAAAGTTGTCATTCTATTAAAAAGGATATGTCCACTTAATTTAAATGCATTCTTTTATAATATCATAAAATCTACACTTCTGCAGGATTCCCAGTATGCTACATAATATTTACTACTTAAAAAGACTTGAAACTCAAACAAAATCAATTTATGGCACCAAAATAGACCAAAAAAGTATCCGTACAGCGCAAACCGGGGGATTCCCCATGTTATGCGATGACATACTCGTATGCAGATGCATATTAATTTTTTTGGGTCCGATAATAGATTTAAAAGAAAATGCAGTTTTTTTTTTAATTTTTGTGCACTAGAATACATCATGACGCCCAAAATTTGTGAAATCAGTGCTGGGGAGAAGAAAATTATTCTTAAACTTAAGAGTGAAGGGAAAACTTTGCGCGAAATTGGTCAAATAGTTGGCAGAACACCCTCTTCTGTTCAGTATGTGGGGAAAAAATTTAATACAACTGGTTTGATTTTGTCAAAGCATCGTTGTGTTTGACCCTCCATACTGAGTGAATGCGAAAAAAGAAACGTTTTGCAGGCAGTAAAAACGAATTCTCGAGTAACTGCTTCCCAAAATTGTTGCAAAGATAAAAGACTATTTTGGCAAGGTTCTCCACGAAGATACTATACGAAAAATTCTAAAGAGAGATGGATATTGCTCACGCATAGCACTTAAGAAGCCATACATTTCGGAAGTGAACAGGAAGGAATGTGTGGATTCCGCGAAAAAATATATAAGCAAGCCACCAGAGCTTAAGGAACAGGTCTTATTCTCTGACGGAAATGAATTTTGCATATTTGGCATTAAAGGAAGAAAGTTGGTGTGGCGGAAGAGCGTTACTGCCCTCGAAAAAGAAAGTCTCGTACCAACTGTGAAACATGGTGGAGGTGGTGTGATGCTCTGAAGGTGTATGGCGGCAGAAGCAATTGGCCAACTTATGTTTATAGAATCAACTATGGATCAATACGGTTACCTTAATATTTTTAAGGCAAATTTGAAGCAAAGCGTTCAGCTGATCCCAAACACACAGCTCACAATGTGAAACTTTGGTTGCTCTACAACACAAAACATCAACTGTGTACGCCGCCCCAATCCCCAGACCGTAATTCCATTGAGCATTTGTGGGTGTTGTTGGAGCGCAGGACCCGTCAGCACAGCATATCGATTGGTGACGATTTCTGGTTCCAGCAGGATAATGATCCCAAACACACAGCACACAATGTGAAACTTTGGTTGCTCTACAACACAAAACATCAACTGTGTACGCCGCCCCAATCCCCAGACCGTAATTCCATTGAGCATTTGTGGGTGTTGTTGGAGCGCAGGACCCGTCAGCACAGCATATCCTCGAAGGAAATGCTGAAAAATGTCATCGCCAATGAATGGGGCAAAATTACCAGGCAGGTCATAGCCAAATTGGTTCACTCCATGCAAAATCGACTTAAGGAGGTCCTTAAGAGAAAAGGTTATCCCGACAAGCTATTAAGCCCTGATATGTAATAAAATATTTGAATATTTCCAATTAATATTGTCATGTACGGATACTTTTTCTGGTTCGTTTAAGGGCGGCTTTTTTGTTTTTATTTTGTAAAATCTAGTTTTTAAAGGATTCCACAGGGAAAATTTGTCGAAAAAATAGTTTCGTTAATGAGTAAATTTCTTCTTCTTCTTCTTTAGCATGAATTTCCCAATATATTGCTCTCTGTTGATGTTGTACGGATACTTTTTCTGGCAAGTGTATATATATAGTATATATATATATATATATATATATATATATATATATATATATATATATATATATATATATATACAATATATATATATATATATATATATATATATATATAAATATATATATATATATATATATATATATATATATATATATATATATATATATATATATATATATATATATATATATATATATATATATATATATATATATATATATATTGTTCCATGCGCAAATAATTCTGCGAGCTACTGTCGCAATTGTTTTCACAATCATTAAGAACATCAGCAAATGAATTTACTCGAAGCCACGAGAACCCAACAAGCATTATCAACATCTGAAAGTGAGTCACTGCCCATTCATTACGCTGCTAGGATGTTCCCGCTTATTCATCAATGTACGAGAACTGAGTTGAATGATTAGAGACCCTATATAAAGGCGAGCTGAATGAATGGGGGGATCATTCATTCGACCGCGATAAGAACTGCGATAGTGTGTTTCGTAATAGTGAAGTGATTTAGAAGACAATTGCGATAAGAAATTTTTGGACAAGTGTTAGATTTTTTAGTAGTGAAAATTAAAAATAAGTGAAAGTGTAAAGCTGATTATTGTGCATTTTTGTAATTAAATAAACTCTTTTAACTTAAATTAAAAGACATTGCGATTTCACTTTCCCGGAACGTTAAAATTATTGGCCGCGAACAAAAACACTCGATAATGGTGTCAAGAAGTGAGAAGAAAAATTTTGGAAGTGAAAACGTTTAAACATTTTGAAACTGCACAGTTGTGAAATATAACGTGGAAACTGGTGGAAAAATAACCGAAACAATAAAAATGCCAGGAAACTTTCATCTAAAAATTGATCAATTGACCATATCGGAGCTCAAGGAGGAGTTGGAACAGCGGAATCTGGCCACACAAGGTACAAAGGCCATACTGATTGCACGCTTGCGTGACGCGATCAAGTCGGAAGGCGTGAATCTGGATTCGGGTGAGCTCTCAGATGCGGAAAAAGGTGGAGAAGTAGAAACACCAAAATCATAGGAACCAGAAAATGCGCTAATGCAAATGTTAATGCTGATGTCATCCAATTTAACTACGAAGCTAGATGAACAATCAGTGAAGTTAAATGAACAATCAGCGAAGTTAAATGAACAATCAGCAAAGTTAAATGAACAATCAGTGAAGCTGGACCAACAAGCGATCGAAATCAAGGCAGACATCAAGGCAGACATCACACAGAAGCTGGAAAAACAGTCAACATAAATAAAAGCGGAGCTCGGTCATCTGAACAAACAAATTAAAGGCGTCGAGGAAAAGGTTGACCAGGTCGAGAAAAAGGTTTACCAGGTCGAGGAAAAGGTCAGCCAGGTCGAGGGAAAGATCAGCCAGGTCGAAGAGAGACTAAACCATGAGATGGAAAAAGTGAAAAAAGAATTGGAAGCAGCGAAGGCAGTAGCAACCACTTCACCACTCATAACCGCAGCGCAAAGCACATCCAGAAATTTGCAAGCACCAATTTTCGATGGGCGAACGGTCTGGAGTATTTACAAGACTCAGTTTGAAGCTGCCACAAGGGCAAATCACTGGAATGAGCAGGAACGAGCAACTGCACTAGTTCTTGCTCTAAGAGACCCAGCTGCCGAGCTTTTGCAGACGATCCCCGATGAATTGCACTCAAACCCGAATGCTATAATGAATGCGCTCGACATGCGTTATGGAGACGATCATCTAAAGCAGATTTATCGGTCACAGCTAAGGCATCGGGTGCAGAAGTCTGGGGAAACCTTACAGCAGCTAGCCCAAGACATTGAGCGGCTGGCACTTTTGGCTTACCCAGCGAACATCAAGACGACGCAGCAACAGAAGCATTCATCAGCGCTTGAGAAGACCAGGAATTGCAGCAAGCTGTGCGTTTAGCTCAAAAGCAAACAGTCAAGGATGCATTGGCTTATAGTTTAAATTTTGAAGCAGGGAAAAATGTGACCCGTACCACTGCCCGGGTTCGCAAGGTAGTGGCAGATGATTGCAGGTGTGAGCGCGTGGGAATTGAGCGAGAGCTGCAGGTGAATAGTGCGCCTAGATGCTGGAATTGCGGGGAAAAAGGGCACCTGCAAAGAGACTGCAAGAAGGGAAGAAGACGGAGCTATTGTCCAGGGTGGTGGCGATCCAGACCGATTCAGAAGCCGAGAATGGAAGCCCATCAAACCGAAGGGGCCAACTTCATCGGGCGGATGTTGGCTAGGAGGATCGACGTCCCCAGCACCACCATCACCGTGTCAAGACGACATCGTGGAGATGCGGACTTATGCCTTCCGGGTCAAGTTGACGGAGAACATTGCACCGTAACAATCGACACTGGTGCAACCCGATCGATTATCCGACTAGACCTAGTTAGACAGCCACAACTTCACAAGGGCAGAATTTTATCACTACTGACAGCTACGGGAGAAACTGCACCTGTTCATGGAGAGGTCAACCTCCAGATACAGTTGGGAGACCTTATATTCCGACATAATTTTCTAGTCGCGAACATTATGGATGACTGTATTCTCGGAATGGATTTTCTGCGACCACATGGAATCACGTTGGATTTGGGCAAACGTGTATTGAAATGGCAGAATGTAGAAGTACTGATGGAGGATCCCAGCGTCCAAATTCCCAAGATGAATGTCGTAGTATGTACTGACACTGATGTACCGAATTCTTCCGTGAGCATTGTATGGGCCAAGCTTGATGGTGATTCTGGAGACCACCGATCTTATCTGATAGAGCCAACGAAGACATCGGCATTGCGCATTTTGATTGTAGGACGAAGCCTTGTAAGATCTTTAAGGAACGGATATGTGCCGGTTAGAGTCCTTAACACCGCAGACTCAACCATGAGCATCAAAGCGGGAGAAGTCATCGGCAGCTGCCAGCCTGTTTCCACCATCACCTCTTTGGAAGCCACTTACGACCATCATTGGAAAAGGAGGCAAGACACAGACAAAGCCCGGGAATCCACGTCTGCCATATTGAAGCAAGTCAAATTGCCAGTGCAGCTATTCAAACGAGCCTCTGATCTGGTCACCAAGTACAGTGACATCTTCTCGACAAGCCCGGATGACCAAGGCCGAACGAGTATGGTAACTCACGTCATAGATACACAGGGTGCCAAGCCGATTCGACAAGCACCGAGACGTCTCGCTATAGCCAAACAAGGAGAAGTGAGCGCGCTGACCACGGACATGGAAAAACAAGGCGTTATCGAACCTTCTGTCAGCCCATGGGCCGCGCCTGTAGTTCTAGTAAAGAAAAAGGATGGTAGCACTCGTTTTTGTGTCGACTCTAGGCAGCTTAACGAAGTCACTAAGAAAGATAGTTACCCGCTTCCACACATCGATGACATCATGGACACTTTAGCCGACGCAAAATGGTTTTCTACACTCGATCTCAAGAGTGGCTACTGGCAGGTAGAAATCGACAAGAAGGACAGAGAGATAACCGCATTTTCAGTTGGGACCAGATTGTGGCAATTTGTGGTGATGCCGTTTGGGCTTTGCAATGCTCCAGCCACTTTCGAACGCTTGATGGAATACGTGCTACGTGGTCTAACCTGGAAAACCTACTTACTGTACCTAGATGACATCATCATCATCGGGAGAACGTTCGAAGAGCATGTGCGGAACTCAGAAGAGGTTTTCTCTCGATTGCGGCTGGCGAATTTGAAACTTAGTCCCGACAAGTGTACTCTTTTTGCAGCTGAAGTAAAATACCTGGGACACGTCGTATCAGCAGAAGGGGTCAAAACAGACCCTGGGAAAATTGGAGCCGTAAAAAGCTGGCCAACACCAAACAACAAGCGCCAACTACGAAGTTTTCTGGGTCTGGCAACCTTCTATCGAAGATTCGTCAAAGACTTTGCCAAAATAGCTAAGTGTCTCCATCAGTTAAGCGAGAAAAATCGTCCGCATGTCTGGAATGAACAATGCCAGACAGCCTTTGAGACCCTGAAGGAAAAGCTGTGTGAATCACCCGTGCTGGCATATCCGAAACCCGGAAAAATGTTTGTAGTTGACACCGATGCAAGCAACGGCGGTATTGGAGCTGTACTCTCCCAGCAGATCGATGGCGAAGAAAGAGTCCTATCGTATTACAGTCGAGTTCTTTCAAAAAGTGAGAGGATTTACTACGTGACCAGGAAGGAGCTGTTGGCTATAATAGAGGCCACCAAGCAGTTCCACAAGTACCTATATGGCCAGAAATTTGTTCTTCGAACGGACCATGCATCACTGAGATGGCTGCTCAACTTCAACAACCCCGAGGGACAAGTTGCGAGATGGATCGAAAGATTGCAGTCATACGACTACGAAATTGTTCATCGGAAGCGCGGAGCTCATGGAAATGCTGACGCCCTATCCCGCCATCCATGTCCAGCTGACTGCAAGCATTGCCGACAGATGGAGGAAAAGGAACCGCCCGTTGATCTGCGATTGATAACGGCCGAATTCGATGAAGGTTGGTCATCGGAGGAGATTCAAAATGCCCAGTTAGCCGATGAAGACATCGGACCATTGCTCGTATGGAAGGAGACGACTGGGCGGCCTGAGTGGAAGGACGTTTCGATGCATGGCGCAAACCTGAAAAGCTATTGGTCACAATGGAACTCCCTTCAGGTGGAGGGTGACGTACTCAAGCGGAAATGCGAAACGGCGGATGGCAGCTCCTATAGGATGTAAACTTTACTACTCAAAAGCCGAACCCACGATGTGATTAAGGAAATGCATGAAGGATCCTCGGGAGGGCACCTTTGTGTTAACAAGACCTTAGCGAAATTGCGGGAAAGGTTGTACTGGCTCCACGTTCGAGAAGACGTAGATGACTGGTGCCGCAGATGCACAATTTGCGCTTCCGTCAAAGGCCCAAAGCGACGACTGAGAGGACAAATGCAAACCTATAACGTGGGGGTACCGTTTGAAAGGATTGCTGTTGACATCGCAGGTCCTTTTCCTGAATCTGAATGGGGAAATCGATACACGCTGGTTGTAGCTGATTATTTCAGCAAGTGGCCCGAGGTCTACCCCATTCCCAACCAGGAAGCAACTACTGTAGCTGAACAGCTAGTGTTAAATTGGGACATTAGGTACGGTGTACCTTGCGAACTACATTCGGATCAAGGCCGAAACTTTGAGTCACTAGTTTTTAGCGAAATGCGCGAGCTGCTGGGAATACAGAAAACGTGGACAACACCGCTGCATCCCCAATCCGATGGAATGGTCGAACGTTTCAACGGCACGCTCAATAAACACCTGGCCAAAATGGTTGATGAGAACCAAAGGGACTGGGACCGACATATCCCACTATTTTTAATGGCATACAGAGCTGCCGAACATGCATCGACGGGCCAAGCCCCAGCCAAAGTCATTTTTGGGAAGACTATTCGTCTGCCAGCCGATATAAAGTTCGGAACACCCCCTGAGAAACCCCAAACGATCTCAGAGTACACAAGTGATCTAAGACAACGGTTGAACCAGATACATCGGACAGCGCGAAAACACCTCGAATCAGCTACTGACCGCATGAAGACCAGGTATGATCTAAAGGCTAACTTTACTGGCTTCCAGCAAGATGACTTGGTGTGGCTATATAACCCGCAACGGCGAAAGGGTAGGTCTCCAAAGTTGCAACATACCTGGGAGGGACCATACCGAGTTACAAAGCGAATCAACGACGTCGTATACCGAATACAGGAACATCGTAAGCCGAGAGCTAAAATGAAAATCGTGCATCTGGACCATCTTGCCCCATATTACACCCAGGGAGAATTGACTACAACTGGTGACACATCTTTTCGGGGCGAAAAGAACTGAGGTGGGGGCAGTGTTACATGCGCAAATAATTCTATGAGCTACTGTCGCAATTGTTTTCACAATCATTAAGAACATCAGCAAATGAATTTACTCGAAACCACGAGAACCCAACAAGCATTATCAACATCTGAAAGTGAGTCACTGCCCATTCATTACGCTGCTGGAATGTTCCCGCTTATTCATCAATGTACGAGAACTGAGTTGAATGATTAGAGACCCTATATAAAGGCGAGCTAAATGAATGGGGGGATCATTTATTCGACCGCGATAAGAACTGCGATAGTGTGTTTCGTAATAGTGAAGTGATTTAGAAGACAATTGCGATAAGAAATTTATGGACAAGTGTTAGATTTTTTAGTAGTGAAAATTAAAAATAAGTGAAAGTGTTAAACTGATTATTGTGCATTTTTGTAATTAAATAAACTCTTTTAACTTAAATTAAAAGACATTGCGTTTTCACTTTCCCGGCACGTTAAAATTATTGGCCGCGAACCAAAACACGCGACAATATATATATATATATATATATATATATATATATATATATATATATATATATATATATATATATATATATATATATATATATATATATATAGTGCATGCATGGAATCATAAGCATTTCACATTTACTTTGAATTACTTAAAACGCAGAAACCTTTAAATTTACTCGTAATAATAAATTTTGTGGACTTGAACAAAGAAGGCATTTCAAAGTAGCTTAGAAGCTCCGCATCTTTACCAAAAGTCTATATTAAGATAGAAACAAAATTATAAATGAGGAGTCTTAGCGATCCCAACGGCTAGTTGAAAAATATATATTCATGAAAATTCGAAGAAAACTGTAGTGTCGAGGTTGATTTGACATAAATATCAACCATAAACCCGTATTGTTGTGATTCCGTATAGTTAAAATGGCTGCATCTCACTTGACTATAATTAGATTTATTTAAAAAATTTTTGGACGGAAAAATCTTATTTTAATATACCTTACCATGAAATCTTAAGAATTTAAGGGTCCTATTTATTTAATTGAATGAATTTCAAATACCAAAGTATTTTTCATTCAAGTACTTAGGAGAACCTACCACCATGATTGTGCCACCTTTAAAATGTACGTTTTCGTCAAGAGTTAATAGCCTATACTTAGCATCCTATATATTGGGAAAATAACACTAATTTACTTATCATTATTGTGAAGACATTTAATATTCAGGTTATATAGTCAATTACAGGCTCATCGGTTAATTGTTCAGTCACCTATCTTCAGTATATTGAATCCTCACTCGGGGCGAAAACAAATTTATGAGAAGAGATTCGATGATTGAAGACACCTCCAGAATAAATCTATGAATTCGATATACGAAGACAATTCCAGACTAAATCAATGGAAGAAAATACTTTGAATACGTAGTTACTCAGACCTATTCGCATTATGTCCTGTTTTATGATGTCTTCCAAATTATAGTTGCTTAATCGTAGTAATGAGTTTAATTAAAACTTCATTAAAAATAAAACTTTTAAAATTAACTGGTTTTTTTTTTTTTTTGTTTTAATTGATTATAAATATGTAATCACATTTGTGGTTGAATATGAATTCCTTCTTAAAAATTAATACAAATAGCTTACACACATGCATCTAGTTATCATGGAGTTGTATGTGTATGTGTCATAAATTGTAAATTGGATTTAGTGTATGGAAAAACATACTTAAAGCTAATAAAATTTAAATTCTAAAGTATTCTCAAATTAAAAATTTTTATTATTAATCTATGTCGCCACAATTTCGTTTTACAATTGCTGATATCACCCGTTGAACGGACTCTCCGAGATCTGCAGGATATAATATATATATCCTCGCTGAACTTTTCATGCAAATCTTAATAAGCCCGTAATGTCTGAGTCAATTGTATGCGCATATTGTTCCATAGCCATATTTTGTTGTTGTTGTAACACTGAAAATTCAAACCACCATATATTCGATACATATTATACGAGTACCATCTTTCTTGAATTTTTCCATTGGATTTAAGGGTACCGTTACACGCGTGCAATCCCATATTTAATGGAAATCTACATAAGTTTATGCAACGTGACTGGTTAGTCAGCGGCTGCATGAACTTACGAATTTCGATGAAATGAAAATTTCCTCACGGACAAAGTAAATGTCTTCAGACCGCATCTTCAATAGTCTGAAGTTTTAAATATTTTAACCGCGCTAGAGCAAGTGCGCGCTGATACGAGTATTGTGATTCTAAATTATAATTCAGAAACTAAATTATAATTACTATTTGTGTAATTAAGTGTAAGTTAAAAATAAATTGTATATTAAAATACATTAATGAATTTAGTTTTTATGTAACACCTGCGCGATTTTATTCGAGAAAATATATATAGTATAACAAACCATACTACTTCCAATAAAGTTTAGCGGATTTCAATTTCTGAGGTACTTGTCATTGTTGCACTTATAGAGATCAATCTACCTTCTTTATTTTTTTTCAGATTTTTCGGTCCACAGGTGTCGCCCAATCGCGAGGGAAAAGGGACACAATTTTATCGTGTTTTTCCGCTTCCCCTGCCTACTCTGTCATCGATATCGCAATTTAAATAGCTGATTCTGAAAGATTCTCTGCAAGACGTTTCATTTGATACTCTACTCAACTATTTTTGGTGAACATTTTTTTAAGGGATCACATTCATATATAGGGAGACCTCCCTTAAAAACATTGGAAATTTTTGGCCGGGTCACAAAATTTGATGACCGTAGTTTCTTTGGTTCCTGGAAAAAATTGCTGTGCCACACTAGCAGAAGGACAAACGGATAGGTATTGATTTTAATAGGCTATTAGAAAAAAATGTTTAGTTTAAAAAACAAAAATATTATAACTTAATTAACAAAAGCTAACCAGTTTTCTCCATGGGCTTAGTTGGGCAAATCTTTTTAATACTCGTACTCTCAAGTATGTTAGTCAAAAAACACTGAATACTAGAACTCCCCCTTCAATCTCCCCTTTTACGGTATTGTAAAATAATTTTTTTCGATATCCTACTAAAGTCTCGACCTGTCTGTCAGTGTGTTCTTCTCTCCGTCCGTCCGTCCCTGTGACACAGTAAGTTTTCACGCAAACTACATGAGCTAGAAACATAAAATTTGGTGAGTATGTCAAAAGTTGTGACCTCTGGAAAGTTACAGTGTAAAATAATTTTTGAAAGATCTTAAGGGGGGCGACACTTAAAAAATTTTTTTTTACCAATGATAGTCAATATGGGTATCAAATCAAAGGTCTTGATGAGGACTTTGCAAAACAGGTCTTAAACTGACCCTTTTCACTTCAGAGGGTGCAGGAGGAGGGGAATAGTACGAAAATTGTATTCCCCCATCCCTTATAATTGAACATATTTGGACAGAAAAATCTAAAAAAACACGGAAGTAGGTCTTTATGAGTAAAATGCAACAAATAGATCAAAAGTCGAAAATCTATCAAATTTGATAATAATTTTACATTTTCATCCATAAAATCGAACACTGACCATTAACTTTGCCCAAAACGCATGTTTTCAGAAATCGAACCATAAACAATTAAGTTCTAGACAATTGAAAATTTATCAATCGCAACAACAATTACACGTGATACTGTTTAAAGACACGTTCGGAAAAGACACAAACTCCACAGATATGTAGGTTTTTGATGAATAATTTTAAAAATAATTTCTAACATTGACATGTCATCATGGTAACTCAAACATAGAGGTGAGCACCCTGAAAATAATATGGTGGCAAATAAAAATACATAACAAACATATGTTAATTTTCCGAGCTCAATTCATAGAATTTATGCAAGAGTCAAGTTTTGATATTCAAAAGTTTGATTTTCTAGTAATTTTACAATACTTTTCTAGCAAGAGCACTCTCTTGCTACTTATATTTCATGTTGAATCTACCACACTCTGTGTTTTTTCGCTAAATACTTACTAGAAAGCAGTATTAATTTTCGGCGTGAATTTTAAAACGTTGTCCGTGTTGTGTAGTGGTTAGGTTGATCACCGCTAGCGCAGCAGTTCCTAAGTTCAGAGTTCGTTGGTGGCAACAACTTTCTGTTTGTGGTACTTCTTTTGGATTACCAGCCTGCTCAGCTGTGATGGATACTAATCTTATTGTTGAGCGTGATACTGACCATATACCATTCCAGTCACGAAATGAGATTCGCAAAAAAATCTCAACGCCGAGATTCAAATTGGGTGATTATTATTATTATTTTTTTATATTAAAACATATTCATTATCAGGGCTTCAGTACTTTATGCATCTATATAGCATAAATAAGGCATTCACATCGATTTAATGGTGCTATAAATAAAACTTGCAGTACATGTTATGAATGTATATGAATTTTACAACTAAACTTTTAAAAATTTGATTGATATAATAGACCGATTATTTTAAAGAAAGGACTGTGGATCACATAGATAATCATCTAATTGGATGCTGAATATAAATACATACTAATATTATATTATTTTGGATATGAAATAAGCGGTTTTCTTTTCATTTTTTACAAACTTGACGGTGTTAACATGAAAGGAGTTTATTAAATAATAGTTCATTAAATAATAGTCTTCATTAAATAATAGCACCTTCGGTATAGGTAATACATCAGATCACAGTTTTTAAGAGCTTATTGGAAACAAAATATCGTCTTTATCTCTGAGAAATTATGTGGTAAAATAAACACCAAAGTAATTATTACCAAAGCCTACTTTACTTTTAATGAGCTTTAAAACTACAAACTCGTCATGTTCACCATTCTTCTTGTGCTTCGTAGCACTACAGCTCCTCTTTGACCATCGCTTCCTGCAAACAGCGTCTTCACCTGTCTCGTTCCCTCAACTACTTTCTTTAATTTTGAAATTCGAGCAACGATGAACTGTCTTCGTCGACCGAGTCAGACTGGCGAGTCATCAGTTTCCTCGCTGATTTCCACCCTTCAGTTCTTCCAACGAATACCTTTTTTGGGTATCCATCACTCGTCCATACGATTCACGTGGCCAGACCATTGCAGTTTCCGTAGTCTTACAACTGTTGACACTTTCGGCTCGTCAAAAATTTCATACAGCTCATGGTTGCATCGAATTCGCCATTAGTATCCGCCTCAGGACCCGTCTTTGGAAGGTGTTCAGTATATTTGCTTAAGCTAGGGTTTATGTTTCACTCCCGTGGCATATCACAGGTCATACCACAGATTTGAATACTTGTAATTAGTTTCCCTGTATATGCAGCTGGTATTCAAAGATATAAACATGTTGGGTAAACAGACCTACGCTCATGTCAGAAGGGTTTTGTATTCAATTTACAAAATGCAGTCACCAGATTGAATAAAATCAAGAAGCATGTCAATGACGATTTTATTGGAGAAAATATGAAATTCGAAGATCATACTATTATTAACAAAGCTGAACGAATTTCGACTTCTGAGGTTTTTGTTATTGTTATACTCATAAATATCTCCC
This sequence comes from Odontomyia ornata, assembly GCA_963969285.1. NCBI lineage: Eukaryota > Metazoa > Arthropoda > Insecta > Diptera > Stratiomyidae > Odontomyia > Odontomyia ornata. The sequence continues at coordinate 382,149,962 of OZ017738.1, forward strand.
TTGATAATTATTTCAGAATTTTTCATGTATTTCTCCCCTGTGCCCCCACTGAAGCAAAAACTGACTGTTTAACAACTGTTTTGAAAAGCTCCCATGAAAACTTTCATTTCATACTCATATCGGCCACGTTTGATGAATTTTTTTTAAGGGGCCATTCTCTTGTACTGTTATCATCGATTAATGACCAATTTTTTCGAATCCTAGAGTTGTTACAAAGCCCTTTTGCTAGGAGCTCTCTCCCGCCTCCTTGACTTGTTTCACTTATGAGTATTAATTGTAGGTACTCATCTTCAGTCATTCATTAAATTGAATCAAGTGTTCAAGGCATGCACCTTAAACGTTGAAGTTGAGAAAAAATAACTCAAAATTATTCAATCTTCGCATTTACAACAGCCACTATTTTGTTTTACGATTACTGATACCACTAGCTGAACCGATTCTCAAAGATATTCATGACACCTATCATTCCTGAAATTTTCATGCAAATCCTAGCAAAACTGTAGTGTCTGAGTCAGTAAAAAGCGCATGTTGTTCCATTGCCATATGTTGCCATAATAATACATGCAGCGCATATTGTTCCATAGTAATACAGGAAAATTCAAACCGCTATAACTTCGCTAAATATGATTCAATCTTTATGAAACTTGCAATGTAAATCAATCTTATAAATAGACATTGCATTGAATTTAAGGGTAACGTTAAGATTTTATTCAAGAAAACATAAAATCGATAAATCATACTATTACTAACAAAGTTGAGTGAATTGTGACTTCTCACGTATTTGTCGTTGTTGTACTCATCAAGGTCTACATTCTTCATTTTTTTCAGATTTTTCGGATAACAGGTGTCCAATCGCGAGTGGGGCGGGACACAAATTTTTCGTGTATTTCCCCTCCCTGTGCGCCCCTCGAAGCAAACTTTGCCAAACTAAGACCTGTTTTGAAAAGTTTTTATCAAGACCTTTCATTTGATACCCATATCGGCTACCTTCAATGAAACTTTTTTTTCGGGGGGCACTTCCCTATATCGGGAGACCCCCCTTAAATACCTTATAAAATTTTTTGTGGTTGAACTTTGAAGAGAGCACCACTTTACACCTACATACAAAATTTGATGTTTCTAGCTTAAGCAGTTTCCGAGAAAAACTGCTGTGACACACGGACGGACGGACAAACGGACGGACGGACGGACAGACGGACAGACAGGATTCGATTTTAGTGGGGTTTTGTAAAATTATTTTACAAAACCCTAAAAACATGACCCTACTCGAAGTCGGATTCGCGTATGCCTCTATCTAATAACTAAAAGACAGCTTCAATCCACAAATGGGTCTTTGCAAAAGTGTATAAAGAGCAATCATAGAAGACCCAGTCCATATTAAAAACAGGCGGCCGCAATATATCCAGAAGGTACTCACAGCATCCCCAACAACGACTGAAGCTGTGAACATTCCAGAAGCAGGGCAAGAGATGCAAGTCTCGCCGTCAACCAGGGATGAAGTACAGGCAGCAGTACGGGACTTCAGAGCATATAAGGCTCCTGAAATAGATGGAATACCAGCACAACCGCTCGAGAGCGGGGATTCCCATCTAAACAACCTTCTGCATCGGCTAATATGTAGAATAAGGTCAGGGAAGTAGTTACCAGAAGACTGGCGGAAAGGTATAATATGTCCTGTACACAAAAAGGGGGACAAATTAAGATGTGAGAATTATAGAGGCATTTTTCTACTAAACACATCTCATAAAGTGCTCTTCAAAATCATAGAAAGAAAGTTAAAGCCGTACTATGAAAGTATTATAGGAGAGTATCAGGGAGGCTTTTAAAGTGGACGATCGACGATATACCAAATATGCTTAATAAAACAGGTGCTTGAAAATTGCTGGGAATATAACATCGAAATACGTAAACTCTATGTAGATTTAAAACAAGCATACGATAGTGTCATTAGGAATGCGCTGCACAAAATAATGCTTGATTTTTGCAACCAGCAAAACTAGTTTGCATGATCAAGGTCACGATGCCAAACACACGGTCTCAGGCCAAGGTAAACGGTGTACTAATAGGCAGCTTTTTAATAGAACCAGTCTTAAAACAAGGGGATAGAATTGTTCCAATTGCTCCAATACTCTGTGATATTGCGCTAGAATACGTCATTAGGAAGACGTCAGCTTAAACCTCAGGTATAATAGTGTTCAAGTCCACACAATTGATACAGATGCTGATGACGTTCTGTTACAGCACCTTCAATCTTTGATGACAAAGAAGTGTTTCTGATTCTAGAACCTAAAGCAAACGGGATTGTTCTACGAGTTAATGAAACTAAAACTAAATTCAAGACTCAAATGAGTCCAGTTCAAGAAAGCTTGACCATAGGCAACTACAACCCTTCTATTGAAGATAATTTTATGTATCTTGGAGCCAACCTGAATAGAAGAGGCGCTGAAAAGAACGAAATTTAACGCCGCAAATAAAGCATATTACTCCGTACCTCCCGTTCTAAGGTCCAGATTTGTGCACATCCAAAATAAGCTCCGCATTTGAAAAACACTTGTCAAACCGGTGCTTTATATGAAAGTAAAACATATACCCTGAAGAGCGAATCCGAAAAGGCAGTGGACGTATTTGAACGCAAAGTGCTCTAGAAAATCCACTTCTCAGTGCAACAGGGACGGAGTGGAGACTTCGTTGTTAGTTATGAACTTTATGATGATCCACCCATTTCGTCTTGGGTAAAGTTATAAAATTGTAATGGGCAGACAAGGTCGTGGAACCATGATGATTCGAGTAAATTAATCCCAGAGGCCAAGGCCCGGCTTGGGTCTTCACGTCATAGATGGTGATAGTGATGATTCTTCGGCATATTTCATCTCTTTCATTGCCAGTTCTTGTTACTTTGATGCCTAATTACATAAATGCTCTGACATTTTCGATACTATATTCGCCTAGAGTGGTATTTTGTCTATTTAAGGTATTTTTCTTCATCTGCTAATAAATTTTGTTATATTCTCATTGGTTTGTAGCCCTACTAGCTTGTAATCTTACAGGTTTCAAATTCACAATGAATTGTCATCTTCCTCCCAGCGGTCAAAGACGTACGAACTTTTCGCGTACGAACTTTTCGCGTACCCTCCCTCGCGATTGGACACCTTCCATCCGAAAAATCTGAAAAAAACCATGGATGTACATGAAAAATGTGTTTCCTCCCTCGCGAATGGACACCCATGACCTAAAAAATCTGAAAAAATTATCAAGCGAGATATTTATGGCTATAACATTAACAAATACCTCAGAAGACAAAATTCTTTCAACTTTGTTAATAATGGTATGGTCCTCGAACATGACGTGTTTCTTGATTTTATTCGTTGCTGGTTACTGCATTTTGTAAGTTGAGTACAAAACCCTTCTGACGTGAGCATAGGTCTGTCTAGTCAACTTGTTCCACATCTACAGTCAGCACCCCCATGTGATTGTACTGACTGAACTGAACTAAAGTAGAAGCCGAACATTCATAGCACATTGCATTATCCTTAAACTTTTTTTTTGTTGTCTTGATGGGAATATTTTTTAGACAGAGCAGCGTCTGTATCAAGCAGCGCAGGTTGAGGGAAAATGCAAAAAAATATACGTCCCTATCTTCTTGATTGGACTCCTTTGGGCAGACGAATCTGAAGGAAATCGTGATTGTAAGACTGTACAAGCACAAAGCCAACAAATACCTCAGATGTCAAACTGGATCACCTCAGTTAATAATAATACATTTTTTTAAGTTTAGTGAAGTTACCGTAGATTAATAATCCAACAATTACAACCAAAACAAATTGGCTACACAGAACTAGGCTCATGTCAGATGGGGCTTTGTACTTAACGTATGATATGCATAAGGTGGCGCAAAATTAATCATCCAATTTTGTTTTGAATAACTTTTTTACTAAATGAAAAAATAATTTTGAGCAATGGAAATCTTTATTTGAACCTTAACAATGTTTTCTGTTAAGTTGAAAAAATTATATCCATCAAATCACTGCCACTAGTGTTGCTGTACATTTGCACCCATTTTATCACAAGATTTTCGGTGATATCTGCTCGCATTCCTGTCGAATATTCTCCTTGAAGCCTGTGATTGTTTTAGATTTTCCGGCATAAACTCGTGACTTCGAGTAGCCCCAAAAAAGACTTCTGGGATAGTTAAACCGAGCGGTCTTGCTGGTCATGCCAAATCGCCAAAACGGGAGATTGCGCGAACAGAAAACGTTGCCTTGACAATATCCATTTGCTCATGCTGTGTGTGCGGTCGCACCGTCTTGCTAAAACCACATGTTCACCAAGCCCCACTCATGCGACTTCGGCAGTAAGAAGCCATTTTTAATGGCCCTGTAGCGTGTGACAGTAGAAGTGACCGTATTGCCGATGGCGTCCTAAAAGAAATAGGGCCCGATCACTCCTCCCTCGTGAACGTCGCACCACACAGTGGCTGTTTGTGCATCACACGTGGAATTTCAGTAGCCCAGGAATGAAGATTTTGCTTATTGACGTCACCGCTTAAGTGGAAATGCGCCTCGTCACTCATGATGACCTTTGATACAAAATTGTTAGAATCAAATCTCACAATTAGTCCACACTCTTGCAGAGTATAGCGCTCCATGGCTTATTTATTCTGTATTCTGCAAATGTTCTAGTTCACAAATATCAAATGTGGTGCACGAACGACACTATTTGCAAAAGTTATAGCATTTTCTGATAGGGTGATTAATTTTGCGCCACCTTACAGAATGATTTAATTCAAGTAAAACTTTAATGACGTGAACAACATATACATTTTTGCTTTAAAATAAAAACTAGTATTACTCCAATTTAACCGGCAAACACTTTGTTGCAACATTGCTAGAATCTTAAATGTCTTTTTGTTGTTTTGTATTTGGAGAAAATACAATCAAAAAAGTATTGTTTGGTTCGATGTAGTAGAAAAACTGTATATTATTATGTTCAATGGATGAGGCCGTTACTTGGTGAAAGTTCATCGTTTAAGTAATAAAAATACTTTTCAGTTAACTTTCACTTTTTAGGTCTTTGTAAAAAAATTTTTACAAAGACCTACTAGTTTCGCGACCTGTCTGTCCGTCTGTCCGTCCGTCTGTCCGTCTCTCCGTCTGTCCGTGCGTCACAGCTGATTTCCTCAGAAACTATAGAAGCTAGAATGCTCAAACTTTGTGAAAAGGTCAGAAGTGATGATCTCTCAAAAGTTAAGGCCTTGACAAAAATTTCAAAAATGTTTAAGGGGGGTCCCCCCTAATAACGAATTGGCCCTTAAAAATTTTTTTTAATCAAAGGTAGTCGAGTGGGGTATCAAATGAAAGGTGTTGATTAGAACTTTTAGAATATGAAATAAAAAAAATCATTTCATGAATTAGGGGGTCCACGGGAAGGCAAAATGTACCCAAAAGTTGTGTCCCCCCCCTCGCGATTGGACACCTTTCAGCCGAAAAATCTGAAAATTATCACGAATGTGGACCTTTATGAGTACAAGGGCAACAAATACCTTAGAAATTGAAATTCTATCAACTTTGTTAATAATAGTATGATTTGTAGATTTTACATTTTTGCCCATAAAATCAAAACGGTAACTTTAAACTTCTTGAAATTTCGCAATTATATAGACTGACATAAGGTATATACGTTCACAAAATTTAATTGAGATCGAATTATAATCAAGTGAGTTATAGCCATTTCAATTATATGGAATTACAACAACGATAACACGTGTTTATGGTTCATATAGGGTTTTCCAATAAGAGGTGTTATTTTAATATTAAAAGAAAAATGCCATTTTTTAAAATAAATGATCGGATGTTAAGTTCATTATAAAGAAGAAGATATGCCGTTAATAGCAGTAACTAACAATGGGCAAATAACCACTACGACACGCTTACAGGACCATATCCTCTTCATGAAATTTTCCATTACCAAATCGCAAAATGGCTACCCTATGTCCTCGATAGCCTCACAAATTTCATCTTTGAGATCTTGAATTGACGCTGGGCTATTGGCATAGGCCTTCTCTATCACGTGGCTCCAAAGGAAGAAGTCGCAAGGTGTTAAATCAGAAGATCTATTCAAAATAACACCTCTTATTGGAAAGCCCTATATATATTTAAAAGTGCTTAGGTACTTTTATTTTCTTACAATTTTCATGAAAATTTAAGGAATAGTGTTTAACTTGAACATGTTCAATCGGCCGAGCATTCAGAAAAATCATTTAAGCGGGATTAAAATGGCGGCTGCACTGTGCTTATGAAAGAAACTGTGCATCTTTTGTATAAAGTTGAACGATTTCATATCTAAGTATTGGATGAATAATTCAAGTTATCGCGTCACGCCATTAGAAAACTTGCTTCTAACCCTAGGATATTTACAAAGACCTTCTGGTAGGAGCACTCTCCTGCTTACTCAACTTGTTATATTTAGTTTTAAACACTAGACCTGTTTCGACACACCGTGTCTTCCTCAGATGTTAATACTACCAAACTCCCATTACTATTATTATTGTAATCGGAGAAAATTCAAACGGCAATAACTTCTGTACATTATATTTAAACTTGTAGAATATAAGAACCTTTTAAAGCACTACATAAATATCTACTTTTATCCAATTCAATTATACTAATATACTCGTAGTTTTACTGGCGTAAATATTAAATTTACAAGTCCTACTATTATTAGCAAAGCTCAACAAATTTCAACCTTTAAGTTATACATATATATGTTATCGGATCTTGCTCCATGATTTTTCACTTATAATTTTTAGCTGCTCATCTTCAGCTATTCACTAATAAATTCAATCAAGTGTTAATAGCATAATAGCATTGATAAATCACACAATTACCAACAAAGTTGAGTGAATTTCCACTTCTGACCTATTTATTGTTGTAGTGCTCATAAAGGTCTATACTCATGAATTTTATCAGATTTTTCGGATGAAAAGTGTTCAACTGCAAGGGGGAATGCAGAAATTTGTGTATTTTCCCTTCTCCTGCCCCTCGCAACACCAGCAAAGTAATTTTAAGACCTGTTTTGAAAAGATCGCATTGAGACCTTTCATATGACATCCCACTAGACCACGTTTGATAAAAAAATGCTTTTTAGTGTCACCCCTCTATACGGGGGACCCTCTTAACACTCTTTGAAATTTTTTTTTCACACCAAAACTGTCTAGGAGTCATAAATTTCGATCTTTCCACAAAGCATCATGGCTGTAGCTTCTATAATTTCAGAGAAAAACTGCTGTGACATGCAGATGGACACCGATTTCAATATGGTTTTGTATTTTACAATAGTACAAAATTCGAAAAACGCATTTTACTGTGTACTTACACTACAGATATGCAGGAATTTCGACAAAAATTTTGGAAATCGCTTGAAACTTTGGTATGTTATCATGAATACCCATATAATGAGGTCGAAGCTGAAAATACAATGGCAAGCTCAATTTATGTAATGTATCTATGAGTTAAGTTGTGATATTCAGTAGACGTTGCTTGAGTTACTAATTATTTTACAAAAACCTTCTGGCAGGAGTATCTTCTACAATTCGAATTGAATTTTATGTCATTCGTTTTGATTAAAATATTCATATTTTTATGACTTTTCTTTGCAACAATCCCCGTATGATCTTCCACACTGTCATTGCTTCCTTCTGTTCGAGGAACGTCAGGATCTATAGTATAAGGTGATCCACTTTGAGGTTTGATTTTCAATTGGCTTTTTTTGATAGAGCACACGTGACTCTTGTCAAACTGTTACACGAAACCTCTGGTCTTAATGGATAAGCTAGCTTCAATCGATGCTTTGGAAGCAAACATTACTCATGTCATTCGTAAAATACCGATCGCTATACTGGAATGCGCCGTCCAAAATTGGATCCGCAAAATTGACCATTTACGGCGTAGTCATAGTCAACATTTAAACGAGATAATCTTTCAAAAGTAAATGTCATAGATTGTTCTTTAGACTCACAATAAAATTTTTACTATAGAATTCAACTCGATGCTGGACATGTGCAAAACAGTTCGCCAAAGTCTAATAAAACGTAGTGCCTTACGTCTGAAAATTAATATCACTTGGAAACATTACACATCACCCGAACATTACCCAAGACTTGAAATCATTTGCCATTTCTGGCAAGCTATTGAGTCTAGCGTTCCAAAACGATCAAAAGCTTCCTATAATTTAATAGAATTTGATGAAGAAACCTACAAGCTAATAAGGAAGCGTAATTCTTTGCGGCGTAAATGGCAAAAAACCCGCATTAGGTCCCTCAAAATTGGAGCTAATATCCTCACTCTAGCAATTAAGAATAAAATTAAGGAGCTCCGGAATCTCCGATGGAGCAACATGCTATCAAATCTAGACTACAACTCGCGGAAAGTCTGGTTTTTAAATAGAATTTTTAAGCAAAAGTATCATGCGTTACCGTATTCAATTACAAATAACAACGAAGAGCATATTTACTCTAATCAAGGAAAAGCAGATATACTTGCAGATAAATTTAAGCAGTTCCATAATATCTCCAATAGGTTCTGCAACAATTTAGCAGAAATGATGGTGGCCAGAGCTTTGGAACATCAACTTAAACAAATATCTTTACCTCCTGGTGCATTAATAAAAACCAGGGAGTTAATAAGTTTACTTAAAAAAGTTAAAAACGGTAAAGCACCAGGTATCGATGGCCTACCGAATATAGTACTTAAAAATTTACCCAAAAAAGGAATTGTATTGTTATGCCACCTATTCAACGCATGCCTTAGGCTTTCCTTCTTTCCATCCATCTGGAAACAAGCTCTAGTTATACCTATCCCGAAGCCTGGAAGAGATCCGCACTCTTCTGACAACTACAGGCCCATTAGCTTACTACCAAGATTAGGCAAACTCTTTGAAAGAATAGTCCTGAAAAGATTAAATAATTTAATGGCTAACAATAATATCTTACCTGACTTCCAATTCGGCTTCAGGAACAGACATTCGACTGAGCATCACCTCCTCCGTGTTACGAAGGACGTCAAAGCAGCGATGTACAATAAATTGTCTGTAGGTTTGGTGACACTGGACATAGAAAAAGCCTTTGATACAGTGTGGCATGATGCTCTGGTCTATAAACTTCAGAAATATAATACATCCCCATACTTGTTGAACCTTTTACAATCATTTTTAACTGATAGGAAGTTCCAGGTCAAAGTAGGGGAAAGCATTTCCCCAGTAAAAAGTATATCTGCCGGTGTTCCGCAAGGCTCCTGCCTAAGCCCATCTCTATATAACATCTATACGTCTGACTTCCCTTCTTTACCAAACTGCCAAGTTGCAGCTTTCGCAGACGACATTTGCATATACAGCATAGGCGCAGATCCAACTTCCATTATTTCCAGCCTTGAAACGGCGTTAGGACTTACTTATCAATACTACCATAGATGGAAAATTAAAATAAATGTTGCAAAAACGAAGTCAATATACTTCACCAGGAAGCGTAAGCCTGCTCACCTACCTAAACGACCAATAAATTTTTTAGGGCAAACTATTCTTTGGAGCGAGGATCTTAAATATCTTGGACAACTTACCTTCAGAAAACATATTGAGCATATTAGCTCCAAAGCGTTTAAGGCCGTGCTTTCGCTTTACCCCCTTCTTAATCGTTATTCACGTCTCAACACCAGAAACAAAGTCCTCATCGTCAAAATGGCAATCCAACCGATCATCCTATACAGCTCACCTACCTGGATCCAATGTGCTAAATATCTAGTAACAAAGCTTCAGATCACCCAAAATAGATACCTGAAAATGGTACTTAATAAACCGTTGTACTTCTCTTCTGAAAAGCTACACAGCCTTGCTGGCGTTAGTCCAATTCGTAAGCTCGCTGCATCGCGCCGTGACAAATTAATCGCGAAAGCAAAAGACTCGCCCAATCCGCTAATACATTCCCTGGCGAATTGAAAATCAGCAGTTGCTACCACCTATCTTTTGGCCGTAACCTAGCCTCATAGATTTTAGCTAGTTATAAGTAGAAAGTTAAGTTATGTTAAACTAGTATAAGTTCAGTAGAGGTTTTTGCCTCAATTTTCCTCTAGCTAATTGTAATAATCACATAGAAATACGATAATATGCATAGTTTTAAGTAATGTTCAAACGATGGTGAAATGAAATTGTCAGAACACCTACTATATTATAAGGCCTCTGTACCGCATACATTCTAATAAAGAAATTATATATAAATTCATATTGTAAGAAAACATTGCTTGAAAGTCACGTGAGATCTAATAACCCAACTAAACATCAGTCGAAAATCACATATTATATGATTGGAAATATTGCCGGTGAGCCACTAGATTTTGAATAAAATTATCTTATTTAATTAGGTATCTTTAGGTAAGTCGTTTGTGGCCATTGAAATAAGTTTACTTTACTGCCCCTCATACTTATGTCTAACAGTAACTAATTTAGTTTTTATTTAAGTGTAACCAATAAATTCAAACTAAGGCCCATCCGGACTTTGAAAGGGAAATCTACAGTGAAGAAGACAGAGCTATTTAAAAATCAAAGTCACATTTCTATATTGTCTTTCCTATTACGAAGAGTTTCGTAAATATATGCACAAGCACATATAATAAATGTTACATTTTACGAAAACGTGTTCGAACATGCGTGTTACAAAAAATATTGCAGTGGGCTCCGTATTAGAAGTAGATAAACAAATGGAGAGATTTATCTACGATGCAGTTCAGAATAGCGATCAATAAAATTATAATTTTTTCTACAAACTTAACGAGCCTAAAAGAAAATCACCTTTCCGGCTGGTGTTGCTATTGGGTAAATTTTTTGTTTTCTTCAATTTTCCCGTTGCATATTCAAACCATAATGTATATATTAATTTACACATTTTTTTATTTATTTTTGGTTTGGTTTTCTGTATGTACATGTCTTTATTTGTTTTAATTTAATTACAACTGATGAACATAAGTTGCGATAGTTGTTTGGTTGCCTAATGCGTTCTTCATACATTAAAAGTCAGGCCTACCTTTGAAAACACCCGTTCCCAAAGAACGGACATATTTTATCTCTTTAGCATATACGTACATATGTAGACGAAGATATATAGCTTTTCGCTCTTTCCACCACTTTAAAAGGTCTAGCTGCCAGTTTATTAGTGGTTCTTGCATGTATCTGTCGAACTCAACAATTCCAGCAGCAATGGGGTTCACTGGAACTAAATGCGAAAGTTCTTCATCGAATGGATCCCAAATTGAACCAGTCTTCGAGACTACGGAGGTTAATGATTGAGCCACTGCAGTAGCTTCGTCATTTGATATGAAAATGCTGCCTATTTTTAATTTAAGATCAGCTACCGGTGCATCAAAATGGCTGCGATCACTGAACCAATTTTTTAAAGCGTGAGTCGAGGATTGTTGGCTCCCTCAGCAAGACGATTTTCTCAATGTCGCCAAAGCGACGCTTCAGCTCCACTAATAAGGAAGTGATAAGCGATTGAATTGATTCTGTTTCCATGGTCTCTGCAGAATATGTTCCGATTTGCCTGAACATTAGTTTGCAAAGTACTAGGTAGATTGAAGCGACATATTCTTGACTTCATTTGTCACTTCATAAAAGATGGATGAAATGGGAATGGCCTTCTCAACGATCTCACAATCTTCTTGTGCAAGCACTAAATCTGGTTTCATTATTGTAATTGATGCAACGACAGCGTCTTTCATCCCGAGAAGTCAGTTCAGCATGTCATATGTTGAATTCCATCTAGTGCTTATATCTTGTCAGGTAAATTTCTCGAGAGAAATTTACTTATTGTGGAGAGTATCTTATATATATGTCTATATATATATATATATATATATATATATATATATATATATATATATATATATATATATATATATATATATATATATATATATATATATATATATATATATATCTATTAGTATATATATATATATATATATATATATATATATATATATATATATATATATATATATATATATATATATATATATATATATATATATATATATATATATATATATATGTATACATATATATGGGATATAATGAAATTTTTGACCACGCTAGAGGTTGCAGTTTTGCGCCGATTTGATGTATTGGGTAAATGTCTCAGATAAGTTCGTGAACCAGCTATATCGGCCGCGCAAACAGAAAATGGCGGCCATTTTAGACAAAAAACCATGATTTCTGTTCCGACCAAAGTATAGCTCCGATTTGAATGAAATTTGATACAAAGGTTAACTGTTGTATGTGGTAAATCTCACAAAAACAAATCCAAAGTCGGTACGGCAGAAACAAAATGGCAGCCGCTCAAACGTCGAAAAACGTGCAAAATTTTGTTGTTGTAATAGTGGTCAAAGCTTTTAACAGATGCTCATGAAATTCAAAAGTTAGATAGAAATTATAAGTATCTAAAGAATTACCTAAAAAACTGGAGTTCAAGTCGTATAAAACCAAATGGCGGCTAGTTGAAACTCAAAATTTCAAAGTCTTCTAAAAGTCGTAATTTGGATCAAACATATATGAAACTTAGTCTCAAGATAGACATTATTTAGATCTATAGTCTTTCTTATTTTAGTGATCATGCATGGGCGGATTTCAAAATCGCGGCGGTTTGAATATGCGTTTTTTCAGGTTTTTGTGGCCCTCTAGCAGTCATATTTTCCAGCGGATTTTGATGAAACTTCAGATTAGGGTCTTCTGTACTATGTTCTTGTATTATGCAGAAAGTTATTAAAATTGAATGAAAAATAAAAAAGTCGAAAGTTTAAAACCCAATATTTTTACCTGCCATTTTCACTAAAAATTGAATTATTTTGCACTGTCTAGAGTGAAACTCCAATTTGAACGAGATTTGGCACATTGATTGATGAGGTCTTAGTACACTCCAAAGTCAAATGCATGCACCCAAAATAATCGCGACTTGTCTGTTTGTCCGTCCGTCCGTTTGTTCGCGCGTCACAACAAGTTTTCTCGCAAACCACATGAGCTAGAATGAGAAAATTTTCTACGTAGGTCAAAAGTGCTGCCTCTTGAAATTTGCAGTGTAAGAAAATATTTTAAAGTGTTTAAGGGGGTCTCCCCATACGGGGGGGTGACATGAAAATTTTTTTTTATTTCTGTAGCCCTCTAGCAGCCAAGTTTCTCAACAGATTCCGATGAAGCTTGAAATTATAAGTTATTAAGGCAAGCTAATTTAATTTAATTTTGCAAATCAGATGAAAAATAAAAATTCGAAAATTTACAGCACATTTACAAAATCCCAAATGACGGCCCCTGATGATTGAGAATAGAATCGAAAATGCATATATTAATGGCAATGCAAGTGTTGATTAAATTTTTATGGAAATGTTTTGAAATTAACGATTTGAGCTATTTAAGCCAAAAAGCTATCACCTTTGTGTGGTAACCACTGTAAATATGTAAACAGCAAAGAGAAGGGCGAAACCAGTATTTATATGTTTATAACAATTTATTCCCCGCCGATTTTCGATTTGTGATCCATACGTTTGCAACTCAATTTAATTAGCAAAATATTTTCGCCTCTATGAAGGGTCTCCAAGTACGAACGACAACAGATTCTTTTTATGTTAATAAATACCCATGTGGTGCTACAAAAATTGCAGTAAGAAGTCCAGTAGTAGGCAAGCCAAATTCTTTTTCGAAACCTTACGCTACATACGAGAAATTTACCTTTCGGCTGGTGCTGCCAACGGGGATTTTTTAAGTTTGAAAGGTGTGATTTTTATCTGCTCTTGAATTTCTTTCAATTTTCTGACACCAGGCTGACTTCTGTGAAAATATTTCACAACATGCTTAACTTTTGTCACCGTCTCTAATATATGCAAAATCCTGTACTTAATAGCTAAATTTATTGAACGTGCCGCATTGTCGGCAACAATGGCAGTGATTTTATTTTCAATGTTCCACTCGCCAAATTTCTTCAGCAGGAAGCTTGGGATATTAGCACTCGTATGTTTTTCATTGAAATTAATGCAGCCTTTCTTTACAGCACAAAATTTGTGTGTTTCTGGGTGGATGTAATGCGCTATGAGGGCGATATAATTTTCGTTTGCAATATTCCTCCACCTGCCTGTTGTCACGCAGATGGCAGTCACATTTTCCAATTCATTTTTGACTGCTTCTTACACCTTAGTATAAAATTTGGGAAGCTAACTCTCCGAGAGCATTTTACGTGTCGGTAATGTATAGACAGGGTCTAGAATCCCCACCGACTTCCAGAACTCCTTCTCTTCCACTATTCTTAATGTATGATAGCCTTTTGCTATCATTTTCAACAATTGCATGTCTAGCTTTTGGAGTTAGAACTGTGGAAGATGCTTTTTAACCACTACGTAATCTTTTATCGACGTTACCAGTATCAAGTTTTAAAAACATTATCTTAAAAATAAAAAACGTGTTGTATTTAAATAAGGAACATTGTTTAAAACAATCTTTCCTCATGGTTTTTGACGTTAAATGCTTCAAGGATTATTTATTGTTTATTACATATATGTATGTATGTATCAATATTCTTATTAAATAAATAAACCTTCAAAGCCAGCACCCATTTTTTAATACCTGTTTAATATATTAGTTTTGACATGTTGGAATTTTGTTTTGAACTCTTGTCTTAAACAATGTTTCAAAAAATAATGAGATACTTAAAACATTGGCAACCCTGGCCTGATCACTCCTCCTGGAAGATGATGCTACTGAAACACCAGTAGTAAAGGTGGTCTTCCGCAGTAATTAAATTTTTATTAGCTATAGTGACTACCAGCTCTAGCCTGCTTATGGAAATGCTTATTGTAGGGCAAACTGACTTCATGTGCCTGCTCAGTCTGCGTATGGAACAAGAGGATATGGCCAAAACCTTGCGACAATAGTTGCGTTCATTACTTCAAAATAGTCCCGAACTACACTTTTCTTGTTGCCATAGTTATGTTATAAAACATACTTAAAACCTAAATCACTGCACTGTGGACTAATATGCTCACAATCTATTCACAAAATTCATAATTCGGAAATGTACGAACTTTTCGCGTACCCCCCTCGCGATTGGACACCTTTCATCCGAAAAATCTGAAAAAAATCACGAATGTAGGCCTTTATGAGTACAATAACAACAAATACGTGAGAAGCCGAAATTCGCTCAACTCTGTTAGTAAAAGTATGATTTATCGATTTTATGTTTTCTCGAATAAAATCTTAACGGTACCCTTAAACTCAATAAAACTCTGCAAACTGCAAACATGAAATTTTCGTAAAGATCGAATGGTACTTAACGAATTTATAGCGATTTGAATTTTCCTGTATTACTATGGAACAATATACGCCGTATTACTATAGGAACATAAGGCTATCGAACCATGTGCGCTTTTTACCGACTTAGACACTACAGCTTTACTAGGATTTGCATGAAAGTTTCAGGAATGATAGGAATCATGAATATCTTTGAGAATCGGTTCAGTTAGTGGTATCAGTAATCGTAAAACAAAATAGTAGCTGTTTTAAATGCGAAGATTGAATAATTTTGAGTTATTTGTCCCCAACTTCAACGTTTAAGGTACATGCTTTGAACACTTGATTCAATTTAATGAATGACTGAATATGAGTACTTACAATTAATACTCATAGGTGAAACAAGTCAAGGAGGCAGGAGAGAGCTCCTAGCAAAAGGGCTTTGTAACCATTCTGGCTTCGAAAAAATAGGCCATGAATCGATGATAACAGTACAGGGGAGTGGCCCCTGAAAAAAAAAATTTCACCAAAGCTAGCCGATATGAGTATCAAATGAAAGTTCTTATAGGAGATTTTCAAAAATGATGAATGAAACTGACAGCTTCATTGGCAGAAGAGGGGGGGGGGAGGGGTAATACATAAAAAATGTATTTCTTCCCTCGCAAATGGACACCTGTGATCTAAAAAATCTGAAAGAATTATCAAGGGAGATATTTACGGGTATGACGATAACAAATACCTCAGAAGTTGAAATTCGTTCAACTTTGTTAATAATAGTATGATCCTCGAATTTCACATATTCTCCAATAAAATCGGCTTTGACATGTTTCTTTATTTTATTCGTTGCTGGTTACTGCATTTTATAAGTTGGGTACAAAATCCTTCTGACATGAGCGTAGGTCTGTCTACCCAACTTGTTCAATGATGTGATACACGTACGAGTAATGTCTAAAGCTCCCATGCACTGTGGGATACCTAGAGTTCTGGCGACGTGTGTGATGCGTAGAACTCTCACGAAATGTGTAATGCATAACTCGCGTAATGTGTGATGCTAGAGCTCTAGCGTAATGCGTGATGTTTCATTTCTTCTCCGAGTGATATTACGTTTGTAATATACGCATGACCTACACATTTCTACTCGATGCATTTTATTTGAGATTAAAATCCAAACATAATAATGAATCACCCTATATTTGTGACAATCATTTTCACTTTGTGAATTTTTGTATGATTCTACATTCACTTCAATTCTGCCCTTAGGTTTATACTAGTCTGGCAGCTTTTTGATTTAATGAAGCTCCTCCCTTAACTTCTAATTTTCCGCCTCTGTTGACCAAATATGCTGTGACTTTCCAATTTCGCTATTTCACAGACTAAAAACAATGACTAAAGGAAGACTTTATTAAGAAGAGTTATCTATTATGTTTGGTGCACATCATCCAGTTATGAATAACAAATGACAATATATTCAACACAATGTTATCTTTATAGTGACGGTACTGTCTTGGTGGAGAAGATATTGGTTGTAAATCATTTCGAATGTAGAGTTTCAAAGTTGTAAGTATTTCCCCTTCATTAACATTCTAGGTAAAATGCTTGAATTAACCGCATAAAATTTAACGTTTAGACATTTATCTAGGGAAGATTTTTTCAAATTTTATTGTATTACAAAGTTGCCATCACCTCCGATAAGCATAAAATACTTCATTAGCCCAGTCATATTAGGTAAAAAATAAGGGGTCAACCTCGGAATGAAAGATAATAAGCTGCAAATTGGTATGAACCTTTGCTTTGTCATTCTAAATGTTGTCTCAAAAGTCACAATCGTTATCGTGTCCGCGTCTTAAGATATTCAAGGTCAAAGGTCACAAAAATCGGTTTTTCGCGAATATCTGGCTTCCTATCGGTTAAATGAGATTTGCATTTGTTATAAAAGTTGTAGGCTATAAAATTCCCTACAACTTTTGTTTAAACTTTTTTTTCATACGACCAACCGTTTTGAAGGTAGAGCGCGAAGAGTGCACATCGTACAGTCATATACGGCCTAATGCAAGGTCAAGCGTGAGTTATGGTTATCAGTACGTTATAAAGTCAATTATTTACTTGGAAATTATAATTATTAAACAATGCCTATTATTTATGTACTAACTATTAATTATTTATATTTAATTAAAGTAAGTAATTTGATTATTTATATATAATTATTCATATTTAACTATTTAAGTATAAACCTAAAGAATGGGGCTGGATGCTTGAAAATGAAATCCTGGAGCCCATACGAACGTTATTACCTCCAGCACCAGCCGAACTACTAAACGTAATATTTTGCAATTGCAAAAATGGTTGTGGTTCCCGCTGTGGATGCAGAAAATCAGGGCTACAATGTTCTTTAGCTTGCGGCCAGTGCAACGGACAAGCTTGCCTCAACGCTTCACTGTATCCAAGTAATCCCGATGAAGAAAATACATATGATCCCGATATTCTGGAAGGTTTGGAGATGAACATGACAGATAATGAGGATGATGACAATGAATCGAACATTTTTGAGCGACAAGAAGAAGAAGACGACGAACAAGAAGAAGATAATTAGCTTCCATTTCCAATTTCATTACAATTAAAATCAACAAAGATACTTTTGATATTTGAACTCACATTTTGATAAATGTATATTATGCCGTATTTAATAATAAATAAAAATATGTGTAAAATATATACTCTTACTATCATTTTAACTTAAAATAAAACTAAAATATATAATCCAGAATTAATAATATTTTATACTTAAATAGTTAAATATGAATAATTATGTATAAATAATCAAGTTACTTACTTTAATTAAATATAAATAATTAATAGTTAGTACATAAATAATAGGCATTGTTTAATAATTATAATTTCCAAGTAAATAATTGACTTTATAACGTACTGATAACCATAACTCACGCTTGACCTTGCATTAGGCCGTATATGACTGTACGATGTGCACTCTTCGCGCTCTACCTTCAAAACGGTTGGTCGTATGAAAAAAAAGTTTAAACAAAAGTCGTAGGGAATTTTATAGCCTACAACTTTTATAATAAATGCAAATCTCATTTAACCGATAGGAAGCCAGATATTCGCGAAAAACCGATTTTTGTGACCTTTGACCTTGAATATCTTGAGACGCGGACACGATAACGATTGTGACTTTTGAGACAACATTCAGAATGACAAAACAAAGGTTCATACCAATTTGCAGCTTATTATCTTTCATTCCGAGGTGAAAGCCCTAATATGACTGGGCTAATATTAAAGTCTTTCGGTATTAGGACAGAAGTCACAACGGAGAAAATTCAACTTCATTAGCATGTATCATGTTTCTTCTAAGAAAATCAGCAGCCTTATCTTGTAGTCCTCTTTTTCGTTTGAATGAACTACCTTGCCTGATGTTGCGTAATTGCTTGAGGTTTGGCTTCTTATGAATGTGCAATCTAATACTTTAAGTTCAGGTACCTGCAGCAAAAAAAACTTGAGCATTTATGAAATCACTGGGCGCACCTATCATATAACTGATATACATACATATGTATGCTTTCCTCCCGACAGGTAAGTAAACACACACAATTTGATTACTCTAGTATTGAAGATGTAAATCTGGAGGAAAATTATGAATAGAGCCAATGGAGAATACAATGCATGGAATCACTGAAAGAGAAGCTTCCTCTTTTAGGATGTCTTTACCTTGATTTGTTCTTGCCTTTCCTTGGGACCCTCTTGCATTTATATCTTGAAAGTAACTCTTCTAGATGAAATGACCTTTCAGACCACTAACCTAACCGCTGAATGTAGACATGTTTGTTTTAGTAGTAAAGATACAAACATACGAATGTATGAAGAGATGATACAGGCGTACATCTTGCGACAAAAAAGTGGATAATCAGACTGCCTAACATAATTTGTAATAACTATAATTGCAATAGCTGTCTACCAGCGGATTCTTTTGTATTAAAAATTGAACATGATTTATTAAAAACAAAACAAAAGGATATTTTTGTAATTGAAAATATATATTAATATTATAAGTAAATGGAACTAAAAGTACAGATACATGAAAATGTATAGCTAACATCCAAAACATATACATATCTGTGATAATAAAAACCAATACCGTTTTATTGCAACATTAGCAGATGAAGGCAAGAATTGTAGTGTTAAGTATGGGAGAATATACATGTTAGATGGTTGATATAAACAATTAAGTTACCTTCAGCAAATCGAATAAGTTTGGAGTTGCTTTATTAGTGCTAAGAATTATAAATATTTGTTTTGATATACAAGTAGATTATAGTTAATTCATTAACCTAATACAGTTCAATAAAAATTAATTTACTTTGAAAAGATCGTTTTTGGCAGTGAATTCTTAGCTATGACCTTGTATTTCAGATTTCAGTGACACAATTGGAGTTAATTATTATTAAAATGAATCAATGCTAGTTTTCACACTATTCAGTTATTACACATTGTTATTATGTCACACCATTATAAAAAAGAGATAATTTGTAAATATAAAGCTGCCTCAGTTGGTTGTCTTTAAGAAATTAATAACACTAAAGAATCGTTTAAGAAATTAATGCACTAACGCTAAATATTACCAAACTTAATAAAAATACCCATTGTATTCTATTCAATGTATTCATCTTCTAGACCTAAAGACCTGTAAAATACTAAATCTGCAAAATATGCATATTTGCCTTCAAATACTGTTCACTTTTATTTGAACATTGGCAAACATTAACATTCAAAATCAGCAGCATGCTGAAGTTCACCTCACGAATAATTGTTGATGTAAACTATAATCACACAAATTCATATCTGCTGAAATTTTATGCACTATGGAGTTGATGTTCAAGATATGAGATTGCACACACCATTCAAGAGTTGGAAGCGAGAATTCGGAGTGGCCTTCATTGTGAATGGGGAGTTCAAATCGCAATTTATTGATTTTAAGGCAATCAAAGTACGGTTGTGTGCAATCCGTATCAAAGCAAAAATTTTCAAAATAAGGCTGATAAACGTACACGCCCCTATCGAAGAAAAGGACAAAGAAACGAAGGAAACGTTCTACAATCACCTGGAAAAACTAGTCGACACATTGCTCACAAACGACACAAAAGTAATTCTGGGTGATTTCAGCACTAAAGTTGGCAATGAACTATCTCAAGTGGAACGACTGGAGGATATATCTTCCACGATGAAACGAGTGTCAACGACTAGCATCTGACTGAGTTCGCATATGGCAAAAATCTAGACATACGTTCGACTTGCCTTCCATATCGGCATACATACTATGATCTAAGTATCACCAGATGGCAATACAAAAAACCAGATCGACCATGTTCCAACAAGGATGTGCCTCGAGCATACTTGGGGTCTGTACAGTTCGAGGAGCCAATTATAAGTCGAACCATGCGTTTGTCAAATTAACCTATCGATATCACATATCAAAGCCGTATTCCACGAAGACCAGCAGTCTATGGAAATTTGGCTTCAAATGGCGTCTGTAGCAAAAAATCTCAGACAGACCCTCGACAACCAGATAACTGCCATCGTATCAGATACATCGCTTAAAACAAGCAGCGAGTTATGGGTAGAAATGAAAGCAACAATTAAGACCGAAGCAGAGCAGACGATCGGACATCAAGCCCGGCTCCAAAGAAATAATAAAATCGATGATGAGTACCAGAATGCGTTAGACGAAAAAAATCAGGCGGTGTGTATCCAAAAGTGATGGCCTGCGGAGAATTAGTACACACGTCGAAACCACCTTCTTCTAACATTTTCCTTCCCTAATAATTTTTCAGAAAAATTATTATTAAAAATATGCAACTCATTTATGTAGCTGCAAAACAGTTCCATAATTAATTTAAAAAAGCTATCGGAGCCATCCGAAAGAGTGATCGATATCCACGCGATATAATGAAAAGCTTCAATGTAGAGCAAATTTGTCGTATAGATTTACATTAAGTTGATGTGAAAAAGGTGAAATGATCCAATTAAAGCTTAGCTAATACAAGTACTTACAAGAGAAATTTAACTTGAACGTAACTTGCAGATACAAAAACATATTGAGTTCGCATAAGTAGAAAAATTAAAATTAACTTTCTCACCTCTAAGCATGGTGGTCGCCATCACCGGTGTGTATCCAAGAGTGATGGCCTGAGGAGAATTAGTACACACGTCGAAACCACCTTCTTCTAACATTTTTCTTCTCTAATAATTTTTCAGAAAAATTATTATTAAAAATATGCAACTCATTCATGTAGCTGCAAAACAATTCTATAAGTAAGCATTTCATTATTTTCTTGCTTCTTGAATTTTTAGATGGGCTGAATAAAATCCTATTGTCTTCGCTATCAAGATTCTTCGAATGTGAGTCGAATTCCCTTACTGGATTTTGGTTCTCTTTTATATTGCTTGATGTTTGTCAATGTGTTATGAATTGCTTAAAAAATTCCATTTGGTTCTGGTATTGCAATTTTTAGGTCTTTGTAAAAATTTTTTTTACGAAGACCTACTAGTTTCGCGACCTCTCTGTCCGTCTGTCCGTGCGTCACAGCTAGTTTCCTCAGAAACTGTAGAAGCTAGAATGCTCAAACTTTGTGAAAAGGTCAGAAGTGATGGTCTCTCAAAAGTTAAGACCTTACCATAAATTTAAAAATTTTTTAAGGGGGTCCGCCCTAATAACGAATTAGCCCTTAGACATTTTTTTTTATCAAATGTAGTCGAGTGGGATATCAAATGATAGGTCTGGATTTAAACTTTTACAATCTGAAATAAAAAAATCATTTTATGAATTAGGGGGTCCAAGGGAAGGCAAAATGAATCAAAAATTTTTACTGGTATTGATGGTAAGAGTAGATGATTAGTGGTGGAAGCATTTTTGTAAGCAGCAATTTCGGAAAACAGCTAAATTCCAATGTTTTAAATTTTACTATGAGCAAAGTTCAACGAATTTCAACCTCTATGCTATTTGTTATTGGATCTAGCTCCATGATTTTTATGGCTTTCTGAAAGAAATCTTGCGAAAACCTACTAGTTTCCCATCCTTTATGCCCATCTATCCGCCCGCCCGACCATCTTACCATCCGTCCATTTGTCCGTCTATCGATCTGGGCGCCACGAGAAATTTCTTCCGAAACTATAAAAGCTACAAAGCTCAAACTTTGTGAAAAGGTCAGAAGTGGTAGTCTTTCAAAATCTTGGGTCTTAACAAATATATCGAAATTCTTTAAGGGGGTCCCCCCCTTATAACGTAGTGGCCCTTAACAAATTTTTTCATTAAATGTAGTCGAATATGGTATCAAATGAAAGGTCTTAGGACTTTCAGAATCTGAAAAATAAGTCATTTTTTGCATGGGGGAGGCAAAATGCAGGAACAATATTTGTGTCCCTTCCCCTTTGAGCCATAAATCTAAAAAAATCACCAGGGTAGGTCTGGATGAGTCCAAGGGCAAAAAACACTCAGAAATGAAAATTCACTCAACTATGTCAATAAAAGTATGATTTTTAAATTTTACATTTCCCCGAAAAATCGAAACAGTGTCCTTAAACTTCCTAAAGTTTTGCAGTATTGTCAGTTGATATAAGACCCTTATGCGTACAAAATTTCATGGTAATCAAATCATAATCAAGTGAGTTACCGCCATTTCAATTATATGGAATTACAAAAACAATAACACATGTTGATAGTTAATATATATTTCAAATAGATCAAGGCACTCTACTTTTCTTCGGAAAATAGTGGTTTACTTGAATATGTTCAATGAGCTGAGCATTCAGAAAAATTATTCAACATGGAACAAAATCACGGCTGTCATGTGCTTATGAACAAAACTTCGTATTGTTAATGTTTGGAATTTGCTCTATATTCTTTTAAAATTTAAAGCGATTAGTATTGAATAAAGCACTTTTGACTTTGTCTTTAACTGACGGACCTAAGCCAAATCTTAAATGTATTTTGTTATATTATATATTTGGAGAAAATATATACAATCATAAGTGTAGTGTCTGGTTCAATGGAAAATCCGTGGAGTAGAAAACTGTGTATGTTGGTTGTTATCGGAGAAAATTCAAGCGACAATAACTTCTGCACATTCTATTCAAACTTATAAAATATAAGGACATTTATCAATAAAATGAAAGTATTAGCATAAGATAAAGTAAAAATATAAAAAATTTTAAATTGGCCGATCCTGGCTTCAATCATCCATCACCCATTGATCTACTTCTCGGTGCCAACATATTCGATAGCATTTTGGACCGTGGTTTCATCGAAACACACCCGTGTGCTCAAAATGTAAAACTTGATAAGGTTCTATTTGGCCACTTGAACCAGGCTCAATATCTTTTGTAGCCTATGAGGAGCAAAACGAAATTCTCAACAAATATGAGAAGACCTCGAAATTCAGCAGCATTATGTTGAAAGATACAACCAAATGCCCAGATGGAACTTCGGAAATTGTGTTCGTGTTCAAAGCAAACGTTGATCAGAACAAAGACATAAAACAGTCGGTACGACTAGCCTATATTAGATTCAGATAGTTAAGAAAGCACTTGTTTAGCCACAGTTATCAAAAGAAGGAATACCATGCATTCATGAAAGAATACCTCAAACTTGGTCATATAGAAAAGATACCAGGCAATTTCATCCAAAGCCCAGATGGTTGTTTTCTACAGTATTATGAATTTATAAGGTAAACAAACTCTACCAAAAGGCTACGTGTTGTTTTTAATACATCACAGGAATAACTTGGTGGAAAATCGTTAAGCGATCTTCTTCAAGTTGGCCCACGATACAATCAAACCTTCTGCATGTGTTGTTGAGATGCCGCAATCATTGATAGGCAGTTACTAATGACATAGAAAAATGTACCAGCAGATACAAGTCCACAAAAATGATCAAGAGTATCAGCGTATTCTGTGAAGATTTTCCGTAAAAAATGGATTGGGCATTACAGGCTGAAGATCGTGGGATATGGCACAGAGTATGCACCATTTTAACTATTTACATGCATCAGCGTCTAAAGATGCATACTTTGAAGTAGCTACCATAACACTCCAGGACTTTTATGTAGACGGTCTACTAATAGACTAGATGATATAACTCGATTGAAGTGCATGAAAGCAGAATTCAAGTTTATCCTAAGCAAAGGAGCGTTCTATCGATGAAGTGGTCGGCAAACCATAAGATGCTCTTACAGGCCATCTTAAAAAGTGGTCGAGGGAGCCAAAAACCCTTAGTAGGAGCTTTTTCAGAAGAAGTTAAAATGCTCAAATTACAATGGTATCCGATAAAAGATAAATTTTCCTTCAAGGTGAAACCAGCAGAGGAATACAAATCGGCGAAGCGATTCCTACTTTCAGAAGAACCAAAACTATTGAGCCCATAAGGATGGTTGCAACCCTCTACTATCACTGGATAAATCAACATACAAAACCTATGACTTCTAAAGTTAAGCTTATGTAACGAAATACCTCCACCTACAGTCAAGGACATGTTGAAATACGGGGACAGTTATCGGTCATTGAGAAGCTACAAATCCTCAGATTGAATGGATTTAAGCAAAATATTCGGGAAAAGTTACATGAGTTTTGCAGTGCATATGACGCAGCTTATGCAACAGCAATTTACTTACAAGTTATCTCCATATAAGAACTTACATCAATCTGTTTGCTAGGTGCAAAGTCAAAACATGCTCCTTTAAAAACGATATCACTTCTACAACTTGAGCTGAGAAGTGCTGTTCTAATGCTGAAAACTATGAAGTAACTTAAACAGGCAAGCAAATGGACAACCATCAATACTCATTTCTGGGTAGATTCCAAAGTTGTCTTAGCACGGATTCAAAAACCAGCAGTGATGTAGAAAGTATTTGTAGCGAAGTACGTAAATCGGATACATGAGGCTTCAATATGAGACAATTGGCACCATATTCGCTTTGCCGATAACCCCACCATCTTGCTTCAAGAAGGGTTCGACCAGAATAGCTAATTTACTTATCCTTATGGTGTAAATATGCAGAGTGGCTACCGAATCAGAAATATCAACATCACAAAATCTAGCCCTCTCAGCAATAGAGCATGAAACTGTGATGAATAAAATACCTACAGAGTCTACTAAAGAGCTAGAAATATTTAACAGATGCTGTATCAACAATGTAGCAAGAGTTTCTGATCATTAATGCACAATCGTTTGGGGAAAGGATATTTCATGAATGTATTGCATGTTCAAGACTACAGCTTGGCTAGAGAAGCCAGTTAATAGGAACATTACTTCCACCAACGTTTCAGACGGAAAACCCCTCCGCACAGACAGACCTTGACTATGCTGGGCAAATAACAATCAAATGGAATGGTGGACATAGAACAAAAACAACTAAAGTATATATGTTATACCTATCTTCGTGTGCTTCTCTACTTAAGCCTTACATTTAGAAGCTGTAAGTGATCTATCAACTCCGGCAAATATTGCTGAGATTCGAAAATTCACTGCATGAATGCCATATTTAGCCAAGTGGAAGGAACTTTGTAGGCAGCGAACGACAATCGCACAAATTGTTTACTGAGGCTTCAAAGCAATACAGGGGTCTTCTAATAACCAACTAAATTTAGTAGAAGTTCATTCCTCCTAGAAGACCACATTTTGAAGAACTCTGGGAAATTGAAGCATAATCAATGAAATAACATTTATTCAAGTCGATCAGCGAATGACTCTTAATAATCGAGGTTTTTTACACTCTCCTAGCTCAGATAGAAGCATACTTGATCCAAGACGTCTATGCAAAGTGAGCAGCGATTGAAGAGATAATTCAGCCATTAATCCTGGACACAATTTTCCAGGCAGTAACTACTTGAAATACTAACAATTACTACTGAAATCGTCAAAATCAGCAAAAAATGGGAAACAGTACGACAGATAATGAAAAATTTCTGGGGAGAGGAAACTAAAATACCTTAGCAGACTACAGCAAAAACCAATATGGATGAATTTTTGACCCAATCTTCAAGCCAATGACCTTGTGCCTTTAGGAACTGAAAACTTTCCATCTACTCAGGTGCTGGTGAAGTAGTTTGAGTTGTGTTCATTACGGTACACGGTAGAGCCACCAGGCACCATATGACCAAAACTGCTGCCCACCATTCCAAAACACAAGCCCAGAGACTCCAAAGGAATCACCTATCGAAGACTCTTCTACGGAACTCCCATTGATAATATTATCATCGACAGTATGCAAATACAAAAGAGGAAAAATTACACCCATTGGTGATACCCGGACGGAATACTTATCAGGCTGTGCAAAAATAAAGGTTGTACAAAATGTTTACCAACGAAGACGACCACTCCTGTTTTAGCTCCCAAACTTCTAGATTATTTGTTGGTAATCTATCATGCCGTCCCATATACATATGGCAATGCTAGAATTACTAAGCTGAAAACTAGTTTTTATATCAAACATCTCGTAATAGCGAAAATATACAGAGGAGCGTTAAAAATGCAAATCAAAATTTCTTGAAGTAATTTGAACTATGATCAAGCCAACGCACTAGCAGTCGTGACAAACATTTTAGGACTTGATCAATCCAGCAATGATAAATCTGGCCAAATTGGTTGCTATGAACTAGCACAAATTTAAAATTGTGAGTAACATGAAAACGTTAAGATTTTTCATGGAAGACAACGACATGAAGTCCTGGGGTCTTTGTTAATGGTGAGGAGTAAATTGATACCAACAGCCTGTCCAACAACCAGAGGAAAATAGTTTGTTCCAAGGACAACCAAATCAAGCATGTGCTCAGTGCAGTGTGATAAAACGATTTCAAGCCAAACTCAAAGAAGTTGGGACTGTTTCAATGAGTACGGTTTTTGGTAAAAAGCAACTGACCACAATCAAATAAATATTCACATCCTAGCTGCTCATCAGAGAACAGAGAACTATTTCAGAGAAGTTTACCATAAATACTTTTGCATATCATCAAGTCTGTCATCGCAAAATGACACTTGGAATTGCATTAGTGCCATCTAGGACATCAATAGAACACAATCATTACCACCAGACTTTGGAAAAATCATATTTCGTGCAATTGAGGCCATTCAGTTCACATTTTATGACTACAGCTTTCATTTATTGGCCTTCCTTCCAATTATTAATTGTTATAAAACCTGCACAAATCCCGGAAAAAATCAGCAGCTTTCCATTTCAAGTATTTGAAGTACCACCTAGATTTCAGGAGTTAACTAAAACCTGCAAGAATGCTTCTTATAACGACATGCTTAAGCTTACAAGGTGCGTTCGAAAATAAACGAGACTTTTGTCATAAAATTTTTTTTAGTGGCATCACCTGTGAATGAGATAGTGCATTTGAAAGTTACATCCCTCCCTGATTTCCAGTGGAAATTTGGTGACATTGGTTCGGTGGAAGCGAAGTTGTTTCGTCTAATGTGACAGTATGTTTGTTTCATCGGTACAAAAATAAGTTTCGAACAAAGAGCTAATATCAAATTTTGATTTAAAATCAGAAAAACGTTTACCGAAACATTTGAATTGAAGGAAAAAGTTTATGGCGATGATTGTTTATCTGTTGCTAGAGTTCATGAATGGTTTACACGTTCAAGAGATGGTCGTGAGCACAAAAATGACGATGAACAAACGGGCCACCCAAAATCAGTGATCACCGAAAACCCCATCAAAATTGTGCGTGAATTTATCAAAAATGAGCCGAAATCGTCGGAATTGGAGTTGAATATCACTATAACATCGATTTATTGCATTTTGACCGACCATTTGGGCTTACAAGAGGTCTGTGCATGTATGGTTTCAAAATAAACCAGACTTTTGTCATAAAAATCCACTCTTGTGATTAAATTTTTGACTAGAAATCGTATTTTAACCATCAATCACTCACCATATCTGCCTGATATGGCTTTCTTTGACTTCTATCTATTCGGAAAATTGCATTTAGCCATGAAAGGAAAACTCTTTGCGCCCGTAGAGGGCATCCGAAAGGCTTGTACCGACATTTTGAAGGACATTCCGGTAAATGGCCTGAAACACTCTTTTGAAAAGCTTTTAGATAGCGTAAAACAGTGTATTGAGGCCGGAGGAGACTATTTTAAATATATAAACTCAAATTTATCACAACAAAGCTCCAGTCGTTTTCATTTTAGCTCAGTCTCGTTTATTTTGGAATGCACCTTGTATAACGACCTGTTGAATGTATCTACCGACCAAGATCTGGAAGATATCTATGTTCACTACAACGCCAACTGCAGGCTAAACTGCATCATCACTGATATACATAAAGCCTACGGGAGACAACCATGTACGACGTACATTTTCAAATTAAATATTATTTTACAGAAATAGCTTCAAGACATCTATCTGGTTCACAGCGCCAGCAGCAACTCCTAGGCAGATATTCTGTCAACGCGACTGGGAAAACGAGGTGCTTAATGGCACTATTATCATTAAGCTCTCGGAAGAATGCAACTTTGAAGCTGAAGACTTACTCTTTACTACCACACGGTTGGCCTTTGCAAAGAACTTGTCGGACTGCATTCTTCTGTCTTCAATCGAACCATCAACAAACAAGGCATACTCAACATCATAGTATCCGACCTGATAAAATCTGATATATCCATAAGGGCATACCTTCAGAAAGAAGAAGCGATAATTAACAATTATCAGTCAACACCCTGGACCACCGTTCGACAATATGGGGCCAGCTTCAACATATCTGATATCATCTGCTTGATAATTGTAACTGAGTCTTCTCTTAGCTAAATTTCTCGAGAGAAATTTACCTATTGCGGAGAGTGTCATATATAAATATAGATATATAGATATATAGATATATATATATATATATATATATATATATATATATATATATATATATATATATATATATATATATATGTAACAGGCCAATTGAAAAGTCCCCGTTGAGACAAACAGATGGCGGTGCTAGTATTAAATCCATATGATTTTTAGTTAGTATCAACCTTCAAACGATACGTGTCAAAATTTGACAGCATTCCGACCATTAGTTTGTGAGATTTTGCGTTGTGAGTGTGGCTACTTTTATTATTTGAATAAAGATGAAAAAAAAGAATTTCGTGTGCTGATAAAATATTGCTTTTTGAAGGGAAAAAATCGGTTGAAGCAAAATCTTGGCTTGATGAAGAGTTTCCGGGGTCTGCTCGAGGAAAATCAACCATCATTGATTGGTATGCTAAGTTTAAACGTGGTGAGATGAGTACCAAAGACGGCGAATGCAGTGGCTGCCCAAAAGAGGCTGTCACTGATGAAAACATCAAAAAAGTTCACAAAATAATTTTGAATGAGCGTAAAGTGAAGTTGATCGAGATAGCAGACATTGTGAAGATATCATCTGAACGTATATATCATATCATTTACGAATATTTGTACATGTCAATGAAATTCGGTACTTTGATAGAAACTATAAGTATTTAAAGAGTTATGGTAAAAAAACCGGAGGACAGGTTGCGAAAAACAAAATGGCGGCCAGGTGAAACTCAAAACTTCAAAGTCCTCTAAAAATCGCAATTTTGATCCGATGTACTCGTATATGATTTTAAGATAAAAATCAGTTAGATCTAGGAGCTCTGACATTTTGGTGATCATGCATGTGCATTTTTCAAAATGGTGGCGGTTTAAATATGCGACTTTTTCCGGTTTTCGTGGCCCTCTAGTGGTCACATTTTCAAACGGATTTTGATGAAACTTGAGATTACAGATCTTTGTACTAAGTTCGTGTATAATGCAAAAAAAAATTTTAAATCGAATGAGAAATAATAAAGTCGGAATTTTAAAACCTAATATTTATAGCTGCCATTTTCACTAAAATTTGAATAATTTCGCCCTGTCTAGAGTGAAATTCTGATTTGAACGAGATTTGCCGCACTGATGGATGAGGTCCTAGCATACAAAGATTTAAAATAATCCAAAATCAAATGCATGCATTCAAAATGGCGGCCCCCAAAGGTCAGAAGGCAAGCGCAATTCGCTATTTTAATAGCAACTGCAATAATGAATATTTTTCATGGAAACGTTTTAAATTACTTAACTTGGACCATTTTTAGGATATTGTTAAAATATTTTTACAATACCATTAAAAATTATGAAATCGTGACTTGTCTGTCTGTCCGTCCATCCGTCCGCTTGTTCGTGCGTCACAGTAAGTTTCCTTGCAAACCACATGAGCTAGAATGAGGAAATTTTCTATGTAGGTCAAAAGTGGCGCCTCTCAATATTTACAGTGCAAGAAAATATTTTAAAGTGTTTAAGGGGGCCTCCCCATACAGGGGCCCCTTAAATTTTTTTTATTTCTGTAGCCCTCAGCAGCCAAGTTTCTCAACAGATTCCAATGAAATTTGAAATTATAAGTTATTAAAGCAAGTAAATTTAACCTGCAAAAAAATTATACAAATCGGATGACAAATAAAAAAGTCGAAAAATATACAGCTTAATATTTTTAAGCAGCCGTTTTCAATAAAAATTCAAAATGACGGCCCCTGATAGTTAAGAAAAGAATTGAAAACATTTAAATTAATAGCAAAGAAAGAGCTGTTTAAACTTTTATGGAAATCTTTTGAAATTATCTACTTGAGCTATTTAAGCCGACAAGTTATCACCTTTCTGTGGTAACCACTGTGAAATGTATAAATAGCAAATATGAAAAGGACAACACCTGTATTTATATATTTATAATAATTTATTATCTTCCGATTTCAAAATGTGATCCATAAACGAGCAACTCAATTGAATGAGCAAAATATTTGCGCCTCTTTAAAGGGTCTTTAAATAAAAAAGTGGGCAGATTCTTTTCATATCAATAAATGTTACGAAAATTGCAGTAAGAAGTTTAATAGTACGCAAGCCAAATTCTTTTCTGAAATCTTACGCTACATACGAGAAATTTACCTTTCCGGCTAGTACTGCCAACGGGGATTTTGAATTTAGCGTTGTTTTCCAAACGCATACTTAACATTTTCAGAAAAGTCGGGGGATTCATGGTGGGTGGTAATGTTTAAGAAATATATATACCAACATTAAATTGTTGTTTAAGAAATTAATGTACCAACGCTAAATAGTACCAAACTTGAAAATGCATCGTATTCTTATATCAAAGATAAAACAAGTTGGGTAGACAGACCTATGCTCATGTGAGAAGGGTTTTGTATTCAACTTACAAAATGCAGTAACCAGCAACGAATGAAATAAAGAAACATGTCAAAGACGATTTCATTGGAGAAAATGTGAAATTCGAGGATCATACTATTATTAACAAAGTTGAACGAATTTTGACATCTCAGGTATTGGTTATAGCTATACCCATAAATACCTCCTTTGACAATTTTTTCAGATTTTTTAGATCACAGGTGTCCATTCGCGAGGGAGGAAACACATTTTTCATGTACTTCCCCCCTGTGCCCCCACTGAAGCAAAAACTGTCAGTTTAAGAACTGTTTTGAAAAGCTCTCATAGAGAACTTTCAGTTGATACTCATATCGGCTACCTTTCATGAAATTTTTTTTCAGGGGCCATTCCTCTGTACTGTAATCATCGATTCATGGCCTATTCTCTCGAATCCTAGAATGGTTACAAAGCCCTTTTGCTAGGAGCTCTCTCCTGCCTCTTCAACTTGTTTCAATTGTATGTACTCATCATTATGATACCTATCACTCCTGAAATTTTCATGCAAATTCTAGCAAAGCTGTAGTGTCTAAATCGGTAAAAAGCGCATATGGCTCCATAGCCATATGTTCCCATAGTAATACAGGGCATATTGTTCCATAGTAATACAGGAAAATTCAAATCGCTATAACTTCGATAAATACTATTCGATCTTTATGAAACTTTCAGAAAAGATCAATCTTGTAAATAGTCATCTCTTTGCTCTTTTATCGAGTTTAAAGGTACCGGTTAGGGTTTATTCAAGAAAACATAAAATCGGTTAATCAAACTATTACTAACAAAGTTGAGTGAATTTCGACTTCTCATGTATTTGTTGTTGTTGTACTCATGAACGCCTACATTCATGATTTTTTTCAGATTTTTCGGATGGAAGGTGTCCAATCGCGAGGGGGGGTACGTGAAAAGTTCGTACATTTCCCCTTCCCCTGCCCCCCTCGGTACTTATAAGGCAATTTTAAGACTTGTTTTGGAAAGATCTCATTGAGCTCAGTTCAATGACATCCTACTCGACTACCAATGGTGAAAATTTTTTTTTGAGGGGTCACCTCCCTATATGGGGAGAACCCCCTTAAACGCCTTTAAAAAAATTTTCAATCCTTGAACTTTCAAGAGGTCATCACTTTGACCTTTCTACAAAGTTTCATGGCTGTAGCCTCTATAGTTTCGGAGAAAAAGTGCTGTGACATACAGACGGACGGACGGACGGACAGACGGACAAAGGTCGTGATTGCAATAGGGTTTTGTATTTTAGTACAGCATCCTAAAAAAAGCTGTAAAACTCTAGCCTCCAAAATATGCATATTTACATTCAAATACTATTCAATATTATTGTAAACACTAGCTTTATGCTAAAATCACCTTCATCATAATTTATTGAAGAAATTCTAAACATAGTCAGCAAAATTAATTTTTTTTAAAACTTTACATGAGGTACCCATGATAAATAAGCTCAGAAAAAATAACAGCATAAAAGCTTCAGACTGAAATAAGCATTTATTAATCGGAATTAATGTTTCATAGATTTATTGCAACAGAGGTTGATAAGGTCTGCTTGTCTGGTTCATCATAAGATTTTCAATATTTTAGCATTTGTTCTAAATTTCATATCATTCGAATAGAATTTTATTCAATTAAATTTTAATGGTCCAGTTTTTTAAAGAAGAACTGTCCAAATGAACCAAAATGGCTAAATTTTTATTTTTACGTAGTTACAAAATATTAAAAATTTAGGGATATTCTACATTCTGGGTGTTCCATTTCCTGATCCAAAATTTGACGTCGATATCTCAGCTTCTCTCTAATCACTAGTGCCCTCCCCTCAAGAAACTGCCATAACAAATGCATGACTGACGCATGATTGATTAAAAATTTTGTTGAGTTAAGTACTTCATTGTCAATCCCTTAAATTGTCTTCCATTCATCATGGCTCGATGGGAATATTGTTGATTTAAAAAAAAATCAACTTGATAGTCAAGGGAAAGCTCTCTTGGGAACTAATCAATCGAATCACTTTGCCTTATCTAGTTGCGATGCCTTTTTGCTAAGATTATTTTCTTTGTCATATACTCTAATGAAACTAATAATAATTTCAACAATTTAAGACACCCGATTCAATTCAGTTCGACTGTAATACCAGTTAAGACTTTTCAATTTCTTGAAGTGTTCATGGTTCTGAGCGACTGGGGGGAATATTCGTTCATCAAATGCCATTGAATTTCACTTCTTTGTGAGATGAAAAAATGACTACAAATTCGCAAGTTGAGGGGGTGTTGATCCATTAAACACATGAGGACTTTGAAATACTGACAGCTTATCATATTTTATTGAAAAATTTCATTTTGCAGCATTTTCTCTCTCTGTGCTTTTCTTCCCGCTCGGAGAAAGAATCATTTAAGTAGATGTCACCTCAAGACGACCGAAATTGGGACCTTGGCCAAAATAATGTTTGAACTGGTTCCAAGCTAGGTTCTAACGTTAAGAGAGGTGGCCATGAATGTTACGTAGGGTAATGCAGAAATCTTACGCGTAAGTTTCCGTTGTCTCCTTGCTACAAGGAAACATATTTTAAAACCGAAATAATGCATGTTTTGAAAATCGTTTTAACCAGAATGGGTAATTAATTTATTGATAGTATACTCAAACAAATTACAAACAAAACATATATATATATATATATATATATATATATATATATATATATATATATATATATATATATATATATATATATATATACCTATATGTGTATATATATATACCTATATATATATATATATATATATATATATATATATATATATATATATATATATATATATGTATATATATATATATATATATATATATATATATATATATATATATATATATATATATGTATATATATATATATATATATATATATATATATATATATATATATATATATATATATATACTGTGTATATATATATATATATATATATATATATATATATATATATAAATATATATATATACCTTTTGGGCCTTCGCTTAGAGATAGTTAGAGTATCACATTAGCTTGATCGATGGCACTTGAGGAGGTGATATGGTTAGTATACGTTCTGATTTCAAACTAGTGCGTATCAAAACTGAGTGGGCTTATAGTCCTTGCAAATAATCACTCGAAACAATTCCCGTTGTTATCAACAGAACAAGAAACAGGAACCTTTGGCTTACACAGCGCATACTCTAACCACTACACTAAGCGGACCATTAAAAACATATTTATTTGACAAAATTCCTTAGCATATCTCATCAGAAGAATTAAAACAAATGAGTAGGTAGTGGAATCCTCCTGCCAGACGAGCTTCGCTGCCATCCTAGGGCTCAAATTAACTTTTGGATGACATACATTAGTAACTTGAGTTATGTATCCAGTGCATCAGTCACAACTTACTCGTTGCTATCAAATCTGTCGCTTGATACCAAGTCGGACGAATAAGGTGGATGAAGAATCAGTTCGAACGTTAATTCATGAATTTTAGCTGAAACAACGATTGATGAATGTGCTGGTGGATTTTCATGGTGAAACAAGATTTTTTTCGCCAAATGTCATTATTTTTTCTTTATTTTTTGCTCAAACAATCCAGTAAATGTGCATAGCACTAACCATTGATGATTTTAAACTTTTTAAGGTAATCAATAAAAATAATTTCCCTTGCATCCCAAAAAACGCTCGCTGAAATCTAGTTAGCTGACCGAATTCCCCTTGCCTTCTGTGGGGCTGGTCATCGAATACGTTTTTGGGTATCCATTGTGCTTCTATGCGATTTATGTGTCCAACTCATACCAGCTTCCGCCGTCTTACAAGCGTTGAGACCTCCAGCCCAAAAAAAACTTCGTACAGCTTATGGTTGTATTGAACTCGCCATTGGTCCACGTCTAGGTTCGCTCCGATTATTCGCCGCAGGACCCGTCGCTCAAAGGCATTCAATATATTGGCGGATGCTTGCGTTAGGGTTCATGTTACACATGAATAGCATAACATAGGTCTTATCACAGATTTGTATACTTGGAGCTTTGTTTTCCTGTCAAAACTATAAAAACATTTTATTTGCGAGCTGTATTCTTCAGCGTATTTCGTTTCTTTCATTGCTGGTTCCCGTGGTTATGGCGTCCAGTTACACAAATTTGCTCACATTTTCAATACTGTATCTGCCAAATGTTAAATTTTGTGTACTTGAGGTATTTTTCCTCGAGTGCGTCTTGAACTTTGTTTTATTTTCATTGATCTGTAGCCCTACTAGTTTTGCTTCGCTGTCGAGTTTCAGGAAGAGTACTTTGACAGTGTTTAATGAACGTGATAAAATGTTGGTATCATCAGCATAGGCTACTACTTGGCTCGACTTGTACAGTAATGTACCTCGTGTATCGACACGTAGCTTCCTTTTGCCGTACTCTAGAGCCAAATTAAATGGCAGTTGAACCAGCGCATCTCCCTGCCTTAGTCCGATATTTGTGTCAAAGGTATCGGTGAGTTGGTTATTGATGTGGACTTGGGAGCATATTGAAGTCATTGTCATTTCGGTAAGACAAACTAATTTGGCTAGGATGCCAAAGCAAAGCATTATTTGGTACAGTACGTTACGATCAACACTGTCGTATGCTTGCTTAAAGTCAACGAAAATTTGGTGTACGTCCATTTTGAAGTTCTAGCATTTTTCAAGTACCTGCTTGATGGTGAACAATTGGTCTATTGTCGATCTATTTGCTCTAATACCACCTTGATACTCCCCACACTTCTGCTGTATGATCCGATAAAGTTACCATAATCATTTTTTCTCGGCTTTAGAATGACAAAATGTTGACATCTTATTGATAATAAGTTTCATTATAATTTGCAACAGTATATTTCAAACGCTTGCACAATATCTTATAGCTTGCATCCAAATACTATTCATGGCACATACAACTTTAACTTGATGAGCTCTAAAGAAGTGGCATACTAAACCAGTTCAAAGACATACAAACGAATGAAGAATGTTTTATCCGCTAGACCCACCGAAATGAAATCGTCACTTCATCATAGTTTCAGGAATATCTAAACAGGCCTCTGCATAGCGCCTAATAAAAAACTTCCAGTTTCCAGTGGCGCAGAAACGCAAAGGTCTCAATAATCAGTTTTTCCAATTTTTTGTCGATATCTTGAAAACGGAGTACCGTAATAAAAACCTACCAAAATTGAAGCTGTTCAAATTCTGTGTCAGACAGTATATTTACCTTCACCACTTTGTGCCCCCTCCGAAGGATATAAGACCATTAAAAATGCAGAATAGAGATGCTCGAAGGTTTATTTTTCAGTTTGCACCTTATGTTGAAAACAGCGCATCCTACTAAAAATGTTATCCAGGCCAAAATTAAGTCTCATTTATTTGCTTCAGAAAGGATGTATTTACATTTATCATTATGTGCCATCTCGCAACGATTGAACTAGCAAAAGTTCATAATTTGGTTCATAGATCCTCAAATTTAGTTTATTTCCTCGGGAAAAATTAAGGCTTATCAAACAGCCAGGAATAATTTTTTTTAGATCTTAACCTACGTGTTTTTATCTTTGAGGTATTTTTCCAGAAAAGTTAAATTAGGGATAAATAATTTGCCCAATATGTAGGGCTATAAATGTGATCAATATGAATATGTTTGATGAACCATTTTGTCTGCATCGCATCGTTTACTAGGTATTTATAAAAAAACTGAACGTGGCCTTCCTATCCTTTGCGATTCCAGAAGCTATGAGGATGTTATTAGACGGTGTTCTGAGGATCTTCCCTTATACATTCCTGGCACTCTTAAAGTTGTGACTAAATAATAACTTCTTCTAAGCGCAGAAGAACTCGTCGAAATTGAAGTTGGCATTTAAAGATATCTCTAAGACATCTTTTACCTATTACTAAAAGATGACTTCCTATCTGACATGTTTACCTTCATCTGGGTAACTGACCGGGTGTCTTCTCGTACCATGCGTTGTCTGAAGATATGGGAAGAAAGTTTGAAGTCTGTTGTATAAACAACAGATCTATTAGTGTAAGGATAATTTTTAACCGACTTCCAAAGGAAAGAAGGTTATCAGTTTGTCACGTATGTTCATGCATGACTTTTGAACGGGGATTTATAGAAGGGTCCTGTGTTTAACAAATGATACACTCGTTTTTACTATTAGGTTCTATTTGCAAGACAAGAAAATGTAATTACGGTAAAGCACTTTATCGTTCAAACTAGGAAATTTATGACATTCATCCTGATTTTTCATCATAACTGATTGACGCATATAAGAATTTGACTGTAGAGGTGTCAAATGAAGGGCAAAATGTGAGACAAAAAGATTTCAGCACAGAATAGTCATCCTTTCTAGGACTAATTAACAATTCAATATGGACTAATTAACAGCTCAATATGGTACACTGATGTCGAAAAATTGAATTTTAATGATCATTTAAACGAAATATGCCAATTATTTTTCGACTCTTGTAGTGAATTTGGGTGGTTAAAAGTAATTGTCTGCTGCCTCGGCGGAAGAAGATGGTGGGGATCCGCTGAGATTGGCCTTGTCTGAGAACGCGTGAATGCGCTGGAAGGATAGCATTGCGGTGTAGTTGGGCGGGTTCTTTTCCCTAGCACAAGACCCACTCCAAAAAAAATTCGTATTCACAAATTGAAACGATCTAATGCGGAACGACTGATGTCAAGGCTGAGGAAACCTACTAAGGGTTGAAATTGCTTATAGCAAGTAACAAGCTGGGAAGGAAGAAAACAGACGGGCCGGAGCGAACTTCGTCGTTGCTGACTATACTTATGGCCCCCAAATAAGAGTGGGGCATCCAGGTGGAAGCGGTGCTTCCTCGCACCGTCTCGACCGGAGCAAGCGTGGCCATATTTTCCATTTAAGTGAAAACTCATGCAAAAATAATTTGATGATTTAAATGTGGCAAATTTATGTCATAGTATTATGTGAGGATCACAACCTTTTGCCATAACTAGGCACGCGAGTGGAGGGACACCTTACCCGGGCAAGAGCACCTGTAATGTATTAGAAGAGGTGAACCCACCCGATGGCTAGCTCATACTAGTGGAGGGGCCATACCCGGTCAGGTGCAGATAAAAGGAAAGACCAACGGTAATTATTTACTCACACATGTTTTTTAATTTTTTCTTAATGAATTTCTGTATATACAGGCGGACATGTTTTTTGTCAATTCATTAAGGAGGCATTATTGACTTTTCACTAGCCGCGTTTCATTTCAATTAAGTAAAAAAATTCATCAAAACTATTGCGAAAATATTTGAAATAAGTAAACAAGTATAAACAACCATTCCAAGTCCTAAG
The DNA here is from genome assembly GCA_963969285.1 of Odontomyia ornata. Taxonomy (NCBI): domain Eukaryota; kingdom Metazoa; phylum Arthropoda; class Insecta; order Diptera; family Stratiomyidae; genus Odontomyia; species Odontomyia ornata. The sequence continues at coordinate 382,188,878 of OZ017738.1, forward strand.
TAAATCCTAACCATGTTCAATCATGTATATTCACGACAATTCATTGAACTACTACCTCTTTCTCGTGAAATTTTTGTGTTTAATCTTTAACCAACTTCTAATTTTCCTTTGTTTTTAATTTAATAAATAACGAACAAAATGTTGGTAGACAAATGAAAATGAACACAATATTGACAGACAAATTAAAAAAAAAACAGGTGCCCTCAACAAGCATCCTCGCCGGGCTCCCGCTGATGATGTGCTGATGCCTCGTGAGAATCCAACACTTAATTTTTTCGATTCACTTCAAATTAAATTTAATTTCATTAAACTTCACTGAATTATGATCAAGAATAACTAAATTTTATTTCTCTGTAAAGGAAATTTAGAGTCTTGGTTAGGAATAGGATTCCATGAATTGAACAATGCCGGCTTTAGAATCAAAATATGCCCATGAATCTTCACTGTACATTACTGCAGCTTCTTAACAGTGAACTTTCTCCTCCTTTTTTGTCACATTGCATCAAATGCTTGTTATTTATATTTATTTCATTACCACATAATATTCAGTAAGAAATGAGATTTATCGATTTGAAGAGAGTCGGGGAGGACTAGTGACTTACACTTTGCATTTAACCGTAAAGTGGTTTCACTTGTCTTCCCCAGTTACACATTTTTCAATCTGAACTTCATACAAAGCACAATGTCGAACAAATTTGCCTTAACCTCAGACACAGCACACAATTAAGATATGTGTAAAGGGAGGAGTGAACACACGTCGAATCGTAAAATGATTTCAATTATCTTCATCAGTTGCACATTTTTCTGCTCGATCCAAGGATTGTATGCAATTAATTAGTTTTTAACTACACTAGATAATATCTTGATTTCAATGCACTTTCTACATTGACTATATTTACGATTTGAATGAATTTTTACAATCTTTTCAAAAATATCCAACAAATAGATTTTGGCATGAAAAATGTACACGCACTAAGCGATAAATTCACGATATCAACAGAAGCGACTTCCCACTGCGTCTTTCCAATTTACGAAACGCTGCACGATAAACTACGAGCCGCGAATTGTAACCGTTGAAGTATTTACATGAGCTAAGGATTAGATCTCTTTATAATAAAATCGGTCCTTATAAGTCTTAAAGATGATTAAGTACTCGAAAATATTTGCACTAAGCGCGAGCACCAGCCAATTAATAAACGAATGGAAATTCAATCAACAATGCGATTATTTTTTAATATGCGAATTCCGGTTAAATGCGATTTATTTCCTCAGCTTCGAGGCTGATTTCCTTAAATTTCTTTTGTGTAACGTCTCAACACTTTTTCAAATATTTCGTGGAACTTAATTCCAAACGGAAATTCAATTTTCGCAAATTTCCACAAAAATTAATGTCAAAAATGAAGCAAGGAAACCACGAGAACGTTAACTTCGATTTAGATTCTCATGCCGGCTTTCGAGCAGTTTGCTTAGGCGACTGCTCGACTACAACACTCTTCAAGGATTTGATCGAGACACCGCATTTGTTGGCTCATGTACTATAAAGATAATCCGTATCCTTATTTTTTTCCATAGATGGTACACTTTAGTCAATCAGTTCTACCCGAAATAACCAATAAATTCATTCTAGTGCAGCATAAATACAACACAATACTCGTATGATTCAACCAATTTCAACATAATTGCTTTTATCTTCCACATTCGTCCTTCGCTTACTGATAAACTTATTAAAAGGTCCTTCTCATATCCTGAAATGCAGATATTTTACGTAGGATGTGGAAAATTTGACATTCGAATGACTTGATTCGCTACTTTCCACATAATATTGGGCATTATATGCAAAGAAATATAAAAATATTGATTTCCATGCTAACAACAAACGGAAAACGTGGCCTAAAAGATGAAATCTTCCTTCTATAATCGATCATAACTTTAAAAATAAATATGAAAATGCTTAGTAAATATTTCATTTAACTATAGGACATCATTTTCATCATCTTCTTCTTAGCACTACAGCCCCTTTCGGGCCTTCGCTTCCTGCAAACAGCGCCTCCAACTGTCTAGGTCCGTTGACCGCGTCTTCCGATTCCGAAATCCGAGCAGCGATGAACTGTCTTTGTCGGCCGAGTCAGACCAGCGTTTCCTCGGTTTCCCCACTGGCCGCTGGCCTCCAGTTCTCCCAACGAATACCTTTTTGGGTATCCCTTGTTCGTCCATACGATTCATGTGATTCATGCCTTACAATCCTTGAGACCTCCGGTCGTCAAAAATTTCATACAGCTTATGGTTGTATCGAATTCGCCATTCGTCCCCGTCTAACTCCGCTCCGATTATTCACCTCAGTACCCGTCGCTCAAAGGCGTTTAATTTATTTGCGGATGCTTGGGTTAGGGTCCATGTTTCACACCGATAGCATAACACAGGTCTTATCACAGATTTGTATACTTGGAGCTTTGTTTTCCTGTGCATGCAGCTGGTCTTCAAGACCGTCAAAACTCAATAAAATATTTTATTTGCGGGCTGTATACATGTATAATTTTCATAGTCTTCATGAAAATTATGTTTACCGGAAACAAAGATGATGGGTATCGTATAAACGTGGGTATCGTGAAAACGTGATCATTTTAGGCGTGCCTATTGCGGAGATCACTTTTTATATATATATATATATATATATATATATATATATATATATATATATATATATATATATATATATATATATATATATATATATATATATATATATATATATATATATAAATAGATATATATATATATATATATATATATATATATATTAGTATATATATACATATATATATATATATATATATATATATATATATATATATATATATATATATTTATATACCCTGGGCCAAATCTTGAGGAGTTCTTTAAATTATATTCTAAACAATATTGAAAATATGTTCAGTAACTTAGTAAGAGTCGGTTCAAAGTTTCGGGCCTCGTTGATACAAATGGAAAATAGCTTACACAGCTTATTTACAATTATTAAATGTGAATGGCTGGAGTAAAATGGAAATTTCTTCCATTGCCAATCCAACTTTCTTTAGAGTATCTATATTCCGCCAATATCCATCACCTCTGATTCTATAGGCCTCTACATTACTACACCCTACAATAAATTCGGTTTCACCGTCATTTACTTGGCACTTTTACAATTTTTCTTCGATCCTTTGAAAAAGGTTACAGTTGAATGTTATTTGAATATTTTATGAATACTGAAAAAAATACAACCACAGCCATTTTAGATTTAAGAAAACATCTTCTTTTTTTATAAAGTGTAGACAGCAAGATCAACACTAGAGTCATTTGAAATTTTGACGCAGTAATAACATTTTTTATGTTCATAGCGACCAGTACTCAGGGAATACCAGTCTCTCAAACTATAAACTCCATTCCGTCGTTCAGCTGGGTTCCGTTCCCATGACTTGAACAGATTTTATGCGTGTCGAAACGTAAAATTCGGGTCAAATTGGCTTGAATTTCCTGCTAGAAATCAGCTGCATACACATAACCAGTTAAACTGTTTCAGAATGCAATAAACTTTCCAAGAACATACAATTTGAGACTTTCCAGCCACTGAAATCGTTGAAATTTGAAATTTATAAAACCTACCGTTTCTTTCCCTTAGTTACTCTTGCATGAGTTCTACTATTGCCCTCGTTATGCAATGGCCGTATGAACACCTGATCAAAATATCAGCTGACGACCTGGACAATCCACCTCATCACGTTTTTTGTTTTCTTTTGAACAGTTGAGTGAAGTAACATTCCATTGGGCGACTTCAGATACAGCGTTAACTCCACCCGCGTCTTACATGTTTGACGCTGATGCTCTTAGTTTTAAATGTCAGATTGGCACCCCAAGCCTATTTTTGTGTACGGTACACATCTTATGTGTGTTTATGTTATAAGGCTCATTCGATCATAAGATGCCATGCAGGCAACGTCGAAATGATAAAGAAGAGCAAGATTGAATCAACTGATTTTGCTTAATACTTTAACAAATTTTGTGTGCGGTAAATTTTTCGAGCGAAATTACATAGTTTTTTATTATTATCAACTATTATGCGATGTTCAACATGAAGTCATTGTCTATATAACCTATTTGATGCTTCATTATCACTGCATGTCTGAAAACTGCCAGACAAAGCGAACATATCATCTTAACCTGAACGTTCTACCTTTCGAATTTTACCAGTCCGGCCATTATATAACAAAGGTGACGGTTCTACTTTGACAACCGAGGTGGACCGTACATACGTAATATATTTTTGAGTTCAGTTGTGGCGTCTAAGCAGTGCAAATTTTTAATAGTTATCGCGTTGTCGTGACTCGTGTGTCTAAACAAAAGTATTTTATATCTTCATCAGAAAATAGGTCTTAATAATATGTATATCTTATAGTTTTCTAGTACGTAAGTTTCTTCTTACATTTCTTGCATTTTATAAATTACCTGCTCCTTTGTTGTAGGTACTTGCTCTCACTAAAATATTAATTTTAGTTTATTAATGATAATGGTAGAAAGAATGACAAGCTATGTCTCTCATGCAAAAAAGCGCTTGAAGCGACGTCACTTGGATCATATTCGGAAAATACTTTCAAACTTTGTGCTTCTTTAACCGTTGAGTTTCTCGACGGATTTGAATGAAATTGAAAAGTATGCATTTTTGATTCTTATTCCTCCTCCTTGCAAATCATTTAAAAAACGGATTTCAAATACGAATATATTATAGTTTGCCTAGTCAATATCGTAGGAATACCTAGAAATGGCGGCACAACTATCGCAAGTGAGCATACCTGATGTATTCTTTATACAATGATTGATGTGATGAGATCCAGTTGAGATATGTACATAATGAAGGTTGTGTCGTAATTTGGTTTTAAAATTGAAGGCAAATTTCATTACTGTAAAATATAAGGATAATTTTAAAATAATTCACGCTCGTTTGCTCAAAGAATTTCGTGTTTTACCACAAACTGTCGGGCAACGTCGAAATAATTGCCGCACTATGTGTGACTGAAGGCAATCCTTTAGCCACAGACACGTTGGAACCCATCGCAACCTGCTCGTCGTCAACCGTATGCACATTCACTACCCCGCCCGATACTATCGCGTTTGGGTACAACCGACTTAGCGGCACATCGATGGTTTGTGAGGCTTGCAATTATCAACACTGGAATTTAGAGCACTCGTAAAACCGTCGGCGTATTGATTTTCGTATAGTCTTTTGTCTACTGCACCTTGTTCTTGGCACTCGACAATCCCATCGCGCACCATTTATCGCGCGATTGCACCACAGTGCATATATATATATATATATATATATATATATATATATATATATATATATATATATATATATATATATATATATATATATATATATATGTATATATGTATATATATATATATATATATATATATATATATATATATGCATATATATATATATATATATATATATATATATATATATATATATATATATATATATATATATATATATATGTATATATATATAAATCATAAAAACAAAAATGTAACATCAACATTATTCCTTTTTCCGAAATGTGCTTTAAAACTAAATCAATTTTTTTTGGATTGGGGCCTCATATAGGTGTTCCGCCTATATCCGGGTCTCTGATAGCCTTAGTCCGCCACTGTTAATCATTCTAATTGGCTGAGCGAAAACAAAATGGTGGCTGTTTTACATGAAATCGGTGTTTTCTGTTGTGACTAATATAGCTCCAAATTGGTGCAGAATTCATTCAAGTGTGTGATAAAGCTCAATACAAAATCCATGTCGAACCATCTGAAACAAAATGGTGGCCACTCAAGGGTCGAAAAACATGCAAAATGTTGTTACTGTTACTTTGAACGAACTTTTTAGATAATGCTAATAAAACTTGGCAATGTAGTAGAGACCATAAACACCTAGTTAACAATAAAAAAACTTCAGGATCAGGTCAGAATGTCAAAATGGTGATAAGGCAAAGTTCGAATTTCGAATGCTTCTTAAAGCTAAAATTTATATTGGAGTTTTATGAAACATAAAACCAAGGTAAATCTTGGACTAAAATGTATCAAAGATCTTGGAATAAAATTTATCAGCACGAAATTCAATTCCTATGGACACTGCAGATTTTAGCAGTAGTGAGTTTGCATTGCAGTGAAGAAAATAAATTTGAATATATAGTATATGCTACAATGTATTCTAAAAATAGAATTTTAATCGAATTGATTTGTCACTATTAAGCGTAAAAAAGAAACAGACTTCAAAATGCCCCAAAAAGGAATAATAAATTTTGTGGAAGCGGTACCAAATCAATTTCCCCATTTCAACAGAAAAACTTCCAACATGTGCACCATCACATGAGAAACAGGGGAAAACTGATATGGCACCGTTTTCATAAAATTTATTTCATCCTTTTTAGGGCATTTTGAAGTAAGTTTTCTTATTTTCTTCCAAAAGTTTTTTTTCAGTTCAAATAGTTACTAGCAGTATATTATTTAGCACAAACAGTTTACGATATTACTGAATCTTGGATTTTAGGGCTCTTCTCTTTTTCTGTAAAGAAGCTTAATAGGTAAATTTACTGTTCTACTCAATTACGCTCTTATTTTATCCTCGAGTGTATTCGTTTAAAAATCATACGTTACTCAAGTTTGCTTTTGCCTCCTGAATCTGTTTTTGAGTTGGGTTGTTGTAGCAATATTGCTTTAAGGCTAATCAACTTTTGGATCTGTGATAGTGAATTTACTTGTCTGGTACGTGACTTCGATTTGCTTATCAACCTCTTAAAACCACTAGATGCATACTATCTATAATGTACTATATTGTAGATACGTAGCAACGAGTGTACGCAATTAAGTGCACAAGTTGAAGCGATTTGTTAGGTCTTCCAAGAAGATTTACGGAATTTATCTGAATCTTGTCTAGTTTGTACTTAAACTTACCTTCCTACATACATTTGTACGTTCACACATAAATATGTTTGTGACTATGGTTGCGTATCCAATAGAATCACCACTAGACTCGTACATTTGTTTTGGACTTGAGGACTGCACATTTCATTCCTATTTTGATGCTATCAGATTGGATTTTATCATGAATGCAAGGGCTAAAGGTGAATATCATATGGTCATTAAACTGTAAATATCCCTCAGGTGAAGATATGAACTGGTGCATGTGGTTCGAAGAAAGTTAAGTTAGAAATGTAATTAAGGAGGAATTTCTTTTTGATGGAAATATCGTTTGAATATTGCATGGGAAACATAGCGCATTTCAGTCAAAATTTATTCCAAGATAGGTTATGGTCGAGAAGTACAGAACAGTTTATCCTCCAAAAGTTAGTTGCAGGCATCTCATAATTGGTGTTATTTTGAATAGATCTTGTGATTTAACACCTTGTGATTTAACACCTTGCGACTTATTTTTCACTATTAACGGCAAACCTTCCTCTTTATAATGAAATAAACATCCGATCATTTATATTCAATAATGAAATTTTTCTTTTAATATCAAAATAACACCTCTTATTGGATTTGGTTATGGAAAATTTCATGAAAAGGATATGGTCCTGTAAGCGTGGTGGTGGTGGTCATTTGCCTGATGTTATTTTTCACTTTCAACGGCATACCATAGTTCGATAAAAATCCAATTGAAATTATAGTGTCTGATTTGACGGAAACCACAAATGGTAGACAAACTGTACCTTGTTTTTGTTGTAATCGAAGAACTTTCAAATAGCCATTATTGCCGCAAATACAATTTGACTTTATTGAAACTTCCAAAGTATAAGAATCTTTCCTTGGACAACTTAAAATTAAATTTAAAGTTACCAATATGAATAAACTGGGAAAAATATTATATTCGCATATTCTACTATTATTAATAAAGTTAAGTGAATTTCAACTTCTAACGTAATTGTTATTCATGTACTTACATATAAGAATCTACAACCATGATTGTGTCACCTTTAAAATGTACGTTTTCATCAAGAGCTAATGTTAACGTTACTTTCAATACTGAAGTTGGGAGAAAATAACACAAATTTACTCAATATTTTTATTTAAAATGGCCACCACTTTGTTTTAGGATTACTGATATCACACATAGCGTCTGAGTGTATTGTTGCTGTTACCATCACTTCATTAAGTACAATCCGAACTATTTAAAATTGTTATGTCTGATTAGCCTTATAAGCAACGATTCAGGTATCTAACTGCATTGAATTTAAGGAAACCCTTACGATTTTATTCAAGAAAATTTAAAACTGTTAACTCAAACTATACCCTAAAAATGGAATATCAGTCAGTGAGTCGGCTCATGATTCTAACGAAAATTGTTAACACGCTGGAGATCACATTTTTCCTTTGATTTGCATGAAATTTTCAGAATCCTTGACTTCTCTAGACACATAACAGTTGACCAACGAGATATTAGAGAATTTGGTCTTAATACGAATCATTCATTCCAAATTTCTAAAGAATAGTGGATGTCTGTTCATCCATAAAAACCCGATTTCAATAGGGTTTGGTATTTTAGTACAATGCTTTAAAAATGAAAAGAAGAGGAAAAAACAAACTACTCTGACAGCTCGAAGTTTCTGAATAATAAATCTAAAATATCAGAAGAGATATTTTTCAAAGATCACTCGATTGTTTGCGTGTTAATACATCTCATAAGTCTGGAATCGAAAAAGACCTACGTCTAGCAATCGTTCCGTGTAGACGTGTTTTTAATCGCTCCTGTCATTAATTTCACAAATTAATTAATTTTTCGCAAAAGTCAGTTTCAAACAATTGCAATATTTTTTTACGAAGCAGTCAAAAGCAAATTCTGATTTTATTGGGAAGACCATCACCGTCGAATTATTCGAGAATTTATCGAATACCTGAAATTCATTTCCTGCAGAAATATCAAAAGCGGAAATACGTTCAAGGGAAGTCCCGGTCTGAGAACATTCCCTCTAGTCTCGCTGCAAAAGCAACGAGATGGAGGAGCCCGATGGCTTCAGCCATCAATCAGAAGGATCATGCCCATCGCCAATGATGATGGGCGAAAAAAAGCTTAAAAGAAGTTACGACAATAAAGAAGAAAAACCGACAATTCTGTCGGTAATCGAAATCGAGCAGCTGATCAAAGATAAAGAAAAAGCTGACAAAATTGAAAAAGAAAATGAAGAGCTCATGCTTCGAGTCAAATCATTAGAAGCACTCGTTGGAACTTTAACTTTCAACAAAGTTAAAGAACCCAGAAAGGCCAACAAGGAAATTCAAAAACCGAAGATAAGAAAACTAAAAAGCTAAAGGAAGAAGCTGATCAAAAGGGTGTCCTCAGCGCAGGCGGCGCAAACGACAGCAGAAATTACTATGCAGTGCTAGCTGGACTTGAAGACCCGATGGGCATTGAAGAGGATGAAGGGAAAACTTCTAAGTTAGATAATGAGTTCATAGAGTACCTTCAAATTAAAAATCGGGAGAAAACACCAAAAGTTTTGTCTGCTGGTCCGTCCGTTAAGATTAATGAAAAAAAGGAATAAGTCCCACCAGTCAATGTATTTGGGCAAACGGGCAAAGATATGGTTCGGCTTTTGGCAGCCGAAAATAAGTCGATTTCCTTCAGGTGCTCCAAGAAGTTGCACCAGAAATACAATTTATTTCTGTTAAAAGCGTTGCAACAAGGAGATCGATTGTGGGCGCAAAAACTTGCCTCACTACTTAGTCCAGATTTCCAGTAAAAGTAGTTCGAGTGCCCTGCAGAAAATACGATACTTGAACTTCCGCGTGGCCTCCAGAAAATTGAGGTCAACCAGTGCTACAGGTGTCAAAGATTCGGGCATTCGGCTGCCAATTGCGCCATGAAATATAGGTGTGTTGCAAAGACATTCATGCTCCCGGCGAGTGCAAATTGGCTCAGGCGGAGCCAAAAGAAAAACTATATTGTGTGAACTGCGGTGCCTTTGGTCATCCAGCATCATATCGAGGATGCCCCCGGTATCAAGATGCAAAGGTTAAAGTCACTCCGAAACAAAATCAAGCACACCGCAATGTGATACATACTAACTTCGTCAAGGCCGGGGTGTCATTTGCACTTGCTGCGAGAGGACCAGCAGACAATGTAAATAAAATAAATAATGTAAGTGGCAATAATGAGCTGCTCCTTAAAATTTATCAGCAATTAAATTCCTTATCAGAGAGAATCGATAAACAAGATTCGAAAATTAACATTATTTTTCAGCGTCTAGGGATTTCAAATGCCTCAAAATAAGTTGTCATCCAGCCACATTCCCACGGATGGGATTCGTCTCATCTCGATCAACGTCAACTCCATTGTTACTATACATCGGCGTGATTATCTCCTTGAATTCATTGCCAGACAAAAGCCTGACTTTGTGCTTCTCACCGAAACCCACCTCAGTTCATGGCACTCCATGACATTCAAGGATTTTGAATTCGTAAGAAACGATAGGGTATTAGGTGATGGGGGAGATGGCACCGGGATATTGGTTCGAAGACCCTATCGTTTCCAAAATATTGAAAAAGTCGAACTCAAAAGCTTTGAATCTATTGAAGTGTCCGTTATCAAAATTTCACTGCCAGGTGGGGATAACCTCTTCGTTATCTCTGCCTATGCAACTGGTGGAACTGTTCTCAAGCTCAAGGAGGAGCTCAATCCTTGCTTGAAATACTCGAATTGAACAGGCTGCATAGTTATTATATTCTTGCTGGTGACCTGAACGCCAAGCATACATCATGGCTGAACGCCACCAATAATCCAAGAGGTGTTTTCCTGAAATCGTGGATAACAGAGAACCAAATTGAATACAGGTGCAATCTATATGGGTCGGAGCTCCCAACATACCCTAGGACAAATTCATATTTGGACCTCTGCATTGCTGACGCAAGACTTGAATTCAGCTTTAATAGTCCTCAACGGAAACTGCAGGTGCTTCCTTACCATAGCGACTATAACGCAATCGTAATGGAAACCAATCATCACAGGGATGATTTCTTCCTCATTCCAGTTCAACATGAAACTCATCGGTTGAACTTCAAAAAAACAGACTTGGGAAAGTTTCAAAAGAAGTTTAATCGCGAGTACCAGAAGCAATGTCCCCCTTCTGATGGTGTTAACTCTTACTCAATGGTTCCTAGTAACAGGAATTTAACTAACAATGAAATAGATGTCTATTTGTCGAAGTTAGAAAAGCTGACGCTGTAAACGATTGAGAAAGTAGTTCCAAAGATTAAACATCGAAACAATATGGAAGGATATAAAACACCAACCATTGCAAGTTTGAAAAGATTGAAAAGCCTTCTTCTCCCACGCGTCAACAATATTTATCGACGATTTTTGGACTATAACCATCCCTCGTTTGCCTTGTTGAAATTACACCTGAAGAATGTTCTGAACTTAATCCGGTCATACTTCAGAAGTGAGGTCAGCAATCAATGAGCGGAAAAATTGAGGGATATTAGCCCACAGGACCCGGACGGCGTGTTTGCGAAAGTGAAGAGCATATTCCGCAAGAAGTCTCGAGTGAAGGTATCGAATCTTGAAGTCACTAGTGATGAGATAAATCTTCTCGATAGAGCTGGTATCGAAATTGATAGTACGACTCTGGATAGAAATGGAAACAGGATTATTTGTGAAGGGTTGGATAAACTTGCTCTGATTGAAACAAATTTTGAACTGTTTCATCTTCCAAACCCTGAGAGAGGGAATGAAATATTTTCAGAGGTTGTTGAAGCCAAAGTTTCTGACTTCAAATCAAGCCTGAACGGCCAATCAATTCTTCATTTCAATGAAACATCAACATCTGACGTCATACCGAACTTGAATCTTATTGATTATTTTGTCAGCTATGAAGACTTGTGTTTCATATTTCGCAGAATAAACAACAAGAAATCATGTGGTACTGATGGTATTCCAAATGAAGTTCTCCGACATTTGCCTGAGGTTACTACTAGGAATATTGCTCAACAACATGTTGAGCAATTCATATTTCCCAAATGAGTGGAAAAAGGCTGAGGTATTTTCGATCTTGAAGAAAGGAAAAGAATCTTCATGCCCCAAAAGCTATCGCCCAATCAGCTTGCTGCCTAACATCAGCAAGGTGTTTGAAGTGATACTCAACAGAGCATTAAACGCCCACATTGAGGAAAATGAGTTGATGCCGGACTGCCAATTTGGTTTTTGTGCCAGGCATTCGACCACACATGCAATAACGAAAGTAACCTCAGACATCTGTTGGAAACTAAATGATAGACAATGTGTTGGAGCATGTCTCATTGATATGGAGAAAGCCTTCGATACGGTGTGGTTAGATGGACTAGTTTTAAACTCCTTCAGGACAAGTTCCTCAGACACCTTGTCGCCATGATGTTATACGGGAAATTGTTTGTTGTAACTGATGGAAATCTGACAACAATGCGCGAGTTCAAGGTCTTGAATGGTCTACAGCAGGGAACAGTTACTGCGCCTCTGTTCTTCTCAATCTTCATTCGCAAGCTATTGAACGGCTTTGATTTTAACGTCTCACCAACGCGATCATTGATAGCGTTTGCTGATGATCTAATCATCTATACGGCAGACCGAAAAGCTACAATAGTTCAGAGCAATCTCCAAAAAATGTTCAATGATGTGCAGCTGTACACTGACAATTGGCGAATGAAAATCAATGCGCAGAAGTGTGAAACAATCTTGTTTAGGACAACGCTGCAGGGGGTCAGCCAAGACCTGAAACGTAATTGGAAAGATTTCCACATCATGGCTGGCGAGGGTGGTTCAGAACGAGTTCCACATAAATCCTGTGTTCGATACTTCGGTGTTTATCTCGATCAGTATCTGTACTATACTGAACATGTGAAAATCATGCTCAGTAAGGCACTAAAAGTAGTCATGGCCCTACGAAAACTCTTTCATTCCAAATACATTGATCAAAAGGTCAAAATTATCTGTTACAAGACCCTGGTTTGACCAGTTTTGACATATGGATGTCAGATCTATCCTGAACATGTGAAAATCATGCTCAGTAAGGCACTAAAAGTAGTCATGGCCCTACGAAAACTCTTTCATTCCAAATACATTGATCAAAAGGTCAAAATTATCTGTTACAAGACCCTGGTTTGACCAGTTTTGACATATTGATGTCAGATCTGGTACAACCAGAGCGCTAGTACTATGGAAAAATTAAGAGTTTTCGAAAGGAAATGCCTTCGTGCATGTACTGGTTTGTACAGAAAGCCTGAGATGGATTGGAAACATTATATATCGAATAGAAGAATTTATCAAACTGCTGAAGTGGTGAGGGTCGATATCTTCATATTGGAACTTCTTGGGAATCATATCGCAAGACCTGTGACCGTGAGTGAAAACCCTTGGATTTCAAAACCTTTCTACCCTACAGACGGGTATATAGCGACTTGCCTCGCTACTAGCTTCATTCCTCCAGAAGCATTCGTGTATTTGGACATGAATCGATATGTTTTTGATTCTGACGGCGTCCCAATGATATATCACATATATCGATGGGCCACCGATAAGAAGATAAAATATCCTTCCAATTTGAGTTCACAAGACCAACAATTCCGATGGAGATACTCATTTGCTAGATTCGTTGAAGCTGATCGAATTGAGACGGCACAATCCAGGTGTTGGTGGCTGAATGATAATGTCTAAATTATTCGTGTTTATTTCCAGTTTTTGTAGTTTTTTTTGTTTTTTCGTTTTTTTGAGTTTCAGCTCATTATTGCTACATTTAGTGTTGTTGTTTATTTGTGTTAAAAATTAAGTAAAGATTAGGTATATGTTATGTTTACTATATTACGTTAGAGATAAGATTAAACGCTTAGGTTAGGAACATTGTTATAGAATTTGTTTTTAGTATAAGATAAATTTTTTGATTGCATTTTATTAGAATTAAGTTACAATATATTAGGTGTAGGATCAAAGTTTCACTGTTGTGTTTTAATTATAAATAATTTTAGAATAGTGTTGGTTGGTTTTTTTCTCCTTTTTCCAATTGAATTCTTAAAAATATGTAATAATCTTAATTAATTGAATTTGCTATAGTTTGTTTTTGTTTTTTTTTTGATGAAATGTGTTAATGATAACGTATAAATTTAGAGAGCCATTTGGGCCATGAAGTTTGTTTTATTGTTATTATTTGGAATTTGCTTTATATTCTTTTTAAAATTTATAACAATTAGTATTAAATAAAGCGCTTTCGAAAAAAAAGAATCGAAAAAGACTTCATTTCGGGCGAGCACCTTTGTAAGCTCCTTTCACGTTAGAGTGACTTTTCCTGCTATTATTTTTTTCAGGTGATACTTCTTGAGTTAGACCCCAGCCCTCCATAGCCTGCCATAGCCCACTGAAGCGGAGTGAGCTGGGAGAAATGAAGTGACAATCAACACCTGGTTGTGAGCACAATGACTGCTTTCTTGACTTTGGCCTAGCATAACACATAAATGGCCTTAAACGTGTGCCCCACAGTCCGTGCAGATGGTTTTCCCGATGCAAAAAATCTGCTTAGTACAGTAAGTAGGACATCTGTGGTCAAATTAGTGTCTGCTTCAATGTGGATAGCTTGCCCACAAAATATACAATGATTGCAACATAGTCCTCGCGGGATCGCGACATTTCGATGTTCTGATTTGCAAGGTTCTCGCGTTGTCCAGTCCTGTGATAGTCTAAGGAGTAGCTGACCCAATGCAACCTTACAGCACACCCAATTGTGTTTCGGTGGCTTTTTGCTGAGAAAAGCTGATAATACTACAGTAGACGTGAGTTTTGATAATGGTGCGGAGTGTGATCCCCGGAATTGTCGTTAAATGAAGTTGATCATATTGGTAAAGCCTTTATAGAGAGTGAGTAGGTGGCAATAAGAAATGTGGACTTAATCAGTGAAAACTCGTAGAGTAGTAAGATGGTATGTTTTTCATCGTAGGGCAGTGTGACATATCTGAATTGACCTCTGCTTGCACTACATTGCGTTCGTCCATAAATGGAGAATGCGCTTTCAGCTTACTTTTGTTGTGAATGGTTCCTTTTTCTATTAGATCTGTGATTTTTGATTAATATTCCTGCACCTGAACTTATAAAAATAAATTAAAGGAGCCGCAAGACGAGAAAATAATGTGACTATTACGGGTGAATTGCAGATAGGAAGCGGTAACCCGAAGTAGTCAACTATGCAATGAAAAGTCGGTGAGTTCAATGAAACATATTTATATATAGCTGATGCTCCGAAATGTTATTGTGGTGATCTAGAATTGGTCATTTTCCACGGGCAAAAGTCAACCAAACTACGCCGTAGACGGTCCAAAGCTTGTTTGAGAAAGGTGGAGGGAACTCCTTGTTTCCCCAATCCACAGTTTCCATGATCCCTCATCCTAAGTCCCACAATTAGATGATATTAAATGTTCTTGTGGTCGCACAGTGTGTTTACTGGTTCTCCAATAATGGGACATTACTTACCGAGAAATACAGTTACGTCAGATAGTACTCCACCTACCACCTCATACTCCCATACACCTAAATTACCCACTGTGCATCCCATATTTGTATAAACAAAACTTAATTTATTTTAATCTTTCAATACATACTTATCACTTTAAAGTTCCTTTCCCATAAAAACATTTAAGACCTAAAAACACTTACCACTTTAATGCCTCTTTACCCTAACATTCTTACATATCCCATAATACATCGTCCATAAAATGCCGAATATGCACAAGTGCATGGTAATAAAGAATAAGCATTTGAATTCCTTATCATGCATCGTTAATAAGATGCTGAATACGCACAAGTGCATGGCAATAGAGATTGAGATTGATGGAGATTTGAATTCATATTCTTTATCTTGTTATGTAAACAATCCTACGTGGTTCCCACTTCATTTTTATGAAATAGTTTTTGCTTATCTAAATGGTTGAATATCATATTGCTTGATTCGTGGAACGAAATATAAACATTTGAGAAGAATCAACTTGTGATTCTAAAAAGATTCAGTTCAATTCATCCCAGTTGATTTTTATACGTCGAAGTGACTAGTTAAAATTAAATTTTAAATTTTGCATTGAGTATATTTCCAAATAAATAAAAGTTTGTGAAGTTCTCTTGTTTTTGTTGTTTTTGACGATCGATACCTTCAACCATTACTATACCAATAACTGGGAATATATCTACATTTCTGCTACTTAATCCTACTAACACCTCCTTTTTCGGGACGGAAGAGGGTTTTCTGCACCTGATAACGGAATCGAAGTAACAACCATGCCACCCGAATGGAGGTTTGGCAACAGGCGAACTCTCCATCCCTGGAAAACCAAACAATGTTTCAAAACCTGCAGAAAGGCCCTGAAAAAGATTGGGCTCACTGCAACGGCCTCGCAAACCGAAAAAGGACTATGGCATTGGATCCTGGAATGTCGGATCGCTCAATTACCCTAGCACTGTTAAGGACCTTCAACAGCAGGCCAGTCAATATAAATTAAAAATACTGACACACACTAAAAGCAAAAGCGGGAAGCCCACCGGAAAAAGAAGAATTCAAAATTGCCGTATGAAGCGAAACTCTTCAAAATCTGGCTGATTAATGTTCACGCCTCGACCGGACAAAAGGACGAAAAAATGAGGGAACGACTCATTGGCTACAAACGATACAAAAATAATTCTGGGTGATTTCAACGCTAAGGTTGGCAACGACCTATTTCATCGGGGAACAATTTCAGGATATAACCCCCACGATGAAACAAATGACCACGGCCAGTGCCTGGTTGATTTTGCATGTAGCAGAAATCTTGTCAAACTTTCAACTTATTTCCCCCATTGACGCATTTATGAAATGACCTGGGTACTAAAGGATGGCAACACACAAAACTAGATCAACCATGTTCTGATCCAACAACTTTGGGATTCAAGCATACTTGAAATCTGTACACACTAAGGAGCCAATTGTAACCCAGATCATTACTTCATCAAATTAACCTATAGATGTCGTAAATCAAAGGCATATTCGGCAAAGACCAACCCGCTACAAGAATTAGACATCGAAAGGCTTCAAACAGTGTCTGTGCCGAATATTTCACGGAGTCCCGCGCCAACCAGCTGGTTCCCATCCTTTCACATGCATCACTGCCGGCAAGCAAAGAGCTCTGCATGGAAGTGAAAGCAGCTATTAAGACCGTGGCAGGACAACGGCTTGGACATCGAACCCGGCGCAGGAGAAATGATTAGTTCAGTGATGAGTATCGGAGTCCGTAAGACAAAAAGAATCAGGCGTACAAAGAATACGTAGGTAGGAAAACCAGGACGAAGAGAGAACACTACGAAAATCTCAGAAGAGTAGCTAATAAGATAATTAGGATTAAGAATAGAAAATACTATGAAAACTAATCGAGAAGTATCCATGTATGTTAAGTCTAGCAAACAACAACACAAAACAGGAAAACAAAGTAGTGAAAAGCCTAAAACGTGATTATCAGCTCAAAACTACGCTCTGTCGTGATGGCATCGGCAATATCATCGCACATGAAACCAAGATTAAGGTATGATGGGCGTCATATTTCAAGAACCTCCTGAATTCTACACACAGCTCCATAACATCGAACCTATAGAGCTTCCATTGGCCCTACCAACTCTGGATGAAGTTTGTTCGCCCATCAAATCCCACAAGAATAATAAATGTCGGGCATCGATGAGATTCCAGTAGAGCTCATCAAATATGGTGGCAGCGGGGTTCATAAAGCCATTCATGAAATCATCTAGAACATTCGGAAACAAGAACATATGCCGAAAGACTGGAGCTGATCAATTTTATTCCCTATCCACAAAAAAGGTGACAAGCTACAGTGCGAAGACTACAGAGGCGTATCACTACTTTGTGCGGCGCACAATATATTTTCAAAGATCTAAGAAAATAAAATCAGATTGTACGCCAACACTATTATTAGGGAGTATCAAGGTGGTTTCAGAGCAGGTAGATCAACGATAGACCAATTGTTCACAGTCAAGCAGGTACTTTAAAAAGTGCTGGGAATTCAACATAGACGTATGCCAAATTTTTGTTAGCTCTAAGCAAGCATACGACAGTACTGATCATAACGTACTGTTGCGAATTCCGGCGTACCGGCATTCTCCCATTCGCAACTTCAAATTGCCGCCTTAACATCTTCACCTTCCATTGGACACTTATACATTTTTCTCTGTAACATATATTTATTTATTTTATTAACATTTTACCAATTTCCCTATAATTTTCAATTTCCCATCATCTCAATCCAACCCTCTTATCCTATTTTTAATTACAAAAAATAGTGATGGATATAATCATAATTTTAATTTTCCCACTAACAACACTCCATTCATTACTTCCCATTAACAAAATTTCATTTGATACATTTCCCCTAACAAAACCTAATTCGTTCATTCATAGTAACTCATTTTATTCATTACCTCCCACTAACAAATTTTTTTTTTCATACTAACAAAAATTCATTCACGTTTCCCTACCCACAAATTTCATCTCAATACCCATTAAGAAAGGTGCATAGTTGAAGCTGCTAATTCATAAATGGAAAATCAACGGAAGGTGGCTCCGTTGGTAGCGTCGTTGATTCTCGGCCGGGGGTCCGCTAGGACCCTGGGTTCAAGTTCGTCGAGCGCAGGATAACACTCTTTTGGGAACATCGGCAAAAGCAATTGTTTCCGTATATATATATATATATATATATATATATATATATATATATATATATATATATATATATATATATATATATATATGACGATTTGCTTCTAACCAAACGCTATCGTATATGCAAATCGCCATATATGCAAAATGGAAATTGTGGCGTATGTCGATATGGAAAAGATGTGTGGGTAGCGGAATCGAAGTGTATTGAACTTTGGTTAAGTTACCCAGATGCGGCAGTGGTAATTCGAAATAAAAAGGATTGTGGGATTGGTCTTCTGGGTTTGAAATTCTGGATTTGGAAAAGGCAGTCAGTATTTGACTCTGAAATAAGGGGGACTATTTTTGGTGTTCGGGAGGAAAGATTCGGTTTTGGGTTTTAAAAAAAGGAGGAAGTTATTTGGCAGTCCTTGGACTTTGGAAAAGGAATTGTTGTTTGAAAGTTCAAAAAGTGCTTTTAATTTGGAATTAAAAAGTGGTTTTGTTCTGGAAAATGAAAACTGACTTCAATGTGAAAGTTGAGAAGTAATTTTAATCTTGAAGCTGCAAAATGATTCTAGTTTAGAAATTGGAAGTGATTTTAATTTGGATTACTGGGTGGGCATTTAAGAATTGGATGGTGGTGGGGTTGAGTGATTTGGGATGTGGTAGGGAGAATGGTTTAGACTATAATGACTTAAAGCAAAAGGTGCGAAAAATAAGAGAAGGTGTTGAAGAGGAGAATTCTTCTTATTATCAGTGACCGATAGTGAATCAATTTCGTGGTGCCCTTTCAGTGAACGACAATAGAGCACATTTGCACTGAATTATTAAAAAGATTATCAACAATTTTATCGTCTGGTGACCAGTGTGTGCGACTTGTGTAAAAACAAAAATAAAAGAACATTTATTTCAAAAATTTATTTGAAAATTTTATAATTTCTAACAGTGCCCCGTTACTCTTCCAGTTGCCGAGTGCTTCGCAGCCGTACAAGGGGTAAGTCAATACATATTTTTTTTCTTTTTACAAATATTTCATTGGTATATATTTTCTTTAATATTCTGTGTTTCAATTCACTTGTACTGTTTACGCGATAATTTGGTTTTAGTCTGTTCAATTGGAAATTTGAAAAGGAGCCTTACATCGGTGTTTTGTAATAAGATTCAATTAAAAATACAAAAATTGATGAAGTGATAAAATCAATCCTCTTTCACTTTTTAAAATGACCTGCCCTTTCCCGTCCCTATCCCTTCATGTTAGGCAGCATCGAATATGTGTTCGAATTTATGCATTTAAACGCCAAAATAATGAGAACCAGTAATGAAAGAGACGAAATACGCCGTAGAATACAGCTTGCAAATTAAATATTTTATTCAGTTTTGACGATCTTGAAGACCAGCTGCATACACGAGAAAACAAAGCTCCAAGTATACAAATCTGTGATGAAAACCTATGTTATGTTATGCTTGTAAAAGGTGGACCCTAGCCTAAGCATCGGAAAATATATTGAATGCCTTTGAGCGGTGTCCTGTGGCAAATAATCGGAGTGAAGCTAGACGGGTACCAATGTGAATTCGATACAAACGTGAGCTGTTTGAAAGTTTTGAAGAGCCGTAGATCTCAATGATTGCAAGACTGCAAAATTTGCAACGGGTTGACCACATGAATCGTCAGGACAAACAACAGATACCTAAAAATGTATTTATTATGAGAACTGAAGGTCAGAGACCAGTGGGGTAGCTGAGGAAACGCTGGTCTGACTTGGTCGACGAAGACAGTTCATTGCTGATCGGATTTCGAAATTGGAGGACAAGACAGTTAGAGGCATTTGCATTTGGATCTTTGTTGTTACAAGTATGGGAGCGAACCACCCCAATGGACTGAATAGTCGGACGATAGAGGATAGTATGATCAATTTTGTCAATTCATAGTTCTGGGATCTAATATGGAACTTCAACGCTAACATATACTGCTAATGATGCCATTGCAATCTTTGGACATTGACTCTAGTCATGAAGTCAGAACGATGTGAGTCTCATATTTCATTTTTTCGGATTGGGAAGATGCGGGATGATGTCAGAATTATTGGATGCTCATTGTTGAACACAGAATTCTCCTTCCTGGAATAATTTGTTAGGCTGCTGCTACAACGCCAAAGTCTCGTCCATGCTGATCCCTCCACTCAAGATGTTGTTGACACATAGATAGTTAAGAAATGTTCGCTTGGCCAATGGGAATGAAGTTTCTTCATCTTCAACCAGTCATCCGATTCTGTGATAATGAATGATTTACCCTGATGGTTCTGGTCACCATATGATTTGTTGAAAGTCTTGATCATTGCTAGAAAGCTGGACTTGATGATACATCTTCTCCATCAGTGGAGAAGGCTATGCGAAGTATTGATGATAGTTGGCAGATATGAATGTAAACTGGCTACTGTGTGGAGTGCCGCACTCAACGATAGTTCACTGTCTATTTTGCACCAGGCATTTGATACTACGTGGAGTTTCATCGTGGAACTTGATTTCTTCACTACCCCTTGGTGGAGTAAATAGAAATTGGGAGATTTCTGAAGGTCCATTGCTCGAACACGTTTCATGTGATTCAACGCAAGGTACTCCAGCACGCAGCGATAATATTCGCTTGAAATGTTCTTTGCATTTAGCCCCTTTGGTAGAAATGGACTGAACCAATTTGGACTGCTTAACCTTCCAGAATTTCCGTAACTATTCAAGCAGTTTGAGTTGGTTTGAAGTTGGTGTGGATAGGTCTAAATTAATCTTATTTCTTACTTCAAAAAGAACGTAGTATTATCCAAGCTGAAGCTGTATTCTGTGCCATTGCAGTGACAAATGGGCTGACTTTGAGGCCTGGATGTATAAGATTTGGGTAATTGTTGAAGCTCAGGAGGATGTACATGGCTCTGTATGTGTAAAAATAGGGATTGGCTTATTCCAGGCTAGATAGGTGTTAGTAGTCGGAAAGTCTGATTGAAAATCACTGCAGATATTTGGCCAGCTTCAACTGAGGTCATGAAGTCATCCAGGAACCGTAACCATACTTCGAAGTATACCATGTTCCTGGTGCTTCGTCTGGAGATGTTGCCGATACCAACAATATCAGCTCTGGCTTTAATAGGCAAAGGATGGAGACGTTGGAATTGCATTGCAAATAAAGTCATGAAACTCACTTGTAAGCCTGCGTCAATGTGTGTCTATAAAACCTTGGTATTCCACCCAAGCAAGGGCATTAGATAATAACAGTTAGTCGGGATAGTGGCTCACCACGTAAAATTTGTCCGATGAATCGTCAGATGAAGTAATGTCTGCCCTGTACTGGTGATCTTGTGCAGTATAGAGTGGTGCCTTTGACTGCAACATATATAGTATACCCTCACTTAGTTGGGCAGTAAGTCATAACATGGTCGGATGGGAGATCATTGAAGCAAAATTCTTTCATTCATTCTTTCATTCATTGCGTCACGGGAAACCCAATAAATGATGTACATTTTCTTATTCTTTTGAATTGATTGCAATGGCTGTATACTATAAATTTCGAACTATAGGTTTGCAGCAGTAGTTATGGTAGTTATTTTGGTTCTTAGGGGGGATGCTATGATGGTACTGCTTCCAATAGTTAATATCTTAGCTCGGAGAAATTGAGATGGTCAGAAAGGTTACGTGTTTTGATACTAAGGCTGACTTTGTCCTCCTACAAAACGCTATAGCTGCACATGTGTGATGATGATTTATCTACATTCACGGCTAAGAATTGGAGCGTTGTCAGAGATTCATTAGTGGCATCTAGTAATTCCCGAATAGCATTAGCATATTCATTTACCATGACGGATAGATAATTGAGCACTGATCAGTAGGCAATTTTTCATATCGGTTGCACAACGCGGTCCACGCAGGCTACAGAAATAGTCTAAGCTCGAAGCGATTTGTCTGCCTTATTGTTCACCGAGCTCCTTCGGTTTGCAATTTTTCTACACTAGTTAATGGAGGATTGCTTCCCACTAATGTACTGAATAACTCCTGAAAAGATTGCCACTTGGAATTAATTCCAGAAAATGTGGATAATTTAATGCTAGGTGGATGAAAGCTAGGTGTAGTGGACATGGTTAGCTCGGGTAAAGTTATACGCCGTACAGCTGTGCTCCTTGCGCTCATTTTTGTAACAACGTGGATAACCTTATAATACCTTATATACCCTTGGAGAAGTATAGAATCTGTTGACTCACGTGGGTGGGTGTCAAGACGATTTGACTATGGAAGCCTAAACAATTTTTCCATAAAGCCGTAAGCCCCTCCAGATAATCATTTACGTATTCCAACCTGAAGTTTGCCTTCGATTATTTCTTGTATTTGATCATAAAGCGGTCGAGAGAATCACTCAGTATGCTTCGCTGACCAATGACTGTACCTCTTATTCAATAATAAAATGAAAAAGGAGGGAAAAAACAAATTTTATTGACTGCTTGAATGTTTCTGAACAAAAAATTTAAAAGCCAGTAAAGACATTTTTCAAAGATAATTCAATTTTTCGTGTGTAAGAAACACCACACTTTTACTGATTCTCAGGGTTTTCGAAAATAATTTTACGAAATCTTACTGAAATCACGATGCGTCTGCCCGTCCATTTTTCCGTAGATCACGGCAAAAACGTAATTTTGTGGATAATTCAAGTGTGACAATCTCTCAAGAGTTTCGAAATGAAAAAAATTATCTAAGGCCATAAGAGGAGGAGCACACATATATCGAAGTGAACCTTAAACATGTTTTTTAGGATTTTGTACCAAAATACGAAACCCTATTGCAATCACGACCTGTGTCTGTCTGTCCGGCCGTCGTCCATCTGTATGTCACAGCACTTTTTCTCCGAAACTATAGAGGCTACAGCAATGAAACTTTGTGGACAGGTCAGAAGTGGTGACTTCTTGAAAGTTCAAGGGTGGAAAATTTTTTCAAAGGGGTTTAAGGGGGGTCTCCCTATATAGGGAGGCGACCCCTCAAAAAAAAATTTTCACCATTGGTAGTCGAGTAGGGTGTCATTGGAAAGGTTTCAATGAGATCTTTTCAAAACAAGTCTTAGAATTGCCTTATGAGTACCGAGGGGGGCAGGGGAAGGGGAAATGTACGAACATTTCGCGTACCCCCCCTCGCGATTGGACACCTTCCATCCGAAAAATTTGAAAAAAACATGAATGTAGGCCTTTACGAGTACAACAACAACAAATACACGAGAAGTCGAAATTCACTCAACTTTGTTAGTAATAGTATGATTTATCAATTTTACGTTTTCTTGAATAAAATCTTAACGGTACCCTAAAATTCAATAAAATTCAGCACACAGATGATTATTTATAAGATTAATTTTTTCTGAAATTTTCATTAAGATCGAATGGTATTTAACGAAGTTATAGCCATTTGAATTTTCCTGTATTACTATGGAACAATATGCGCTGCATTGATTACTATAGCAACATACGAGTATGGCTATGGAACATATGCGCTTTTTACCGACTTAGACACTACAGCTTTGCTAGGATTTGCATTAAAATTTCAGGAATGATAGGTATCATGAATATCTTTGAGAATCGATTCGATTAGTGGTATCAGTAATCGTAAAACTAAATGGTGGCTGTTTTAAATGCGAAGATTGAATTTGGAGTTATTTTGCCCCAACTTGAACGTTTAAGGCACATGCTTTGAACACTTAATTCGATTTAATGAATAACTGGAGATGAATACCTACAATTAGTACTCATTGGTGAAACAAGTCGAAGAGGCAGGAGAGAGCTCCTAGCAAAAGGGCTTTGTAACCATTCTAGGATTCGAGAAAATTGGCCATGAATCGATGATTACAGAACAGGGGAGTAGCCCCTGAAAAAAAAATTCCACAAACGGAGCCGACATGAGTATCAAATAAGCATTTCAAAAAAGTTGTTAAACTGACAGCTTTTGCTTCAATTGGGGCACAGGGGGGGAACCCTCGAATTTCACATTTTCTCCAATAAAATCGTCTTTGACATATTCCTTGATTTTATTCGTTGCTGGTTACTGCATTTTTTAAGTTGAGTACAAAGCCCTTCTGACAAGTGCGGGGGTCTGTCTACCCAACTTGTTTATTCTTGTAAGAAGCTGCCAATATAGTTATCAACTCAGAAAAGGCTCTCATGGTTAGATATCAAACAGCAGTGGAATAGGCAGAGGCAAAATATCTGTAAAAAAATGTGTGTCTCCGCTTGGACTCCTTGGACCAAAAACTTTGAAAGTAAATCATGAAAGTTCATTGTTACGAGTAGGAACAAGGGTAGCAAATACTCCTGAAACTTAAATTTTATGAAATTTGTTATTATCGGTACGATTTGCGTTTTTAACATTGTTGCTTGAATTAAAGGAGGATATTTAAATTCACCAGAAACTCATACCTAGATATCCTAGCAATAGATCTACTCTGAAAATTTCTTAATAATTGTACCTTAGCCAACAAAGTTTGAGCCGATTTCGAGCAGGTGTTTAAACGATCTAGACACTACTATATAGATATTCATGAACTTTTTAGAAACGATGTGTTAAATTAATATTGTTACATGTACAAATAATTTTGCGAGCTACTGTCGCAATTGTTTTCACAACAATGAAGAACACGAATTCACTCGAAGACACGAGAACCCAACAAGCATGATCAACATCTGCAAGTGACGTCACTCCATTCATTAAATTTTCTCGAATCTACCAGCTACCTCTCGGTAGAACATTCGCCAATAAACGAGAAATGGGTGAATAGGTAGAGACCCTATATAAAGGCGAGCTGAATGAATGGGAGATGATTCATTCGACCGCGATAAGAACTGCGAAAGTGTGTGGGAAGTGTGTTTCGTAATAGTGAAGTGATTTAGAAGACAATTGCGATAAGAAATTTATGGACAAGTGTTAGATTTTATTTTAATAGTGAAAATTAAAATTAGTGAAAGTGTTAAACTGATTATTGTGCATTTTCTTGAATTAAATAAACACTTTTAACTTAAATTAAAAGACATTGCGTTTTCACTTTCCCGGAACATTAAAATTATTGGCCGCGAACCAATAACACGCGACAGTGGTGTCGAGAAGTGCGATTGAAATTGAAAACGTTTAAACAATTTTAAAGTGCACAATTGTGAAAAGTAACTTAAAAAAATAGCCGAAACAATAAAAAATGCCAGGAAATTTACATCTTAAAATTAATCAATTGAGCATATCGGAGCTCAAAGAGGAGTTGGAACAACGAAATCTGGCTACACAAGGTACAAAGGCCATACTGATTGCACGCTTGCGTGATGCGATCGAGTCGGAAGGCGTGAATCTGGATTTGGGTGAGCTCTCAGATGCAGAAAAAGGCGCAGAAGGTGGTGAAGCCGGAACACCAAAACCAAAGGAACCAGAAAATGCGCTGATGCAGATGTTGATGCTGATGCAGCAAGAGCAGCGACAACAGTCATCCAATTTAACAGCGAAGTTAAATGAACAATCAGCGAAGCTAAGCGAACAATCAGCGCAGCTAAATGAACAATCAGCGAAGCTAGACCAACAAGCGTTCGAAATCAAGGCACAGAAGCTGGAAAAACAGTCAACCGAAATAAAAGCGGAGCTCAGTAGTCTCAACAGCCAAATTAAATGCGTCGAGGAGAAGGTATACCAGGTCGAGGAGAGAATCAACCTTGAGATCAGCCAGGTCAACCATGAGATGGAAAAAGTGAAAAAGGATTTGGAAGCAGCGAAGGCAATAGTAACCGCCTCACCAGCCCCAATTATAACCGCAGCGCAAAGCTCATCTAGAAATGTGCAAGCACCAATATTCGATGGGCAAACGGTCTGGACTATTTACAAAACCCAGTTCGAAGCAGCCGCTCGCATAAATCACTGGAATGAACAGGAACGAGCAACTGCATTGATTCTTGCTCTAAGAGGCCCAGCTGCCGAGCTGTTGCAGACGATCCCCGTTGAATTGCACTCAAACCCGAATGCTATAATGAATGCGCTCGACATGCGTTATGGAGACGATCATCTAAAGCAGATTTATCGGTCACAGCTAAGGCACCGAATGCAGAAGTCTGGTGAAACCCTACAGCAGCTAGCCCAAGACATTGAGCGACTGGCACTTTTGGCTTATCCAGCCTACGACCCAGAACATCGAGATGATGCAGCGACAGAGGCATTCATCAGCGCACTAAAAGACCCGGAATTGCAACAAGCCGTGCGTTTAGCTCAAAAGCAAACGGTTAAGGACGCATTGGCTTATAGTTTGAACTTTGAGGCAGCGAAAAATGTGACTCGTACCACTGCCCGGGTTCGTGAGGTAGTGACAGACGAGTGCAGGTGTGAGCGCGTGGAAATTGAGCGAGACCGGCATGTAAATGGTGCGCCTAGATGCTGGAATTGCGGAGAGAAGGGGCACTTGCAAAGAGACTGCAAGAAGCGAAGAAAACCGAGCTATTGTCCAGGGTGTGCAGCTAGGAGGAGATCCAGACCGAGTCAGGAGCCCAGAATGGAAGCCCTTCAAACAGAGGGGTCGGGAAACATGTAAGAGCCAACTTCGTGGGGCAGAGGTTGGCTAGGAGGATCGACGTCCCCAGCACCACCATCACCGTGTCAAGACTACATCGTGGAGAAGCGGACTTATGCCTTCCGGGTCAAGTTGACGGAGAACACTGCACCATAACAATCGACACTGGTGCAACCCGATCGATTATCCGACCAGACCTAGTTAGACAGCAACAACTTCACAAGGGCAGAATTTTCTCACTACGGACAGCTACGGGAGAAACTGCACCTGTTCATGGAGAGGTCAACCTCCAGATACAGTTGGGAGACCTTGTGTTCCGACATAATTTTCTGGTCGCGAACATTATGGATGACTGCATTCTCGGAATGGATTTTCTGCGACCACATGGAATCACGTTGGACTTGGGAAAAGGTGTCTTGAAATGGCAGAATGTCGAAGTACTGATAGAGGATCCCAGCGTCCAAATCCGCAAGATGAATGTAGTGGTATGTACTGACACTGATGTACCGAATTCTTCCGAAAGCATTGTATGGGCCAAGCTTGATGGTGATTCTGGAGACCACCGATCTTATCTGATAGAGCCAACGAAGACATCCGCATTGCGCAGTTTGATTGTAGGACGAAGCCTTGTAAAATCTTTAAGGAACGGATATGTGCCGGTTAGAGTCCTTAACACCGCAGACTCAACCACGAGCATCAAAGCGGGAGAAGTCATCGGCAGCTGCCAGCCTGTTTCCACCATCACCTCTTTGGAAGCTACTCACAACCATCATTGGAAAAGGAGGCAAGACACAGACAAAGCCCGGGAATCCACGTCTGCAATATTGAAGCAAGTCAAATTGCCGGTGCAGCTATTCAAACGAGCCTCTGATCTGGTCACCAAGTACAGTGACATCTTCTCAACAAGCCCGGATGACCAAGGCCGAACGAGTTTGGTAACTCACGTCATAGACACACAGGGAGCCAAGCCGATTCGACAAGCACCAAGACGTCTCCCTATAGCCAAACAAGGAGAAGTGAGCGCGCTGATCTCGGACATGGAAAAGCAAGGCATTATCGAACCTTCTGTAAGTCCATGGGCCGCGCCTGTAGTTCTAGTAAAGAAAAAGGATGGTAGCACTCGCTTTTGTGTCGACTATAGGCAGCTTAACGACGTCACTAAGAAAGATAGTTACCCGCTCCCACGCATCGATGACATCATGGACACTTTAGCCGACGCAAAATGGTTTTCTACACTCGATCTCAAGAGTGGATACTGGCAGGTAGAAATTGACAAGAAGGACCGAGAGAAGACCGCATTTTCAGTTGGGACCGGATTGTGGCAATTTGCGGTGATGCCGTTTGGGCTTTGCAATGCTCCAGCCACTTTCGAACGCTTGATGGAATACGTGCTACGTGGTCTAACCTGGAAAACCTGCTTGGTGTACCTAGATGACATCATCGTCATCGGGAGAACGTTCGAAGAGCATGTGCGGAACTTAGAAGAGGTCTTCTCCCGACTGCGACTGGCAAATTTGAAACTTAGTCCCGACAAGTGTACCCTTTTCGCAGCTGAAGTAAAATACCTGGGACATGTCGTATCAGCTGAAGGGGTCAAAACAGACCCTGAGAAAATTGAAGCCGTGAAAAGCTGGCCAACACCAAACAACAAGCGCCAACTACGAAGTTTCTTGGGCCTGGCAACCTACTATCGAAGATTCGTCAAAGACTTTGCCAAAATAGCTAAGTGTCTTCATCAGCTAACCGAGAAAAATCGTCCGTATGTCTGGAATGAACAATGCCAGACAGCCTTTGAGACCCTGAAGGAAAAGCTATGTGAATCACCCGTACTGGCGTATCCGAAACCCGGAAAAATGTTTGTGGTTGACACCGATGCAAGCAACGGCGGTATTGGAGCTGTACTCTCCCAGCAGATCAATGGCGAAGAAAGAGTCCTCTCGTATTACAGTCGAGTTCTTTCAAAAAGTGAGAGGAACTACTGTGTGACCAGGAAGGAGCTATTGGCTATAATAGAGGCCACCAAGCAGTTCCACAAGTACCTATATGGCCAGAAATTTGTTCTTCGAACGGACCATGCATCATTAAGATGGCTACTTAACTTCAAAAACCCCGAGGGACAAGTTGCGAGATGGATCGAAAGATTGCAGTCATACGACTACGAAATTGTTCATCGAAAGGGCGGAGTTCATGGAAATGCTGACGCCCTATCTCGTCGCCCATGTCCAGCTAACTGCAAGCATTGCCGACGGATTGAGGAAAAGGAACCGCCCGTTGATCTGCGACTGATAACGGCCGAATTCGATGAAGGTTGGTCATCGGAGGAGATTCGAAATGCCCAGCTAGCCGATGAAGACATCGGACCATTGCTCGTATGGAAGGAGACGACTGGGCGACCTGAGTGGAAGGACGTTTCAACGCATGGCGCAACCCTGAAAAGCTATTGGGCACAATGGAACTCCCTTCAGGTGGAGGGTGGTGTACTCAAGCGGAAATGGGAAACGGCGGATGGCAGCTCCTATAGGATGCAAACTATACTACCCAAAAGCCGAATCCACGATGTGGTAAAGGAAATGCATGAAGGATCCTCGGGAGGCCATCTTGGTGTTAACAAAACCTTAGCGAAATTGCGGGAAAGATTCTACTGGCTCCACGCTCGAGAAGACGTAGAGGACTGGTGTCGCAGATGCACCATTTGCGCTTCCGTCAAAGGCCCAAAACGACGACTGAGAGGACAAATGCAAACCTATAACGTAGGCGTGCCATTCGAAAGGATTGCTGTTGACATCGCTGGACCCTTTCCTGAATCTGAATGGGGAAATCGATACACGCTGGTTGTAGCTGATTATTTCAGCAAGTGGCCCGAGGTCTACCCCATTCCCAACCAGGAAGCAACTACTGTAGCCGAACAGCTAGTGTTAAATTGGGTCAGCAGGTACGGCGTGCCTTGTGAACTACATTCGGATCAAGGCCGAAACTTTGAGTCACTAGTTTTTAGCGAAATGTGCGAGCAGCTGGGAATACGGAAAACGAGGACAACACCGCTGCATCCCCAATCCGATGGAATGGTCGAACGTTTCAACGGCACGCTCAATAAACACCTTGCCAAGATGGTTGACGAGAACCAAAGGGACTGGGACCGACATATCCCACTATTTTTAATGGCATATAGAGCCGCTGAACATGCGTCGACGGGCCAAACCCCAGCCAAAGTCATTTTTGGAAAGACTATTCGTTTGCCAGCCGATATAAAGTTCGGAACACCCCCTGAGAAACCCCAAACGGTCTCGGAGTACGCAAGTGATCTAAGACAACGGTTGAACCAGATACATCGGACAGTGCGAAAACACCTCGAATCGGCTACTGACCGCATGAAGACCAGGTATGATCTAAAGGCTAATTCTACTGGCTTCCAGCAAGATGACTTGGTGTGGCTTTATAACCCGCAACGGCGAAAGGGTAGGTCTCCAAAGTTGCAACATAATTGGGAGGGACCATACCGAGTTACAAAGCGAATCAACGACGTCGTATACCGAATACAGGAACATCGTAAGCCGAGAGCTAAAATGAAAATCGTGCATCTGGACCGTCTTGCCCCATATTACACCCAGGGAGAATTGACTACAACTGGCGACACATCTTTTCGGGGCGAAAAGAACTGAGGTGGGGGCAGTGTTACATGTACAAATAATTTTGCGAGCTACTGTCGCAATTGTTTTCACAACAATGAAGAACACGAATTCACTCGAAGACACGAGAACCCAACAAGCATGATCAACATCTGCAAGTGACGTCACTCCATTCATTAAATTTTCTCGAATCTACCAGCTACCTCTCGGTAGAACATTCGCCAATAAACGAGAAATGGGTGAATAGGTAGAGACCCTATATAAAGGCGAGCTGAATGAATGGGAGATGATTCATTCGACCGCGATAAGAACTGCGAAAGTGTGTGGGAAGTGTGTTTCGTAATAGTGAAGTGATTTAGAAGACAATTGCGATAAGAAATTTATGGACAAGTGTTAGATTTTATTTTAATAGTGAAAATTAAAATTAGTGAAAGTGTTAAACTGATTATTGTGCATTTTCTTGAATTAAATAAACACTTTTAACTTAAATTAAAAGACATTGCGTTTTCACTTTCCCGGAACATTAAAATTATTGGCCGCGAACCAATAACACGCGACAATATGATATCAAGACTACTCAAACAGCAAGGTTAATATACCGTAAACAAAATAGCAGGGAGCTTCAATATACGATAATTTAATTTAATTTTTTTCTAACCCAATTTAAAAAATCTGGATATAAGCCATTTGCTGATGTTCAGAAGGCATTGGCCTTTTTTTTAATTCTTCTGACAGGAGTGCTTCCCAGCTATTTCAATTTTTCAGGCGAATTTTATATATATAGCAACAGAGTGTTGGTTTATATCGATAATGAATCCACTTTCCACTTGCCAAATAATTCACTGCAGTACATAGTTTTGGTATCTTGTAGAACTGCTGGATTAATTTGCAGTATGCAAAATACTTTTCTAATTTACATTCATAATGAACTTGGTCATCAAATAATTTTCTGCAGAATGCTGAGCAGTGGTACCCATAATTAATTTCATAATGTAGATATCCAGGTCAATCCTGAATTCAAACTTAATAATTATTTATCCCCATGAGGCTTTTCGTAATTAAAACTTCATTTGATAGAAGGATAGCATGTCAAGCAATTCATATTATTCAAAAATTTTCATTAAATTACTAAACACCATAGAAACCACTTATAAATTCCTCTCCCATATATTCTATTTTCAAAGAATTAAATCGACTGTGAGCTGAAATGTTTATTAATCTTTCCAACTTCATCCCATCAAAATTGCAGAAAGGATACTTGTCTGCATTGAAATTACTCACTGAATATGCAAATTCTTGTTTATGAAGTGCTCACAATTCATCCATCTCAATGCTGTCCATCCTAAATTATTTTCGTTGTTTATAGCATTTTTGCTAATGGCTTTCGTCTGATATCCCTCCCTGAACTACACACATGAACGTAGATACGTCGCTGCTAGAACCTCTCATAGAACAGGAAAAAAATTCTTTTTCGTCATGAACATAGAAAGCAATTATCACAGCTCTTCAAACGGCTATAGATCCTCGAAAATTGCCAAAAAATCCCCCACAACACATTGCCAACTGGACATAGTGCCCTTGCTGAATCCACAAAATATTCAAGCTTCATAGCGGATAGACATAAGTGCTTACTTTTCGGATGTGTGCATTCACTTTGGCAGGCGTTGTTAGTCCCCCATTAATCTCTTCAATTTCCCGAAGCTAAAACGTTGATTTCTATAACAGGAGCTGGACCAGGAACCTATGAGAAAAAGCTGAAGTCATTTGTTTTTATTACAGAACAACACATCTATATGAGTACACATAAAGTCGATGCAAGTCCCACACATGTTTTATCCTTAATCTGAAGCCGACAGGATAGCAGTAAATCCTAAGTGTGTGCAATGCCCAAGTACACTCGCTCACGATTCTTACAACGATAGTTTCCGGACGCAATTGTACATCCACTTTCGGCATCAGGTGATGAGAACATTTTGAAGCAAAACTATCGAGCCTTCTCGATATTGAAAATACCAAATCAGTCTCTAAGACTGGCTTTCTCTCAGAAATTTTGGTATTTACTACCATCTCGGCTACGCACTCATATTATAGATGAATAGGATGATATTATAGTCCTGGTTCCCGGTTGACCAGTTTTATGATCTCTGAGCTCGTTAGCCGGCTTTCCATAGAAGCAAAGGACGGTGCAAAGATATTGCCAAATTGAAAAGCATAGAGTATTATGGTATCCTGACGTCCATCCTGCTGTCCCCACACCGGATACTCAATTCAAACTCAATACAGAGGATACCATCCTCAATTGTTACGGGATAATTTAACCTTGCGAATGACTTTTCTAAGGGTGCCATTAACAGTTCTTCTGGTATTGATATTTGGGGATGAAAAGCAGACGACAAAGTGATGTCACGTCATTGTAACAATGGAGCAAAACCACTCCTATCCGAAATTGGTCCATTGTACTTCTTATATTTACTAAGTAACCATAGATATTGTCCATCCTTTGACGAGTAATAGAGCTTGTAGTGCTTCTAAAATACATCATCGGGCATAAATAAACCTACATCGGAAATGAATCAATAAAAGAAAACCTTTGTTCATGAACAAAAAGGATAATTTCGCTCGAAATGAGTTATTCCTGTTTCTAATTTCACATCAAAGGTTCGGGAGGCACTCGACCGATTGTCCCCACATTATTTGAGCGATACTGAATCTCATCAAATACCGAATCTCATCAAATATTAACATGAGTCACTGTTAGATCAAACGCGTCGTTGGACAATGTGCCATTAGTCGTCCTTAAGAAGAGTAGTTGGCACTACTAACTGGTAAAGTAATTAAAGGAATCGTATTATATTTATTTCCCAAGGTTAATTTACTGGATTGCTTGGATGCCTGAAACTTGTGTGCATGTGTTGCGACCAAGTGGAAATCTTTTGTTAATTCATTTCCTACATACACTCGTTTTATGGTTTCATGATATACGATATTACGTACGAAATCCGTTTTCCTGTGCTCTTAAATGTATTTTGGTACATTCTGAAAAAAGTCCTTATTTGCAGAAATGTCATTCAACTGGATATGGAGGGTGGTTTCAGATTAGTTTTGTTAGCAAACTTTACGACCAAGTTTTTGAAAAATCACAAAAGTTCCCCTGAAAACAGCAATTAAAAATTATTAGTAAGAATAAATGGCCAATAAATTTCACAATTAATATGAATTTGATTATCTTTAATTTGCATCGATAGTTTAATTGCTTGCTAAGCAATTGGTTACTAGATTTAGAATCTATTTATCAGAATTAATTTAAGTTCACCAAATATTGTTCATAAAATCAATCGCAAATTCTGATTAAAAGTTTTCTGGAATCAGCTATTGGTTACCCATTTAGAATTTGATCAAAAACCTTCAAGTACAAATAAAATTGAAATAACTATACAGAGCAAAAGATAATGACAATATCCTTACATTTTTCAAACTTTTTAACCGAATCCCGAAGGAAAGAACGTAAATTTTTTTATTTGCTTCTTTTATGTATGTTCACGCATAACTTTTAAACGGCGATAGATAGAAGAGTCTTGTTTTCGGCAAATGATACATTACGTCTTTCTTCCTGGTAAAGGACTTCCCGAGTTTCACCCCGATTTTTCAGCCGAACTGAATGACGCTTGTAAGCATTTTGATTGTAGGGGTTTCAAATGAAGGACAACATATTGATCTAAAATGTATCAGAACTGAATTGTAGTCCTTTCAAGGACTCTCTAGATATTAAAGTTCAATATGATACATTGATGTCGAGAAATTGAATTTAAATAATCTTTCGTACGAAGGGCCAATTATTTGGCACTCTTCAAGGGTTTGATGACGGATGATAAAAATTATCAGTATCCTTAATTTTCTGCAGAAACGGTAGATTTTAGGCAATCATTTCTCCCGGAAAAAACCAATAAATTAGTTTCAAATGCAGCATAAATACAATTCAACAATATTTAGAGGGAAAATTTTAGGATGCTTCCGTTTTCCGCATTCATTCTTTGGTTACTAATGAACTTAGTAAAGGATCCTTCTTAGATCCTTAAACGTAAACGTTGCAAAAAGGATTTGTAAATTTCCCCGGAGGAATAATAAGGGGTGAGTGATTGCAAATTATAGAGTTGATTCGTTACTTTTCAGTGAATTTTATATATTATATGCCCAGAAATCTAGTAATAGTGAATTCCACTCTAAAGACCGGCGAGAATTGCAACCTAAAAAGACGATACTTTTCTTTCCATAACTGATCATAAGTTTAAAGATGAACATGAAAATGCATAATCGAGTTTTCATTGAACTACAAGTTTAGGGTATAATTTTCATGAAACTTTCATGAAAATTATGTGTCAAAGCAAACTGAAAACGAAGGCGATGGCTATCGAATAAGCGTGAACGAGTGATACGGTTAAGAAGGATCTTTTTAGGTAAATTTTTTGAAATTGATTGCCGAGTTAACTTTATGTTGACATATATAAATATGAGTGCATATATCTATACACACTCATATATATAGTGTATGTATATATATATATATATATATATATATATATATATATATATATATATATATATATATATATATATATATATATATATATATATATATACGAGGTGTGACAATTAAGTAATGAGACTGATTTTATTGCCGCGCACAAGCGCCAGAGCGATGATAAATATATCAATGGAGAGGGGAAGGATGTCACAGGTTTACCACAAGGTAAACCTGCGACCTTAAAACTTTACCACAAGGTAAACCTGCTACCTTAAAACTCTCTTCTCCTTCCCCGGCATCCTTCCCCTCTCTATTAATATATTTATTATCGCTCTAGCTTGTTTAATTCACCTGCTGTGTTGTGTTGAGTAGACGTGCATTGGTGGTGCTTGTCACGAAAATGGAGGAACGAAATCAAGAACAACGCGTCGCGATAAAATTTTGCGCCAGATTGGGCGAAACATTTTCGGTAAAAAGGGCTAAAGTGCATGGTGATACAGCTCTTAGTCGTGCATAGGTGTTTTGATGGCATAAAGAGTTTAAGGACGGGCGTGAAAGTGTGGAAGACGAGGCGTGGAGCGAGAGAATGCGCAGCGTGTGCGCACCCTAATTTGTGAAGATCGGCTCTTAACAGCTCGAACGTTAGCCTCGGAACTGAGTATGAACCGTGAAACAGTCAGACATATTTTAACCGACGATTTTGGGATGAAAAAGTTGTACACGAGGATGGTTTCAAAGAACCTTTCTGAGGAGCCATTAGAGTGTCCCAGTATTTGGCCTCCAAAGGGATCGCCATTTCGCAACAGCCGCCTTATTCACCCGATCTGTCAGCTTGTGACTTTTTTTGTTCCCTAGAACAAAATCGGTTGTCAAAGGAACCCATTTTGAGTCGATTACGGACATTGAGGCGGCCGTGACGAGGGTACTTGCGGATATCTTAGTCGACTCGTTCCAGAAATGCTACGAAGCATGGAAAGCGCGCTAGAATCGTTGTATGGATGCCCAAGGGGACTACTTTAAAGGGGATGGAAGAGGTGTAGAATAATTTATAATATACGGTTTTCATGGAATCAGTCTATTGACTCGTATATATATATATATATATATATATATATATATATATATATATATATATATATAACACAATTAATATGACTGGGGATAAAAAATGGGTCCATTATGACAATACAAAGGGCAAAAAGTCATACGTGAAGCCTGGCCAACCAGCCAAATCAACGGCGAAGCCAAATATCCATGGCGCCAAGGTTATGCTGTGTATTTGGTGCGATCAGAAGGGGCTGTTATATTATGAGTTGCTTAAATCGGGCCAGACAATCACAGTTGACCTGTACCAAACACAATTAATACGTTTGAGGCGTGCCATCATCGAAAAACGCCCGGAATATGCGACCAGACATGAGGCTATAATTTTTCATCATGATAACGCTCGGTCGCATGTTGCAAAACCCGTGAAAAACTATTTGGCTAATAGTGAATGGGAAGTTTCGGCCCACCCGCCTTATAGTCCGGACCTTGCTCCGTCTGACTTTCATTTATTTCGCTGGATGCAAAACGCCCTCACCGGAATACGCTTCACTTCAGAGCAAGGCATCCGAAATTGGATAGATTCGGCGCAATGTTTTAAGGATGGAATTCATAAATTGCCTGAAAGATGGGGAAAATGTTGTAGCTTCCGATGGACAATACTTTGAATAAAATATATTGCAAGATTTTTCCACAATAAACCATCAAATTTCGCTAACAAACTCCGGTTATTAAGATGTACACCCACAATATATATATATATATATATATATATATATATATATATATATATATATATATATATATATATATATATATATATATATATATTTATATATATACGAGTATATATATATACGAGTATATATATATATACGAGTATATATATATATATATATATATATATATATATATATATATATATATCTATATATCGGTCATGAAAAATGAGATACTCTAACTATCTCTAAGCGAAGGCCCGAGAGGCGATGTAGTGCTACAAAGAAGAAAAAAAATATATATAAATATATAGATATATATATATATATATATATATATATATATATATATATATATATATATATATATATATATATTTGTTTACATACATACATGTATATATATATATATATATATATATATATATATATATATATATATATATATGTATATATATATGTGTGTGTGTTTATATATATATATATATATATATATATATATATATATATATATATATATATGTATATATATATATATATATATATATATATATATATATATACATATATGTATATATATATGTATATATATAGATATATACATGTATATATATATATATATGTATATATATATTCATATATATATATGTATGTGGTTGTATGTATGGCTCCGATATGGGGAGTCTCCCCTTGAACAATTGTTGAAAAAGTAT
Source organism: Odontomyia ornata (assembly GCA_963969285.1). Taxonomy (NCBI): domain Eukaryota; kingdom Metazoa; phylum Arthropoda; class Insecta; order Diptera; family Stratiomyidae; genus Odontomyia; species Odontomyia ornata. The sequence continues at coordinate 382,226,766 of OZ017738.1, forward strand.
TAATACCTAAATTTGTAAGAGCCCGTCATTTTTGATTTACTTGTCAAATTTGGAGAACAACGGCTCTGATATGTTATTTAGGTGGACAGGCAAGCCGAAAGAAAGACGATCAAACAGACAAACAAAACCGATTTCAATAGGGTTTTGTAAGTAGTAAAAAACCCTAAAAAGTATATCGATAACATTTATTTCTTATTAGGCGCGTTTCACTTTGTTGTAATATAATACCATTCGATGATAATGGTCTATGATACCAGAGACCATTATCATCGAATGTTATTATATTACTGATTTTAAGAAGAACCAATAAAAATTATAGTGCCCAGCTCGATTGAAACCCAATAGCATAAAACTTTCATGGGTTATTTTTGATGGGGAAAACGAGGACAAGTTAAGATGTGAAAATTATAGAGACATAACTTTACTGCGTAGGTTTTATAAAGCGCTCTCCAACAAAATTCAAGCCGTACTATAAAAGTATTATTGGAGAATATCAGGGAGGGTTAGAAAGTCGATCTATAATAGGAGTGAGCTTTTCAGACTTCAAGCAAGCATACGACAGTATCGAAGGAAATTCCCTGTACAAAATAATGCGTGACTTTGGCTTCGCAAAAAATTAGTCCACATCTTCAAAGTCACGATGCTAAACACAAAGTTATAGTTCATGGTAAATGGCAAACTAATGGACGGCTTCAAAATGAAATAAGTCTTAGGCAAGGAAGTGGGCTTGCCCCAATGCTCTTTAATATTATGGTGGAACTCGTCATCAGGAAGACATAAGCTGAAACCAAATGTGCAAGTCCACATAATTGGTAGCATATGCTAACGATGTCAATATTAGGGTACGTTCAACGTCTGACTCCAAAGAGGATTTCTTAGCATAGAATCTAAAGCAAACTAAATTGTCCTACAAATTAAGGAAACTTAAACTAAGTTTATGCCTCAAACGGGGAAGAGCACTCCAGTCCGACAAAATTTGTCCTTGGGACACTATAATCTTGAAAGTGTGGATGATTTTGTTTATCATGAAGCCAACCTGAAAAGAGGAGGCGCCAAGAACGACAAAATTGGATGTCTTATAAATGCCGCAAACAAACCCAATTACTACGTACTTCTCATCCTAAGGTCCGGAGTTGTGCATAGGCAAAATAAGTTTCGTTTTTACAAACCAGTAATAAAAACTGTGCTGTTATATATAAGTGAAATTTGGACACTGACAACCGAGTCCAAAAAGGCCCCACGGTCCACACATATTCGACGGCAAAATGCTCCAAAAAATCGATGACCCAGTAAAACAAGAAACAGAGTGGAGAATACGTTAAACAGTGAGTCGTTTGAATTATCTGACGAGCCATCGCAAAGAAGCGCACATTTTTTAAAACATTTTCAGGCCCTGAACCCCTCGATTCAAATTAATTTCCACCAAGGCCTCCATTTGATAACCATCATTATTAGGTTTAGTAACAACAAGTCGAGTACACGCTCCTGTTAGATGGTTTTTGTACTCAGTCTTTGATATGCAGAAACAGAAATACCTATAACTTCGCACAATATTACTGGAGACTCCGTTGCCACCCCATCGTTTTATTAGGGATACTTGCGCTGACCCTCTGCAGTCCCGGCCAACTCACTCGAAGACAGGCGTGGCCACCACTCTTCTGGGCCACCGAGCCTCCAAAAGGTCAATCAAACAAAAAAACGACACACTGCAGCAAAGTTACCACTCTTAATTCGTTTGGCGCTGGCAGGCACCTAACCACGGGACCACTTTTCCAACATCTATACCCTACCACGCAGTCTGAGCACCACAAAAACCTGTATGTACTTTTGACACACTTACCACTAAGCCGCCAAAAGGAAAAACCTCAAATTCACTCTACTGAGCACTCCATTCGCCGAACACCAGCACTACAAAGAGTTCCCAAGCTCCACGTTTCAGACGCGGTAAATGCAAAGTTAAAAAATATATGGAGAAAAGAAAATACAGATTCTAGTTAATAATAAGTATTTGACAAATTTTTTTTTTTTTACTTTTTTCTCATTCATCTTGCCTCTCCGCAAAAAATCGAAAAGAAAAGCGCGCCAACCTTCCCGGACATAAATACTCTCGGGTAACGGCCACTCCTCATCCACCGGGAAACCTCGTTCAAGGGCTTACCACCCTCCAGGAGTGGTTTTTCCTGTTAGTGGGAGCAGTTTCCTTCGCTACGGTTCTACTCACAATAAGTTCCACTCGGTGGCGACCCTGGTGGAAATAAAGAAAATTACGCGCTGAATGTGCTGAATGCATTTGGCTGCCAGTTTGATTTGTCAGTAATGCTTATTTACACCTCGACGTGAGTTAATGATTTCGTTAAAAATCCTCACATTCTAATCCTTTCCGAGCCGAGGCGTAAAATTCTAGTGTATATTATCCCTGGCGGGAGTTGTAACGCTTGTGCCAAAGCGAAGTGTATCGTGTGTAATGTTTATCCACCAATTGTCATAATTTCGGTTCCCGATTCTCATTCATTTTTTCATTCAGTCAGAATGTTTCGCACATTATTAAAATCATTATTAGATTGCGAAGAATTTGATAGGGCTTTTGAATTTGGTTTGGTTGCTATTTGCTTTCCATTTATTCAAATTGCTTTCCATATAAAAAATTGAAACGAAGTATTAGAGATCCTTTAATTCTACCAATTCATTTGTCGTAGTATGCTATATAGTATTCATCGATCTTTTCTGTAAATAATTCCAATGTTTAACAATCGGTTACTATTGTAACTAAATGAACACAAAGCGAAGGTGGAAATTCTACATGAATATTGCACGGTTGTAAACTTTCAGATTCAAAAAGAAGTCCCCGTTCTTCATCAATGATTTAATCTAGGCTTGGAGTTTCGTATGATTCTGTAGTCGTTATTCTCTTAACTAAAACGTATTTATACACATCTACTCCTTTGGACAATGTCTGGGTTTCATACGTTATTGTAAGTTCCGACATCATTGCTTCGAGTAATTATGTATTCTGTGTTCAGCATACGTTGAATGAGTGCAGATAGTTTTCGCTTCCGTATGATCTAGTCGTAGTGCAGAGAATTTCGTAGTGATTTTCTGATGCTTATAAGTCCGTAAAGGACAGCAGTGATGGAGTGCTACCTTGGTGAGCGAAAATATTAGTGCTCGCCGGAATTGGCCTTGTCTGAGGATGCGTGGATGTGCTGGCAGGCTTGCATTGCGCTGTCATGGGGCGGGTTCTTCTATCCAGCACACATAACAAAAAAATTTTGCATTCTGGAATTACAAGATGAGGCCGAGGTAACTTAACCAAAGGGAGGTAATATTCAAATACGGTAGATCGAGCCTGATTAGCGCGTGGGGGTCGAGAGGATTTCGTCATTACTATTCGATATTTATGACCCCCAAATAAGAGTGGAGCATCCAGGTGGAAGAGGTGCCCCCTAGCACCGCCCATCCAAATCAAAATCCATTGTGGACGTCGCCGTATATTTTCCATTTAAATGAAAAATTCGTACAAACATAATTCGCATGAATTTTTCCTTTGAACGGAAAATAAGAATGTTTCAGATTTATGTTAAAATTTTACATGATTGAATCATATAAGGCTTTAACATAAATAGGAAACCCAAGTAGAAGGCCAATCTTCCCTGCAAGAGCACCTGTAACAACAAAAAAGAGGTGAGCTCACCCGATGGCTACCACATAAGTGGAGCGGCCAGCGAACGTGGTGGGTCCCATACCTGTTCAGGGTTCCAGAGAAATGAAAAGACCCAGGTTTGGGTTCTAACAATTCATTATTTTAGGCAAATCCATTGCAAAATCATAAAAAAAAAATTTCGGTCAGTTACGAGGAAGGAAGTAATTCATGAAAGATTTGTCTCTTTGAACACAATGCAGAAATTTATAAATATTGTTACATGTACAAATAATTCTGCGAGCTACTGTCGCAATTATTTTCACAACCATCATGACCAACAAACGAATGTACTCGAAAACCCGCCAAGCATGATCAACACCTGAAAGTGACGTCACTGCTCCATTCATTAAATTGCTCGAATATTCCAGTTAGTTCGCCAATGTACCAGAAATGTATTGAATGACTAGAGACCCTATATAAAGGCGACAGAAATGAGCGCAAGATAAGGGCAATACTGATTGAGTGATTGTGAAGAATAGACAGTCGTAAAAAAAATTGATAGACAAAGTGAAAAAAAAGAATTTGGTGAAATAGTTAAAAATTAATAATTGTGCATTTTTAGTAAATAAACTCTTTTAATTTAATTTAAAAGACATTGCGTTTTCACTTTCCCGGAACATTAAAATTATTGGCCGCGAACGATAACACGCGACAGTGTTATTCATAAATACATATATAGAACTGATTCTCTACTTTAAATGAAAATATTATGTTACATGGAATTGAAAAGAAATGAAAATGTTAGACATAAAAGGACTAAACTAAAATACACAATTGTCTGTATGTTAGCGTTAAATTTTTGTTATTTTTTTTCCTTTGATTGATGCAATTTTTTTTTTATTAATAAACAAAAAAGTTTACTTATCCAGTCCTCCTCCAACGAGCAGTCGTTTTTGGGGTGGGTAAGGGCCTTTATTAAGAATGATGCCTCGTTGCTTATCATTAAATTACAATTTATACTTAATGTTCATACTTTGTATCTTAAAATCTTTCACTTTTGCCTCAAACAGAAAAGAAAATCAAATCAAATTAATTGCACGATATATTTTTCGTTTTGGCTTAATTCAAAATACTAAATTTACAGTCATCAACTTATCCATCTTTGCAGAATCAACGTTTACCAACACTAACCCTTTCACAAATTAAAAATTTCACACTAAATTTATATAGTCTCAGTGTTGACTCGAATAGCAGTTTTGATTAATCTTTAAGTTATTTTATTATTCTCCAGAAACATATACATATAAATGTAGGATCAGGTATAAACCCTTGAAAAAATTCTTATTTCCCAAACAATCGTAATGCATTCTCGCGTATGTTGAGGAAAACTTTACACATAGCAAGGGTAACTTTTACGCCTCGTTCACCATGACGAAATCATTCATCCTTTTTGTATTAAATGACGAGCCGAAAAATATAAAATGACGCCAAATGCAATGTTTCAACATGGATATACGATGAAAAACTTCAAACGTGCGTGAATGCCCAGAAACATCGCTCCTCAAATCCAGCAGTTCACATGCATATTATCTCAAAACGCTAAATACGTTTTTTCGTTTGAATGCGTTTTATTATATAACCATCAAAATTATATAACCATCAAAACTGCTTCATCAAATATATGAAAAAAAAGGTTCAAATACAAGTGTATTGGTTTCTGATTCGTGGAATAGTAGGAAATCATTTGATCAGCTCTATCAATGCCCGACATATTATTATTATAATCAGCTACAGTAGACAGCTTACTTACAGGATGATCTCTTTTTGATTCTACTTCATGGAATGACGCTTTGTGTTTTGTAGATATTGTAAAGACATCACGCCTGTCTTTCTACTTCTGAACCAAAATATCTCCTTTTCTAGCAAAAACAGATTCGCCCTTTTTAATTTTTTCTATCTATCACTATTTTGAAATTACCTTTCCAATTTTCGCGAAGTTGCCCACAGCGAGCGTTTTATCTCTGTAAAGAGAGGTGGCTAGCTAGACACTGTTGTAATAATTGTCCATAAAAATAGTATGCCCTGTAATGAATCATGCGACGCCGCTGGCGACCACTACTAACACACCTTGCTGCTAGGTGGCTTGTCATTTCACGTTGGTTATGACGGGCGCACATCCCGCGTCAATTTTGTCGTGGGATGTCAAGAGGAATTGACAGCCACATGGTAGTGAAGTGTGCACGTAGTGGCCGTCATCCAAGGAGAGTCGAGTTGACACAGCCACATGGCGGGTGCGTGTCAACAAAAATTGAAAAGTGAAGTTTTCTATTTGGTGTTGTGAGTACAATACAAAAAAAATAGTGGTAGAATGGAAATTAATGCAAATATAAGTAGATTGCATTCCATTATTTATTTTTCACTCCATTTACATATTCGTGTACGATACTTGTGAGGTTATTCTACAATTGACATTGTTCTCAAGTGCCGATGTTTCGATCAGGTAAGTCACTTTCATACGTTGAAAGAAGTTTTAGTTGTGTTTCTATTGAAATAAGTTCGCGCTGTTTTTGACTCGTGAATTTGGCTTTGACTACCGGATTCTGCAAATATGATGGTCGTATCACATATAATCCGATCAACTCAACTTACAAGGACAGCTTCATTGCCCGCAAAACCATCCTGGAATATGGTTCTGGTCAAATCTTTGAACGATCCGGATTTGTTGCTTATTTCATCTGACTGTGCTGTTGTGATTCTAGATAAGTATCCAAAGGCTAAACATCATTTTTTCTTTCTTTCCAAAGTAGATATACCAAGATTTATCATAAGGAAAGAAAATCGGGGACTTTAAAATCGGCCTTCATGCAGTTCCAAGCATGCAACGGCTACATCTGCATGCGATATCGGCGGATTTTCAATCGCCTTGCCAATATGTTGCAGAAATATTAAATCATATTTAAATATTTAGTGCATACGATTTTAAATGAAGTCGGGATCATTAATAATCAATCTATATTGATTCAAGTGGACTTCAAATTTAAGTGAATATGATTGGATGTATGTCGCCAAACGCAGAAGCTAACAATAGCCAACTAATAAACTGCAAACGATCCGATCAAAGTAAAAAGATTCTAAAACTAAGAACACTTGAACCTTTTTCGTAACAGTATCAAAATATGTAACCTGTTACTTAGCAGGGTCAAGGTCACGCAAAAAAAACGAAGTTTTAATTAAGTACTCCGATAAGTAACTGCACATCGATATTTGAAAAACTGTATGTTGTTTTTAACCATTCGCTGCGAACTCTCATGCATTTAGAAGATGAGCTTGATGTAACAGTCGCAAAATGGAAATACCATCTGCCAACCAAATTAAAGTTCCCTAGTGATAATGAAAGTCATAAACAAAAAACATTTGTTTTCAAATGGTTGCTTTTTATTGTATAAATTGCCTCTGATAACAAGTTTCCTTTCTTTGTCACTGAAATTTCGAATACCACTTCAAAACGCTTCTCTGAAGTAATTTATCAACTAGTCAATAAATTCGCTGCCGTTCAATCTAAAAATTACCAAAATAGAAAATATTCCTGAACCATTTGGAAGTATTCTATTCCGTCCTTGTGAAACAGCCTAAAGTAGTAGATGCGATATTTTTTATGAACTTTCATAGAAACGTAAGCGACAATTGGTCAGCGAAGTTACACAAAATACAATATTCCATTGAAAATAAAAACACAAATAATTTCCTTAGTTAAAACAAAGAAAAAACAGAAAATTCGGCTGATTGCATTCAAAATACACGTTGACTCGTAATTAAAGTAAAGTATAATTGAAAAGAAAAATTATTTTTTTGTATAGTACAGAGTTGTGCCTTATATGTTTGAATAGAAGAAAGCATAAAGGAAAAATAACTTAAATGTAGTTATAATTTTTGTTTTGAATACTATAATAAGTAATCGACTATAAGGAAGAAGAGATAAAATCGTTAATTTTAAATTTTGTCAGAAATATTGAAGAGAACGTACTGCTAATCATCTCACAATATTATGATGCGTTCCTTATCAACGAAGGGAATTAATCGCCCAATCATACATATTTTGAGTTTTTATTTATTGGAAAAATATTCAATTTATATGTCATAAATTTAAATTAATTCGATTTAAGTAAGCATGCAATTGAAAGATTTAAGTAAAAAAAACGGAAAAATTGAGACAAAGAAATGTGAGGCAAAAAGGCAGCCTATACTTCCTTTGAAATGTCTGAATTGTGCAAATATTAGTTTTTGAAACTTAATCAGTTTTAACTCTTCTTTAGTGATAAATCGCTCTTATTTCTTGAACACGATACATGTGAACGTTTTAGAAATTCCAAAACATTTCTAGCCCTCGAATCCTTTCCCCATGAGAAATAAGCTCGATACCAGCAAATTTGTTTAATGTTTAGAATATACGAAGATCCTTAAAATGATATTTTTTTTAAACGTAAAATTTAAATCCAAAACATAGATGAAAGATAGTTTGCGTTTTCTCAAATTAAAGCTTAAAATAAGAAAACGTAGACTACTAAAATCAAGTCAGATAAGGAGAAGTATCTAAGATAGATATTTGCACGATTTTTTTGTACAGATTGGTAGATTATAGAATTTTCTCGTTTTTAAATTGAAGATACTAATATTTGTAAGGGAAATCCTAATTTTATTGAATTTAATAATGATATGAATTGCTAACTAAAAACACGATTTTCCTTTCCAGTGGTCCTTTCTTTCAGCGGGAAATAGAGTGCATGGTAAGTATGCTGTCGCGAGGGTAGGGTTTGAGAAAATCCGCTGAGGTCGGTTTCGCGTCGCACGCGGTACGCGATACCTTCGTTGGTTTTGACTTTTTATTAGCGTAGCTTTCGCCGGGTTGAGTTAGCGTAGCATATTTTTCGGTACCGCGTCGGAAATTCGGGAACGTGAAGTAAAGATTAGATTTTTGTCCTTGACTGATTGAATGAAGAAATACGGGGTAACGTAAAGTAGGTTTCCTCTCCGTATGGGTTTGTTTTGTGACGCGTTTGAAAACGGGAATGTATTGGTGGCTGAAGATTGTAGATGAGCGTAATCTATTCGGAGACCCGCGACCGAAATCCTCTCTGATCTAGCTGGTCGACAAGCAGCCATCGCGCAAATGGATTACGGTGCACGGATTTGTTGACCGGTGGGTACCATCCGTTGGCACTACTCAGACTTAACGTCTTGAACCGATGAGATTTAGACAGTTAAAATCATTACAGCCCTTTTTCTAAATGTTTCTCCAACAACTTGTAAACAACACAAAAGGAGTGGCCAACTTCATTGGTTACTGTATTTTTTCCACTGAAAAACAAAATATTTAACATAAATCGATCAGGTGTACACAGTTCGTATATCTTGATTCCATATTTTGCTCTCTAATGTGGAATATATTGCTTGAATGTCAGACATCCTTTTCACAAGAGTAAAGCTTCGTCTATGGATGTTTTCACCCGGATAATAAGCGCTTTGAATATTACGAAGCACGTGACTCAATACCTGATCAATTTTATGAAGGCAATTTGTTTGATCGTCCCTTTCAGTGTAAAACTTTAGGCAGCGAAGTATTGACTCAAATCTATTTCAACTCATAGTTTTACCAAAGAATGGCTGATTACATATAAAGTGTGTTGCTGCTCCAGTATATTTCCTACTATAACGCAATGGCCAAAGAACTTTTTCCTTTCATCCTCTGAAACTGCAATCCACTTTTTTAGATTTGAATTTGAGGAAACATTTAAGCTTTTTGTCGAAATTTGAGCTTGAATATTGGTCCATTGCATTGTCAAACAGTAATAGAAAGGCGTCAAAAGGTGAACTATTTTCTGATAGACCAACTTTTAGTCTCTCTTCTTCAGTGAACTCATGGGTTGCAGGATTTCATCGTGTTGAAACCACTCTGAATCACTTTGTAACACATAACTGTTGCCACTGTTAATGGAGCCATAACTTTTTTCGAGCCAGTAATCATCATGCGTTCCACTAGCCATTAATTAATTTGATGAGCTACTCGTTTCTTCACTATCCGCAAATGAGAAATGATATGCTGAATCCTGTACATCTTCATCGCTCGCCATTTCTTCATCACTAGTGTGAACAGCATATCTCTTCCTCATCTATTTTTTGAGCGCCATAGTTCTTTTGAAAATAATGCAATGTCTTTTAGTCACTCACCTAGCAATTTGAATTTTATTTCTTTTTTTACAAAGACCTACTAGTTTCGTGACCTGTCTGTCCGTCTGTCGTGCGTCATAGCGTATTCCCTCAGGAATTATAGAAGCTAGAATGCTCAAACTTTATGAAAAGGTCAAAAGTGATGGCCTTTCAAAAGTTAAGATCTTATCAAAAAAATTTAAGGGGGGTCCCACATTATAAAGAATTGGTCCTTAAAATTTTTTTTTTAATCAAATGTTGTCGAGTGGGGTATCAAATGAAAAGTCTTGATTTGATCTTTTAGAATCTGGAATAAAAAAACTCATTTTATGAATTAGGGTGTCCAGGGAAGGCAAAATGTACCAAAAATTTGCGTTACCCCTCGTGATTGGACACCTTTGAGCTAGAAAATCTGAAAATTATCATGAATGTTGGCCTTTATGAGTATAAAGGCAACAAATAATTAATAATAGTATGATTTGTAGATTTTACATTTTCATCCATAAAATCAAAACGGTACCTTTAAACTTCTTGAAATAGCGTAATTATATAGACTGATATAAGATACATATGTTAACAAAATTTAATCGAGATCGAATCATATCATGTGATTTATAGCCATTTCAATTGTATGGAATTACAACAACAATAACACGTGTTTATGGTTGATACATATTTAAAATTGACCTAGGCACTTTTATTTTCTTTCAATTTTCATGAAAATTTAAGGAATAGTGTTTAACTTGAACATGTTCAATCGGCCGAGCATTCAAAAAAATCATTTAAGCTAGATCGAAATAGTGGCTGCACTGTGCTTATGTTATGAAAGAAACTGTGCATCTTTTGCATAAATTTGAACGATTTCAAGTCCAAGATAATATTACATCTGGCTTTCAAATGCTTCAAAAGATCTTCAATATTGTTTTTTTTTGCTTTATTGTATCTTTACTTCAGTTTAGGCTTATGGCACATTACGCCACACATGGTAAAATGGTAGCGTGCACACCACGACTTTGCAACTTTTCTTTCCTGGTCAACTATCGCAAAGATCTACGATTTTCCCTTGAAACAAGTTTACTAGGTAAGAGGATTTTCGGGTTGCATGATACTCACGCATGCGCACATCATTTGGAAATTTGATGTACGTTAGCCATGTAAGGAGGCATATCGGCTAGGTACAAATATGAGTTGAAAGACTCATACTCGCGATCTTTTAATGCTTGGCATTTGTAATCTTGGCAAGGACATACCTTCAAGTGAGCATATCAGTTCTGCGCATGCCTGGAGATACTTAGCAAATCTTGCCATAGTGTGCTTACATTTGCGGCTAAAAATCGTACGTTGCAATAGTCGTGTCGTGATGTGCCATAAACCTTAATTGAAACTCTTTCAAAATTTCTTTGAGTCATAAAATTCCATCATAAGATTTATTTTTGTTTTCGAGTTTTCCCACAAGTAGAGCATAACCCAAACCAATTAGCACTAAGATGTGAACACAGATTCCAAACGCAAGCATTTATAGAACATTTGATTACAAGCAACATTTCCTCTTTTCAGGATTCCGAGTAATGGAAACATTTGAACTATTTCACATGACCTACGCAACCCACAAGTTAGCACGTTCTCACGGTGCAAATTCTACTGACGCCAGGGCTGCAATATATGCAACGTGATGGATGCAATTCCCAACTTCATGGAAATACATGAAACCGCTAACGCTGAAGTTCCCATGCATTTGCGTGTAAGACATTTTATTGTTAAATTTAAGTAAGTTATAACATTGATTCTATACAAGACGAGCACCAGCCCTAAACATATTTTTTTAATACAAACCGGCATTTTTTAAATTAACTGGCGCCCAACGTGGGGCCTACTTTAACACGCGCGTTAGTAAATTAGCATTGTTTGGCAAGGTAGTTTTTGTTAAGAAAACAAAAATTATTAAGTTTTTTTGCCTTAACATCATGCTGAGACTGGCTGGTAGTCAATGTAATTTCGGGATTTCGCAAAGTTTACGCGCGTTCGAATCAATCACGATAAAAAAAGTCAAAAATCACAGTAAATCGGAAATAAAAAACGTTCCGTGAAACGTCTGCGGTTCCTGTATTCTTCCCCAAGTAGCCGAACATAAAAAAGGCGGCAAAAAGGACAGCGTCAAGCTCGGAGGTCATCAAAAAATCATCGAGGGACGGAAGCGAATCGGACAACAAAACAGGACCAACCCAGGAAGTAAAATTCAGAAAAACTGTTAATCGCTAAATTTGTCAGAAATTGAAAATAACAGCAAAGTAAATTCATAAACGAATCAAACAAATAAAAGTTAAAAAACTTTGCAAATCTTGTTTTTCCAAAAGAGTATTACTGAATTTCAAGCATTCAATTATAAATTATATTGAATCTGATAGTATTTCTTTCGTATTTTAATAATTTTCCGTTACAAACTATACACATTATTATAAATATTTTCAACTGCTTTATATAAACATTTTAAATTTTTGCCCGAAAAAGTGTCCTCAAGGGTTTAGCCAAAGTGTTAGAGTGGAATTGTCAAAAAAAGTGTGAAGTGAGTGCCTGCAATGCAACATTTCAATCGCGAATTCTTATTTTTTCTGATTCTACTTGTTTACGCGTATTCCTATTTTTTCCTATTGTGCTCTTCTCATTTTTTTACCCAAAATGTAAAATATAGAAAATGGCGAATCAAAACAATTTAATTCAACCACTGCGATTAAATATCGACGAACTTGCCGCAGCCTTCCCCAACCTCAATCTTGCGGATGTAGGTCGTGAAATTAATAATGCACCTAATAACGCACCTAATAATTCCCCCGATAATGAAATGATTCGGCTTATTTCAGGGGTCGTCGCGGAAGCTCTCCAAATCCAGGGGAGACAAAGGTTCAGTTCTTTAATAAACCCTGCGTCCGATATCAATAAAGATGTCGACGTACGGATTAACGTCGGAAATAATGAGAACTTGTCGGATATAGACAGAATTTCAGACGTCGTCAAGAGTCTAAACACATTCTCAGGTAAAACTGGAGAATTTACCTCTTGGCGGAAAAGTGTGGATAGTATATTAAAAATGTACGATCATATAAAGGGGACGCCAACATATTATGGCATACTGTCGGTTATCCGAAATATGATCATTGGACATGCCGACATCGCATTAGAGTCGTATAACACTTCTTTGAATTGGGTAAATATTTGGAAGTGTCTGGCTCTTCATTACGCGGACAAACGAGATCTCGGTACACTTAAATACCAGATGACTACCCTGGACAGGGAGGAGACACCATATCACAATTTTATCAAGAAGTGAATAACCACCTTTCGTTAATCCTAAACAAATCAGGATTCATCGAGATTAGCCAAGACGCGATGAATATCATGACACAGTGCTATCGCGATAAAGCTCCCGATACATTTGTTAGGGCACTAAGAGGCTATTCGCCAAGACTGCTTAACATAAGGGAGCCAGCAGACTTACGCTAGGCGCCACATATATGCTTTAAGCTACAAAACATAGACTGTCGAGACCAATACGCGAATAATTCTAATTCAAATTCACGCAAACACTATAATAATCCTCCTCCAGTTCAACCACATAAACTGATGACTGATGTCCCCAAGTCTGTGCCCATTCCAGCTCCTAGATGTGAATTTTTCCCTGAATTATTGCATAACTCTCAAGTTTCACAGCAACCACGTTTTGTGACCCAAAATTCAAGACAACCACCAAACGATTTTATGGTTAATAAACCACCTTGTCGACCACCAAGAGGTCCTGCTCCAATGGATATTGACCAGTCCTTAAGGACTGATGTCTTTATTTAAGCCAACAGGCCTCAGAATCAACGTTTCTATACTTGGAAACGCTCCCCACAATCTTTTCAAAGGCACCAATCGCACAAAATCCAAAGAGTATATTATGTAGAATCTGATAAAACAAACGAAGTGACAGAGGAACAATACGAAAAAGACGCAACTCAGGAAGACAAGAACTATGACCAGACTTTAACAGACTACATGAATGCGAAGGACAAACCAAATATTGAGCAGAATGAGCAATTAGAAGATGTTTATTTTTTAGATTAAAGCGCTCTTTACTCCCATATTTCGAGCATACTTCCTGAAGTGGAGAGCAACTAAGATTTTTGATAGACACTGGCTCGAACAAAAATTATATCCAACCAAGACTCATTCGGAATCCCTTACAAAATAAAAAAGCCTTTTACGCTACTTCCGTTGGAGGTAGGATCAAAATTACCAATCACGCATTCGTCAACTTATTCGGGCCTCACACTGATAAAATCTAGTTTTTCATACTACCAAGTTTAATATCTTTCCATGGTATCATTGGCAATGATACTCTTAAACAAATAAAAGCAATAATCCACACAAACGAAAACTACATGACTCTTTATCCAAATATTCTTATCCCTTTAAAACAACATGTTTCGGAAACAGTCAATAACATTGATATTAGAACAAATCACCTAAATCAAGATCAAATTTAAAACTCAAAACCATATTGAAAGACTAAAACTGACTTATACTACCGCGGTCAAAGGAGAGATATGGACAAAATCCGACGATCCTTTGTACTCTAGGTCGTACCCGTATCCGATGGCCTTAAAGGAAGTCGTTGAGAAGGAAATAAATAAACTTCTCAAGGATGGAATAATCAGGCCATCCAAATCTCCTTTTAGTTCAGATTGGGTCGTACCTAAAAAGCAGGACGCATCTGGTGAGAAAAAGTATCGGATGGTCATTGATTACCACAAACTAAATACAGTTACTATCAGGACAAATACCCGATACCGGAAATAGCTGAGATTTTGGCCGATTTGGGAAAGAACAGATACTTCTCCATCATCGACCTCAAAAGTGGATTTCACCAGATCCCACTTAAGGAACGTGACATCCCCAAAACAGCGTTTTCCATTAACAATGGAAAATTTGAATTCACACGCCTTCCATTTGGTCTCAAAAACGCTCCTTCTATTTCCCAAAGGACTCTCGATGATATATTACAAGAATACATAGGACTACTTTGCTATGTATTCACCGAAGACATTATCATCTTCGGAAAAGATGAGGCAGAGCCCTTCGAAAATTTAAGAAAAGTACTCAAAACTTTGGAAGGTTCCAACATGAAAATTCAGACGGATAAATGTGAATTTTTTAAACGCGAAATAGAATTTTTAGGATTCATCGTAAGCAGTAATGGTAAAAAAACCAACCCACAGAAAGTTCAGGCAATTGCCGACACGCCCGTTTTAAGACCCCGAAAGATCTTCGATCGTTTCTAAGAATGTCGGGGTACTACCGTCGCTTTATCGAGAACTATGCCAAAACTGTGAAGCCCCTAACTTCCCTTTTAAGAGAAGAAGATGGACGAGTGTCCAAAAGTCAATCAAAAAACAAAATGGCCCACTTCGATCCAAAGGCCCTACATGCATGTAACACCCTTAAAAACTGCCTGATATCCAAAGAAGTGGTTTTAACTCACCTGGATTTTGAAAAGGATTTTCAATTAACAACCAACGCCTTCGAATACGCTATTGGTGCAGTCCGCTCATAGGATAACAAACCCATCGTTTTTCTGTCGAGAACGTTGACCAAAACCGAGGAGAACTAGGCCCTCAATGAAAAAGAAATGCTCGCCATCATATGGGCTCTCAACTCATTGCGAGGTTACCTCTACGGTTCTTGAAAGGTTAAAATATATACCGACCACCAACCTCTAACGTATGCGCTGAGTAACAAGAACACAAACAGCAAAATTAAAAGATGGAAGTCCATCTTGGAGGAATACAACCATGAGCTGGAATACAAGCCAGGCAAGGCCAATGTAGTTGCAGACTCCCTTTCACGGCCCCCAAAAGAATCGCATGTAAACTCCCTAACGCCTGCAGAGCACAGCGGCGAAAGCTCCTCCCAAAATCTAGTCCCCACAGTTGAATTACTCGTTCATGTCTTTCGAAATCAAATAATTTTAAAAATTGGCGATGAAGATAGCTATCAGTTACAAAATCCTTTTTGAAATTACATCAGACACACACTTATAAAACTTCAGTATTCTAATAAAGATATTATAAATATTTTCAAGCGCTACCTAAACCCCAACACACTAAATGGCTTATCAACATGCGAAGAAATTATGGGACGTATACAACAAATTTACCCCGTGCATTTCAGGAGTTATCGAATTCGATACACCCAAAAACTCGTTGAGGATATTCCTGGTGAAGTCGAGTAGGAAGAGAAAATCCTGCAAACTCATCGACGGGCACACCGCAACGCAGAGGAAAATCGCTTGCAGCTTCTCGAAAACTTTTACTTCCCTAAAATGGCGGCTAAGATAAAGAATCTGATTGAACTATGCAGTATTTGCAAGGAATGTAAATACGATCGACATCCAAACAAACCTATATTAAATTCTACACCGGTTCCAACGTACCCTGGCCATACAATTTATATTGACCTGTTTAGCACCGAGAAGCACCGAGTTCTTACGGTTGTAGATAAGTTTTCAAAACTTGGTCAAGCGAAGATAATTTCTTCCAAATCATTAAACAGCCCCCCACAGATTTTCTCTTTTTCTTTTGTGTGCCGAAAGTAGTCGTCATCGACAACGAGAGCTCTTTGAGATCAGCCTCAATAACGGCACTAATGGAGGCCGACCTCAAAATCAAGGTCTACAAAACCCCTCCATATAAGCACGAAGTCAACGGGCAGGTCGATTGTTGGCGCAGTACTTAACTGAGATAATGAGATGCCTTAAAAAGGATGGACCCCCCAGAATTTTCGAAAACCTTTTACAACTAGCCGTGCACGAGTACAATTGCATAATCTATTCCACTACCGGAAAAAAAACCACTCGAGTTACACTTTGGTCGAGTCCCCAATATAGACCCGGATGAACTTGAAAGAATTCGTCATTCAAATGTTGAAAAACTTAGACTGAAACAAGAAAAAGACATGACAAACCATAACAAGACGAGACAACCCACTAAGGACTATGAGACGGGACAAACAATTTACGTAAAAGTGAACAAAATTAAAGGCTCTAAACTAACAGCTAGGTACAGACAGGAAATAGTTAAAGAAAATCGAATCTCCACCGTTTTGACTGAATCTGGAGAAATTATACATAAAAGCCATATACGCAACTAAAACATTCTTTCAGACCACTACTATACATAGTACATGCCAAGGTTGAAATTTTGGATTCCTCCAATCCTCAAATCGTTTCGTTCCATACAGGGAGAGTAAAAATTCAGGACGTAAACTTTAAGTTGGTACACACTTTTGACATAAAGCAGCAAGAACATCTCATTTCTCGAATCGAACCGATCTTTAATCTTTCGGAAGTTAGGCACTACCCTTCCTCATCGCACCTATCCTATGAGCTTCAGCAAATTTGAGAACTTCTACAAAATTTAACACCCAAAAAGATTTCAAGATCACTTGATTTTATCGGCACTATATGGAAATGGATAGCAGGTTATCCTGATCACGAGGATTTCATTACAATAAGGGATAAAATAAATAATTTACTTGAAAACAACAATGGACAAGTCGTTATTAACCGATTGTACAGCGACAGAATCAATAACATCACTATGATTGCAAATAAAATTCAACAGCTATTCAAAGAAAACTGTCAAACAAATTTCGAAATAATATTAGATGTCCAATATAGACTTTCATTGTTAAAGGAAGAACTGAAAAATATAAACTTAGCTTTACATTGGGCAAAATTAGGAGTCATAAACTCTCTAATCCTATCAAAATCCGAAATTAAAATTGCAACTGAAATATTAGATAAAGAATTCTCCCTTATTCAACAATAGAAGAGGCCTTAGATTTTGCAGAAGTAAAAATTATAGCAAACATGTCAACTATCATATATATTGTTAACATTCCATTGACCACGAGCCTCACATATGAAACATTATTGATAAAAGCAGTTAAGAAAAACAATGTAATAAATGACCTCAAACTTAATAAAATTTTGAAAAATAACGAAAAAATATTTGGCGTAATTAATGATTGTAAATAAATGAACTTCCTGTCAATATGTAAATGAAATGAAATTTCCGATATAACCAACACTTCCTGCGTACCAAACCTGCTGTAAAGCCTGACACCAACATGCAATAGGACCAGCAACGCAAATTATGTTGTCTTAAACAAAAACAAGTTGGGTAAACAGACCTACGCTCATGTTAGAAGGGTTTTGTATTCAATATACAAAATGCAGTCACCAGATCGAATTACATCAAGAAACATGTCAAAGACGATTTTATTGGAGAAAATATGAAATACAAAGATCATACTATTATTAACAAAGTTGAATGAATTTCGACTCCTGAGGTTTTTGTTATTGTTATACTCATAAATATCTCCCTTGATAATTATTTCAGATGTCCATTCACGAGGGAGGAACACAATTTGTTCGAATCCTAGAATAGTTACAAAGCCCTTTTGCTAGGAGCTCTCTCCCGCCTCCTTGACTTGTTTCACTTATGAGTATTAATTGTGGGTACTCATCTTCAGTCATTCATTAAATTGAATCAAGTGTTCAAAGCATGCACCTTAAACGTTGAAGTTGGGAAAAAATAACTCAAAATTATTCAATCTTCGCACTAAAAACAGCCACTATTTTGTTTTACGATTACTGATACCACTAGCTGAACCGATTCTCAAAGATATTCATGACACGTATCATTCCTGAAATTTTCATGCAAATCCTAGCAAAACTGTCGTGTCTGAGTCGGTAAAAAGCGCATGTTGCTCCATAGCCATATGTTGCCATAGTAATAAATGCAGCGCATATTGTTCCACAGTAATACAGGAAAATTCAAACCGCAATAACTTCGCTAAATATGATTCAATCTTTATGAAACTTTCAGGAATGATCAATCTTATAAATTGACATCTATGTACTGAATTTCGTTGAATTTAAGGGTACCGTTAAGATTTTATTCAAGAAAACATAAAATCGATAAATCATACTATTACTAACAAAGTTGAGTGAATTGCGACTTCTCACGTATTTGTTGTTGTTATACTACCAAGGCCTACATTCCTGATTTTTTTCAGATTTTTTGGATCAAAGGTGTCCAATCGCGAGGGGGGGACACAAATTTTTCGTGTATTTCCCCTCCCTGTGCGCCCCTTGAAGCAAACGTTGCCAAACTAAGACGTGTTTTGAAAAGTTCTCATCAGTACCTTTCATTTGATACCCATATCGGCTACTTTCAATGAAATTTTTTTGGGGGGGGGGGGGTCACTCCCCTGTATGGGGAGAC
Source organism: Odontomyia ornata (assembly GCA_963969285.1). Taxonomy (NCBI): domain Eukaryota; kingdom Metazoa; phylum Arthropoda; class Insecta; order Diptera; family Stratiomyidae; genus Odontomyia; species Odontomyia ornata. The sequence continues at coordinate 382,245,936 of OZ017738.1, forward strand.
CCCCCTTAAATACCTTATTAAATTTTTTTTGTAGTCGAACTTTGAAGAGGACACCACCTTACACCTACATAAAAAATTTGATGTTTCTAGCTTAATTAGTTTCCGAGAAAAACTGCTGTGACCCACGGACGGACGGACGGACGGACAGACAGACGGACAGACAGGACGCAATTTTAGTAGGGTTTTGTAACATTATTTTACAAAACCCTTAAAAACATCGAATTAATTTTTACTTAAACTTATATATCTTATTCTAAAACACGACTTCGCTTCTTCGCGATCAAATTCAGACCGACTAGTATCTTATTCTAAAGTCTTACATTACATTATTTCAGAAAATATTTGGTTAACAAATGCAGTGAATATCATCTAGTTCAAACATTTTATTGTTCAGTACAATTTCGCACCTTTTCATTACTATATTACATTATGACATTGTTTCTGTAAACATTTGGTTAACAAATGTAGCAAAACTACATTTTATTGCTTAGTACAATTTCACACATTTTCGGATACAATAAAATACACAAAACATGAACATTACAAGAAACATTAGGAAAAGGTTATGGTTATGGTTTTATTACATTAATCCTTTTCCGAATCTTATCTCATTGATGCCACATGCGTTGAGGACAGGGATTACCCGTAACTCGCGCACATCCAACTGTAGAAGAGATCGCACCTGGCACCATTCTATTAAACCAATTTACCGGCATAATCGAAGCAGAACAAATAGCCCACGAACTAAATGGAACATACCTTCTGAAAATACAGGACACCAGTATTTCAATCAACGGAAGGACATTTACCAACCGTGAGATGACAGTGATGAACGTGTTGCCACCTATATTACAGCCTTCCCCAGAAATTAAAGCATACCAGGAGGTACTTTATCTGGAGCTCATGAAAGATCTCCATACAAACAACACAAACGAGATCTTATTGATGCGTTCCGAAACCAACATCCACCAAGCGGCTACGTACAGCATGCTCACCATCATCGGGCTTTACTTCCTGGTCCTCATCATTTGGAAAGTAATCAAATACAAGGCAACGAAAACAATAACAAAAATCAAAGTCGAGCAAGCGCCAGAGAAATCTCCATCAGTAGCGCCAGGGCAAACACCATCCGTTGCAATATCATCATTATCATTGGAAACTGACCTGCAAACATCAAGCAAGAATGTCAGGTTCACTGCCATCTAATTTTTCTAAGCGATCGAGGACTATCGTATCTAAAGGTGGGCGAGTTGGCACGTTCTCATGGTGCAAATTCTGCTGACGCTAGGGCTGCATCATATGCAACGTGATCGATGCAGTTTCCAGCTTCATGGAAATACATGAAACTGCTAACGCTGCAGTTTCCATGCATTAGCGTGTAAGACAATTATTGTCAGATGTAAGTTAGTTATAATTTTGATTCTGTACAATAAAGACGGGCTTCAGCCCTAAAAATTTTTTTTAATACAAACCGGCATTTTTTAAATTAACTTACATCTTAAATTGGTTTATAAAATATAAACAATGTAATATAATCCCAGACAAAGGGCAGTCTCCATATTTTTGACTGTTCTAGAACTGGAAAGTTTTGTACAAAACCCAAAATGTGTCAGCATAATTTAATAAATTGACTAAAATCGCCTGCCACATATATGTGACGCTGGGCTGTGTTAAGAAACTACTGTGTCACATACTCGTATATGTGACGGTTGGTAGTGAACGGATTAAGCCCGATTAGTTATAGCATAGGCGGATATCCCTCTAAAGATCCTTAGTACGTTCAAATCAAGAGTCCATCGCTCTACATCTACCTTCCATGTTTGGTGCTTACAGCTATAATCGTTTCAGAGAAAAAAACTAATGTGGCCAATAGACGGAGAGTAGGTGGTGAATTCAATCGGATTTTGTCAGTGGAAAATCTTTAAAACCAATTTGTTCCTAGTTTGGCTACTTCAGTGTTCATTCTGTACATTCACGATAGCGTATTGATCTATACCAAAAAGTCAACTTTCCGCTAAACGGCATTGCTAGTCTTACCTAGTACTCGTATATGGGTAAATTATGGCAAACTTTGTCGATTAGGTATAGAGGTATGATTTTGACTATACTGAACCTTACACTGGAGTTGAAGTAGGATCAAATAAATTGTGTGAAAGCGAATTAAGATAATTCTTGGCCCGGCAGTAATTCAAACGCGCATCAATCGTAAACCGAACTCAAACACGGCATCAGAATATCCGATTGACGGAGAGCATCAGCATCCAGGACAAAGGATGAATAAAATCGCGGAAATCACATTACACTTTCTTGCTTCCAACATTTGCACGCATTATAAAAGTAAAATCAATTCCATATTCACCAATGGCACCTTAGATTCAATTGAAAAGGAACCCGAAATAAAATCTTTGCTATTCCTTATCTATTACACGCTCAATTCCCATTACAGTTGGCATTTATTGAAAGAACAGGAAAGAGCCTTACGTACGTTAACTCCATACCACATTTAACTGCATTCCCTCAATAGTTTTATAGATTTATTTGCTTTTACGAGCAATAAATAATTTTTATTGGCCGAAATGTTTAGCACTAGTTGAATTTGGGTAGCGATGGTAGAATGGATCCCTAAAAATGAATTGGGAATGAGTCGTAAACGCATTAACCCGAAACTCAATTTCGACACGAAAAATGTAGAACGATCCGTAGACGAAATCTTAAGTAATAAAAATCATCAGAGTGTGGAATAGATTTGACGAGCAGTAGTACATCGTACCGATTATGGTTCTCGCGATGCGTGTATGTGCGGTTATAAAAACTGGAGTGCGTGCAACTTCAGTGTAATATCTATGATGTGTAGCAATAAAAATCATGCGGATTAGTTGAGTTGATCCATGAGATTTGCTAACTCTTTTATGCGGTAGAGCATATTTGATCAATTTTTATGATACATTAGCTGAATCAATAGGAGTTTTGCGTGTGAGATAAAATATTGATAATGGGGATGGTCAGATCATTAAACTGGTTTTATTACTATTGATGGAAGTTTTTATGCAAAATTAAGTAAAGCCGGACACAATTCAAACTGGATGGTCGAAACAATTTTTTTGATTAAATGGAAAAGTTTGCCCCATTTTGATAACTTGTGGCGACTTCGGAGAAATTTGATTTTTGTTTGTATAGCAATTATCTACCATATGAGGGCAATTGTAGGCCAAACGTATAAATATTTCAATAACTTAAGTTAATATGCTGTGTTAGTAATAAATATTTACCAGTTTTCTTTCTGCTTATAACTTTCTATCGTTTTAAATGGAGTCAAGACAAAACATCTCAACACGTAGGTAGTAATGCTAATTAAAATCACTCACACTCTGGAAATAGAAATATTTCGAAGGCATAAGGATATGTTGAAAAATGCTTCTGTTTTTGAGTTGAAAAAGTTTCAACTTCATTAATTTCCATTTTAATCGGAATCCATTCAAAGTATATAGATATTATTATGAGATAAGTCCAGCTCATTTCAATGCCCAGTTTATGATGATTATTTTAAGAAACACGTTATTTTTGGCTTAACATGATTTTTATATTCATGTTGCAAGAAAATAATTTCTTTTAATGGTTTTGTATTAAAATCATCATCATTATCTATGGCAAGCCGGGGGTTAGCCTCCAGGATTAATATCCTCCAGTCAACATGGTTCCACGACCTTGTCCACCAGTTGTTTACTCCCAACAAGGATCTGCAGTCAGCTTCTGTCGTGTCTTCCCATCGAGTTCTCGGTCTTCGCGCTGGACGTCTGCCTTGTGCTCTACCCGTTAAATTTCTTTTAGATAGCCAACATTCTTTCTACATGGCCCGCCCATTGCAATTTGCGCAAGTTCACGCAAGAAGAAAAAGGTGGATCGTCCAATAGTTTATACAACTAATCGTTGTAACGTAGTCCCCACACTGTTACTTGTTTCACTGGGCCGTCAATTTTCCGGAGCACTTTGCGTTCAAATACGTCCACTGCCTTTTCGGATTCGCTCGTCAGGTTCCATGTTTCACTACCATATAACAGCACAGGTTTGACTTGTGTTTTGTAAATGCGGAGCTTATTTTGCATGTGCACCACTCTGGATCTTAGAATGGGAAGTACGGAGCAATATGCTTCATATGCGACATGTCCAATCTCGTCCATTTCGGCACCTCTTCTATTCAGGTTGGGTCCAAGGTAGATAAAGTTATCCACACCTTCAAGATTGTAGTTGCCTACAGTCCGGTATTGTCAAGCTGGAGTTTTCTTCCTCGATTGAGTCATGAATTTAGTTTTAGTTTCATTAATTCGTAGGCCAATTTGGTTTGCTTTAGATACTAGACTCAGGAGCGCTCCTTTGGCATCTAAGATTGAACGTGCCATAATATTGACGTCATCAGCATATGCTACGAATTATGTAGAGTTGAACATTAGTGTATCCGAGGTTTCAGCTGATATGTTCCAGCGCAATAATGAAGATCGTTGGGGCAGTTCCATCCCCTTGTTTTAAGTCTGATTCCATTATAAAGCTATCAGTTAGTTCACCTTTAACTTTGACCTGGAACTCTATGTTTAGCATAGTGACCTTGATCATACGGACTAGTTTTGCTGGGAGACCAAAACAAGCATTATTTTGTTTACCCTAAAACATTTTCAACTGAGTTCTAGTGAATTTCAACTAAAGTTGATGTCCTAGATTTCCTAGTTGAAAATTTAGTGAAAATTGTTTCACTAGAAACTAAGTGGAGTAAATTCGCTTTTTCTCTGGTAAACTGTCTTTCTAGTTAACGGTTCTAAAGTTATTCTAGTGATTTAAGCAGAACTCACATTATTCACAACTAGAAGTCTATTTTAAAGGTCTAATGAATTGCTAGTGAGAAGAACTGGAAATGCTGTCACTGATGCTGAAAATCTAGTTTAACATGATACTGAGAATGTAGTAGATCCTACTGACAGTTCATTGTCAAAAACTGAAAAAACTAGTTAAATTTGCCTACAAACGCCGTAATGAGTGATCAAAAACAAGCAAACGTTACTGACATTTCCATTAGCTAGCTAGTTGAATTCTAGAGATTTGAGAGGAGCTTTATTCTTTTATTGAACCTTTACAATATCGCAAAAACTAATATTTTTGCAAAATGTCGGCCAATTAAAATAAACTAACACTTGTTTTTCTTTTACAGCAAGAATATATTTACCGTGCGGGTCATTAAAGTTTTTCTTGAATTAAATGATTCAGTATGTCTGAATATTAGAAGTTAAGTGCGCAACCCTTCTGATATGAGTGTAGCTCTGTCAGCCCAGCTTGTTTCTTTTACCCTTCTTTAGTCACACCCTGAATAATATTGTATCGTCAACCACGACAATGCTTTTCTAACCTCTCTTTGATGTTAAATTCCTTTGAGAATGGAACACTGGAGCCGAACATCAACTCAAATTTTGTCATCATTTCCCGATCCGCCACGAACGTTGCTCTATCGATTTAATTTTGGAAGGGTGTAGTCTAAAAAGGGAGCTACAGTTTAGAAATATTTGAAAATGTAAAAGTTGACTGCCATTGCATAATTGATTGATAATGTTCCTATTTCAGACTTGAATAGTTTGTAAAACTTTATTTAGATAAAAAGAAACTCACAGCGACATTTAATAAGCAAAAACTAAATCTGTTCCCTAGGTAATTACAAATTCAACTACTATTATCTAAAACTATAATCGTTCATTCTTTTATACTTTTTGACCTCCCTTTTCCCTTCATAATCGTCTTCAGTGGAATTAATGTGAAATGTATAATCGTCGAGCTTGACCTTCGCTATGTGTGAGAGAACTACATGCCTTTAAGGTGTACTAATTTGTTAAGATATCGCCTAGCAGAAATTTATTCTGATTTTAATTCCGCAATAAAATAGTATTTTGTGTTGATGTATTTTACTGCTATAAGCTTAACTAACAAGCTGAAGTGTCGTATGTTGTTCATGTGCTCACCATATGCAACAAAGAGTTGTTTTCCGATGCATGCCACTTGAACATTTTTAAGTATACTATTTAGAGTAAATAAGAGTTTCTTATAGCTGGCAGTAAATTGCCTTACAGTCAATATATTGCTATAGGCGAGACTTGATCGAATGGATCAAAAATAGCCTAATGATATCTTGATTCAATTTATATGAGGGAACAAATTTCAGCATATATTGGTTATAAATACGTCGTCTATTACTGTTGAATTTCTCAAAACTGTGATTAGTCCCAAAATGAATTATCCTTCGCCCCGATAGTCAATTTATCTCTTTGATATAGGCTATAAAATTGATTGATTGATTCGAATTATTTGTCCAAAGCATCTTTTTGAAGAGTTCATATATCCTTCTGCTTGTTAATATAAAGATTAATTATTTCGAAATTACTTTTATTCATTTGAAAATTCAATAATATAATAAATGAATTCATTCTATATATGCTTACAGTTAAAAGCATAATACTAACAACTCCGGGATTCTGCTTTCTGCTTTCGAGGATGAAATAGCTGCCACATCCAGAGAGGTGCTTGAAATCAATACTGTCGCTAAGCTCGTTGCATTTGCCTGCAAAAACAAAAATATGTCTGAGATCCAGATGAGATTTATAAAAGTAAACAGTTTACCGGTAGTTGTCTATTAATAATTTTTTCATCTCCATATATTCGTATGTCCAGTATCATTTGACAGACTCCTGGAAAAAGAAATAAAATTAATTTCATTAATAAAATTATTCAAGCAATATGCTAGCAAAACTTGCCCCAAAATGCAGGCGCTACTACGCGAAAACTAATCGAATAAAATGGTCGCCACCGAAATGTAAACATAATCGTGCATGAATTGGAAGCAGTGATTTTGAGTGAAAAAACACTTCTAAATATTGTATTGTGCTTTCTACATTTTATGTTGTTGCTTACCTATGAAATGATACTCCTGTGGGCTAACGGTGCGTTCTATTATTGCATATTTTCACAATGCACATGATTTTAGAAACTTTGTTTGTATTTTCCTTCTTTTCCGTCGAAATATATAGTTTTCTCACTTGCAATCTAACCGATAGATTGTCTCTTATTGTCTTGTTCATGAATAGCGCACAAATCACAAATTTTCACTGATTTTAACCAAAAATCCCACAGCAAACGAGTTTGTTTACGCGTTTTCACAGCCGAATTTGACAGCGAATGAAAAAAAATCATATCACAATATGAAGATTTCTCGTTATCGACAGCGAGAATTGATGACAAGAAAAATCAGTGTTCCATTAGCATTGGGCCGTTCCTGTTAGCTACCTGTTCCAATTTAAATACTGTGAATTGCACCATTAAATTGATTCAACATCCATACAGGATGATTTAGTTGAGATTGTATTTCCTTGTGATTGACAAAAAATCAATTTATTTGTATTCAATTTCGAAATCATTCATTGAATTCTAATTGAATTGAGTTGAATTATTTCAAAATAATAATGGGTTTTACTTTTATTCGTACTAAAATTAAAATCATGCTATGAAAATATTTTAGGAGATAGACCAAATGCTCTCAGCAAAGCAGGTGCTCGGAAAGTGCTGGATTTATAACATTGATGTGGAACAACGCTTTGTAGACTTCAAGCGAGAATACAACAGTGTCGACAGAAATGCGCTGTGCAAAATAATGCTTGACTTTGGCGTCCCAACAAAACTAGTCCGTTTGGTCAAGATCACGTTGCTAAACGCAGTGTCCCAAATCAAGGTAAAAACTAATGGATAGCTTTATAACGGAATCTGGCTTCAAGCAAGGGGATGGAATTGCTCCCATGCTCTTTAATATTGCGCTAGAACACGTCATCAGAAAGACATCAGCTGAAACCTCAAGTACATTGATGTTCAAGCCCACACAATTTGTAACATATACTGATGACGTCAATATTATCCTAGATGCCAAAAGATAATTTCTTAGCCTAGTTTCTGAAGCGATCCGATTCGGCCTATGAGTCAATGAAACTAAAACTCTTGTAAGCGTGGCTTTTAAGGCCTGACGGCTTTTAAATCGGTTGACAAATGGAGCCAGGTGCCACATTATGCTCGGGCAGTCTTAAAAGATAAAAGGGACTCATAGCAGCCAGGGGCGTTGGGGCTGGGGGATCGCTTGTCTGGCAATTCCTCTTCTTCTCTCCCCTCCCGCTAGAAGGGTTCCAGGCTGGGTTCTGGACTGGGGAGGTGTTTAGTGGGTAGTCCAGTCGCCTTCGTGCTAGCATGGGAGTCTCACACTCTGTGCGTAAATTATATTCACCTCCCAACCACAAAAAAACAAGCTGAGTAAGTAGGAGAGTGCTCCTACTAGAAGGCCTTTGCTACTACTCTTGGGTTCAAAACAAATTTTCTAACATCGTAAACCAGTGACTTGAACTATCCATTCAATACTTGGGTAAGAAATCGCTCAAATTTATGCAAAGATGCAGAGTTTCCTTCATAAGCACGCTGCAACAACCATTTTGTTTCAGCATCAATAATTTTCCTGAATGCTTGGCCGATTGAAGATATTCGAATTAAAACATATTCCTTAAGTTTTCACAAAAGTTTGAAGAAAATAAAAGTGTATAGGTCAATTTGAAATATGTATCACCCATAGAATTGAAATGGCTATAACTCACTTGATTATTATTGGATCTCCATGAAAATATTATGAGCATAAAAATCTTACCTTAATCTATATAATTGCTGAACTTCAAGAAACTTAAACATACGGTTTTAGTTTTATGAGCTAAAATGTAAAATCTACTAATCATGATATTAGTAACAAAATTGAGTGAGTTTCGATTTCTGAGGTATTTGTTGCCCTTGTACTCATAAAGACCTACCTTCATGATTTTTTGGCTCAAAGGTGCCCAATCGCGAGGAGGACACAAAAGGTTGGCACATTTTGCCTCTCCCTGGTCCCCTGATACACAAAATAACTTTTTAAATTCAAATTCTAAAAGTTCTACTCAAGACCTTTCATCCTTTGATTTAAAAAAAAATTTTAAGGGCCATTTCGTTATAACGTTGGATCCCCCTTAAAACATTTTGAAATGTTCGGTAAGATCTAAACTTTTGGAAGACCACCACTTTTGACCTTTTCACAAGGTTGAGCTTTCTAGCATCTACAGTTTCTGAGAAAACTTGCTGTGACGCACGGACAGACGGTCGGTCGGACGAACAGACAAGTCGCGAAATTAGTATGTCTGTAAAAAAAAAATCTTTTCACAAAGTCCTAAAAAAATAATATTTATGTATTTCTCATCTGATTTTTCAATACAACATGTTAAAATGAGTTTCAATATGCAGTTTGGCTAACTTTACTCTATTGTTAAGCAAATGTCTGTTAATGTGCATTCACAACCTCACCAAGTTATTTCACAATGTCGCTGTATTCTTTTCACAACGCTACCGACTTGTTTTGTCAAAACTTATTCTTACTTTTCCCAGTAATGCAAATTATCGCTTTAACATACTCAAAATTAGTCAAAACGATTCAAAATTTGTTGAGCAGTTTCAACTTTAGTTCTGAATTGTTATGGTAAATATGATTCAGTCGAATTGCCGATATGCCTCTATTCAGTCGAAACTAGCCCACCACTAATCCTTCCATTTCCACGCATCCTCCCCTGCCAATGTGACCTAATTTTATTTACACCCATGCACTATCGTTCATGCCGTAGAATGTTAGCCCTCATAAGACTTAGTTAGCAACAAACTCTGGGAAGAGAAAATAATCATACAAATCCTACTAATCACATTGGCGAAAATAGGAATGGGTCATTAAGTCTGCTGCAACAACGCAATACCAAATTAGAACGCTTATACACCATTTGCATATAGAAATGATAGACTCAAGTGCTGAATATCTGTGTAAACACTCAATGCTATCAAGGCATGCCAAACCAAGCCATGTATTCGGTAACAAATAATTCTGACAAAAATATTGAAGAACTTTTGCAGACGTTGCATTTACCTAATTATGGAAAATGCAACGAGATCATTTCTAAAACGACCCATGTCTAATCCAGACATAGTGTCAGCAAAATTAGAGTATTTAGGGAAACTATATCCACGGCATCGCCTCCAGTCTGTAACCTGTACTCTAAGCGTCCGAAACAAAACATAAAAGTTTGCTAGAAGTGTGTTACTTCTGTTGGCGAAATTATTCTTTTTTTTATTCTATGCAATAAACGACTCTAAAACTACCATGCTAGCAAGAAAACACATGTCTTATTCTGTTTTATTTATCTTTTTGGAAGCTTCCTTTATCGAGGTTCTGCGAGAGAAGTCAGACCAAAAAAGCGCACCAAACGGAAATAGCGTATCGAACGAAAAAGCTAACGGAAGTGCCATCAGTGACATCTAAACTCTAGCCCTCTAACCTGGTTGGTGTCAACACGCAGCTTACAGTAGATTACAATACTCTAGCCCTCTAACCTGATTGGGGTCTATACTCAGCTTGCGGTAAACTACAAAAAATTGAATATTCATTCATTGAGAAGCTTTTTATGTTATTTGCACATTGAGTTCTAACCTGGTTGTGTTCTACACTCAGCTTGCGGTAGACTACAAAAAAAACAGATCTTCATTCATTGAGAAGCGTTTTATGTCATTTGCACATTGAGTATGAAATATTCCTAAGTGCTGAGTTAAATTTAGACTAATAATGGGTTAGAAAATATAGTCGCACCTCATTTGCGGATACAGTTATATGAAAATTTATTAGTGGAGTTAATTTAGAAATTTTGCGTGGACATCAAAACGATGGTGTATGTTTAAAAATTGCCCAGATTTTGCTTTTTGATGTTGTTGAATAGCTTACTCATGCATTTAACTGCATAATTAAATACTAACAAGGGGTTCAAATTGGGCCCATCATAATCAAGGAATTTGGAATAAAACGAGTTTTACAAAGATTTGCTAATTTTCGGGCCAGCAGTAGTCAAAATGAACTCCGCCGTAGATGGTCCCAAGCCCGTTTGAGATAGCAGGCGGAAACCCCTTGTTTCCTCAACCCATAGCCACCCTCCCCCCTAAATGGTAGTAAATGCTCTTGGGGTCGCATATTGAGTTTACGCCGAGAAATGCTAGTAACCGTAAATACATCTACAGGTCTGCTACTAAATTCTACTTACATCTCCTTTGTGGGGACATTAGGGGGCGAAAGTGCCTGATAATGAAATTGACGTAATCACCATGCCATTGGAATAGAGATTGGCCGCGGGCTAGCTCCCCGTCCCTAGAAAATCTTAAAATGTTTCGAAACCTGCAGATGGGCCACGCAATGGATTTAACTCACGGCAATGATTTCGCAAACAAAAAAAGGAATATGGCATTGGATCCTGGAGTGTCATGTCACTCAATTACCCTGGCACTGTTAAGGACCTTTTGCAACAGGCCAGGCAATATCAATTAAAAATACTGGCAATCTAGGGAACGGATTGGACTGGAAAAGACATTCAAGACATGAGATCGCACACAATATTCAAAAGTGGGAAGCCTACTGGAAAACAAGAATTCGGAGTGGCCTTCATTGTGGATAGGGAGTTCAAATCGCACGTTATTAATATTATGGCGATAAACGAACGATTGTATGTGATCCATATAAAAGCGAAAATTTTCAAAATCTGGCTGATAAACGTTTACACCCCGACCGAAGAAAAAGAAACGAAGGAAACGTTTTACAATCCAAAACCAGGACGAAGAGAGAACGCTACGAAAACTTCAGAAAAATAGCGAATAAGATAATTAGGATTAAGAAAAGAAAATACTATGACGACTAATTAAGAAGTATAGCTATAAGTTTAGCGAGCAAGAACACAAGACAAAAATACAAAGTAGTGAAAAACTTGAAACATGGTTACCAGCTAAAAACCATGCTCTGTTGTGATAACATCGGCAATATTATCGCTGTTGAAACCAAGATTAAGAAAAGATGGACATCATATTTCAAGTACCTCCTTAATCCTCCGCACAGCTCCAGAACATCGGAGCCTATAGATGTCGGCGGAGAGCATCCATTGGCACCACCACTTCTAGATGAAGTTTATTCCACCATCGAAGCCCAAAAGAATAATAAAATGTCGGACACCGATGAGATTCCGGTGGATCTCATCAAATATGATGGCAGTGGTGTTCATAAAGCTATTCACAAAGTCATCCAGCACATTTGGCAACAAGAACATATGCCGAACGAGTGAAAACAATCGATTATATTATATTCCCTATCCACAAAAAAAGGTGACAAGCTACAGTGCGAAAATTATAGATGCATATCACTACTTTGTACGAAATACAAAATATTTTCTAAAATCTTAGAAAATAAAATCGGATCATACGCCAACATTATTACTGGAGAGTATCAGGGTGGTTTTAAAGCAGGCAGATCGACGATAGACCAATCGTTTACAGTCAAACAGGTACTTGAAAAGTGCTTGGAGTTCAACATAGACGTGCGCTAAATTTTCGTTTACTTTAAGCATACATACGGCAGTATTGATCGTAACGTACTGTACCAAATAATGCTCTGCTTTGGAATACCTGCCAAATCAGTTTGCCTTAGCAGAATGACAATGGCGTCGACGACCTCCCAAGTCTGCATCAATAACCAACTCGCCGACGCCTTTCACACAAATACCGGACTTAAGAAGTGAGATGGGCTGGCTCCGTTGTTATTCAATTTGGCCCCGGAGTACGTCATAAAGAAGCTACCTGTCGATACGCGAGGTATATCACTACACAAGTCGAGCCAAGTAGTAGCATATGCGGATGACATTAACATTTTGTCACGATCATTAACAACTGCCAAAGAACTCTTCCTGAAACTCGACAGCGAAGCAAAACTAGTAGGGCCACAGATCAATGAAAACAAAACAAAGCTCATGACGCAATCGAGGAAAAATACGTCAAATACACAAAATATAACACTTTGGCGGATACACTCTCAAAAATGTTAGCGAATTTGTGTATTCAGGCGTCAAAATAACGAAAACAGGTTATGAAAGAAACGAAATACGCCGAGAATACAGCTCGCAAATAAAACATTTTTTTTTTTTTTTAATTTTGACGATCTTGAAGACCAGCTGCAAACACAGGAAAACAAAGCTCCAAGTATACAAATCTGTGAAAAGATATGAGTTATGCTATGTGTGTGAAACATGGACCCTAACCCAAGCATCCGCAAATATGTTGAACGCCTTTGAGCAACGGGTCCTTAGGCGAATAAACGGAACGTAGCTAGACGGGTACCAATGATGAATTCGATACCACCATGAGCTGTATGAAATTTTTGACAATCCGGAGGTCTGAGCGATTGTAAGATTGCGGAAGCTGCGATGGGCTGGTCACATGACTCGTATGGACGAGCAACGGATACCCAAAAAGGTATTCTGGGGAGAACAGAAGGCCGGAGGCCAGTGGGAAAGCCGAGGAAACGTTGGTCTGACTCGGTCGACAAAGACAGTTCATCGCTGCTCGGATTTCAAAATTGGAGGACAGTTGGAGACGCTATTTGCAGGAAGCGAAGGCCTGAGAGGGGCTGTAGTTCTAAGAAGAAGAAGAAGAAGTAGTCAAGATGAAACAAGTTGGGTAGACAGACCTATGCTCATGTCAGAAGGGTTTTGTACTCAACTTACAAAATGCAGTAACCAGCAACGAATAAAATCAAGAAACCTGTCAAAGACGATTTTATTGGAGAAAGTGTCAAATTCGAGGATCATGCTGTTATTAAAAAAGTTGAAAGAATTTTGACTTCTGAGGTATTTGTTATTGTTATACCCATAAATATCTCCCTTGATAATTTGCCCAGATTTTTTAGATCACGGGTGTCCGTTCGCGAGGGAGGAAACACATTTTTCATGTATTTCCCCCCTGTGCCCCTACTGAAGCAAAAAATGTCAGTTTAAGAATAATTTTGAAAAGTCCTCATAAATAACTTCAGTTGATACTCATATCGGCTATCTTTGATGAAATTTTTTCAGGGGCCACTCCTCTGTACTGTAATCATCGATTCATGGCCTATTTTTTCGAAGCCTAGAATGGTTACAAAGCCCTTTTGCTAGGAGCTCTCTCCTGTAGTGCAAGCATTACATTTTATGAATAAAATGTTAGTCATATGACCACCGTGAGCCCGTTTACAACGGTCGATTCTTTAGACCCAGTTTTCCATAACTCTAGCACATTTTGCGTTGGATGTAGTTTTTGAGCTCGTCTAAAGTTGCTGACTTGTTGACAAAGACCAGCGACATAATCTAGCCCCATAAAAAGAAATCTAATCTCGTTAGATCACATGAACGGGATGACCATTCGATCGGACAATTTCTTGAGATAACACGTTCACCAAATTTTCCTTTCAATAAATCGGTTGTGAGGCGCGCTGTGCGGCACCGTCTTGTTGAAACCACATATTTTAAATGTCAAATTCATCCGACTCTGGCCATAAATAGATTCCAACATAATACCATGGCGCTCTCCATTCCCGGTAACATGACGGTCGCTCTCATCCACGAAAAAATACGACCCAATTACGCCAAACAGTAATTTCTCAAGAAGCACATGTGGGTTTGTTGCTGACCAATAGCGCATATTTTGCTAATTAATAAAATCATTGAGCCAGAAATGAGCTTCATCGCCACAGTGTCGTTTGAGCGATGCCCAATTCTGATGAAGGACATGGAATCGACTGATTTGGCTAATTTTGAATCGATGCACTTACGTCGGCGATATTATCCAATAGTGAAAATTTGGACTGGAACTTATCCCCTGTAGCACGCACAGCCTGTCGGTGGGACGATTGTTACGGCCGAAAATTGGAGTAAGTGCTCTTAAAGTTGCGACCACTGACTGTGAATTTCAGTAGAAATTTTTAATAGTATATAAAACTTTGCTGGTTCAGAACTTTGCCATGATAAAAATGTTGACTTAGCTAACGTTTTGATACTAACAAATTATTAAAAAGTTTGAGGATGCGTTCATATAAAGATACGAAATTTTTATGTCTCTAATGGAAAACCCTATATCTGGAGACCCTCTTAGGAACCTTTGGAAAAATTGTTGGTAACTAACTTTCAAGAGACCATCTCTTTATACCTACCTACCAGGTTTGGTGTTTGTAGTCCTATATTTTAGGAGAAAAACTGTTATGTCAAACTGATGAACAGATTGACAAGCCGGTCAGTACAAAACGCTAAAAATGCAACTAAATGTTGCTGCTACTCATAAAAAGTCATCAAAAGAAAGAATAATTCACCTAAGACTATCAAGTGCCATGATTGGCTCTATTCAGATCAATATTATTACCATCGATAACTTTTTCAAGCAATACTAAGCTAAACTACCGTATTCCCTGATTTCCCGGAATCGTTGAAGTGAAAATAAATTTAAGAGTATAATAAAGTAGCAGTTCACAGCCTTCATTCAAGTTCAAATGAATACCCAACATGAAATCTTGAAGCGCAATTCTTAGCTCCCTTCCATTTAAAATATGTCCTTCGTAAGTGCACAAGGTTGAGGCAATAGATGGATGTTCCTGCTGTGTGTAACGTTGATGCCAAGCTACATTTAGACTAAGACGTATAAAATTCAATTGAAACCTTTCTATATATGCTCACTCCAGCTTGCCACGTGGAAGTATGTTTGAAGTAAATTTTTTACTTGTTTGCAAATTATTAGCGACAGTGTTCAAATTGTTCGAATTTGGAATGAATTAATTCAACTTTACTCTAGCGTTCTTTTTAATGATTTTAAGAAGAGATGAAAGAAAATAAAATGCTCTTCTGTGTGCTTTGAACAAAGTTTAACCTCACTTTTTCCTATATATAAAAAACAAAGAGTTGAATCAA
Organism: Odontomyia ornata; assembly: GCA_963969285.1. Taxonomy (NCBI): domain Eukaryota; kingdom Metazoa; phylum Arthropoda; class Insecta; order Diptera; family Stratiomyidae; genus Odontomyia; species Odontomyia ornata. The sequence goes on from OZ017738.1 coordinate 382,261,799, forward strand.
CAACACTTAGTTCGACTTTGTATAAAACAAATACCCTCCACATGCATTGTCCTCCTTCAAGAAGCTGCTGGTGACATTCATATATTTAGTCATCGCAAAGCGTGTGTAGCATCTTACCAGCTGCTAATGCGTCTAAGGGATACAGGAATAACCCAAGGTTGATCTCTTTCATGCTTATCTCGACCCTGAAATGGAATAGTTGTATTCAGGCCAAGGTTATTTCCTCTTTGGTGGTCCCTGAAAACATCAGGGGGTGTGTTGTCTGGATTATTTGCTGTTCTTCTTTTCTAATGACATCCTTCCGACAAACTTTATTGTATACATAACGAAATCTATCAGAGTATATGGTACCAATCCTACGTTAACTGCAAAAGTGCTTGGGTTCGTTTTTCCATTGAAGGGTAGCGGAAGGACAAAATTAATGATATAGTTGTCAAGGTTATACAATTACAACTTAGAACTTAAATAATTCACTTTATATGCTCAACAAGAAGTTTTCAAGGATATGAAAATTAATAGATAGCTATACAAAATTCCCGTTGGCGCAACCAGTCTGAAGGGTATATTTCTCATAGGCATCCTTAGTTTAATAAGCATTAATAAATTGACTGGCCAATACTTTGAAAGTCAATATTTCCAATGAAAACAATTTCAAACGTTTCCATAATAATATATTTAAGACTTTAGTTGCTATTTAAAAGATGTATTTCTTTTACTTGCTGAGGTTCAAGTGTTCCCCATTTTGAATTTACGCGTTTGGTTTTGGGTTATTTCAAAAAGTATCTGTATTAGAGTCTCATGAACCATTGTGTCGAATTTCTTTCAAATCAAAGTTTTACTCACAAAGTAGTAGCAACCGAAAATATTCAGATTTAAATTTTCGACTATTTTATTTATCACCTTAATTTTATAAGTTTCATTTTCGTAGATTGATAGAACTTGTTTCAATAATTCCAAGTTTCAACAAAATCCGTTGAGAAACGAAGCCGCTAAAGGGCCATAAAAATCTAAAAAAATCGCATATTTGAACTGCCGCTATTTTGAAATAACAATATCATTAGACCTGATTATTACTATAATATATTAAGTTTCATATAATTCGAACCAAAATTGTTACTTTTGGAAGCCTTCAAAATTTTAAGCTTTATGTGGCCACCATTTTCAAATTAGAAACCTGATCTAAATATTTAGGTAGATTTCTCGAGGGGTATATATATATATATATATATATATATATATATATATATATATATATACATATATAGTATATATATGCATATATAGTCTATATATATAATATATATATATATATATATATATATATATATATATATATATATATATATATATATATATATATATATATATATAATATATATGTACATATATTTATATATATGTATGTATATATAATATAAAGATGCATAGATAACCCCTATATATATATATATATATATATATATATATATATATATATATATATATATATATATATATATGTATATATATATACATAAATATATATTTATACATATAAATATATATTTATACATTGTCGCGTGTTATCGTTCGCGCCCAATAATTTTAATGTACCGGGAAAGTGAAAATGCAATGCCTTTTAAATTAAGTTAAAAGAGTTTGTTTACTAAGAATAATTGATTTCACTATTTTACAAACCATTAAATTGTTATTCAATTGTTTATAAATTTATATTCCAACTGTTTGTATCACGAAAATCACTTCACTATCAATCAATATCGCCTTTAATTCACGCTCCTTACTACTGCGGTTTTACTATTTCTCTATTCATTCAGCTCGGCTTTATATAGGGTCTTTAGTCATTTAATCCATTTCTCATATATTGGCAAATGTTCTAGCGAAAACTAACTGGAATATTCGAGCAATTCTGAATACCCCGCAGTGACATCACTTTCAGATGTTGATCATGCTTGGTCGTTTCTTGTGCTTTTGAGTACATTCGTTTATTGATCATGATATTATTAATAGTTGCGACGGCGATCGCAACAGTGGCTCGCAGAATTGTTTGGACATGTAACATTGCCCCCATTTCAGTTCTTTTCGCCCCGAAAAGATGTGTCGCAAGTAGTAGTTAAGTCTCCCTTGATGTAATATGGGGCAAGACGGTCCAGGTGCACGATTTTCATTTTGGCTCTCGGCTTGTGGTCTTCCTGTATGTGGTATACGTTGTTGTTGATTCGCCTTGTAACGCGGTATGATCCCTCCAAATTATGCTGCAACTTCGGAGGCCTAGCTTCCCGCCGTTGTGTGTTATATAGCCACATCAAGTCATCTTGCTGGAAGCCAGTAGAATTAGCCTTCAGATCATACCTGGTCTTCATGCGGCCAGTAGCCGATTCGAGGTATTTTTGCACTGTCCGATATATCTGGTTCAACCGTTATCTTAGCTCACTTGCGTACTCCGAGATCGTTTGGGGTTTCTCAGCGGGTGTTCCGATCTTTATATCAGCTGGCAGATGAAAAGTCTTTCCAAAAATGACCTTGGCTGGGGGTTGGCCCCTTGATGCGTGTTTAGCAGCTCTATAGGCCATCAAGAATAATGGGATGTGGTGGCCCTAGTCCGTTTGGTTTTCGTCAATCATCTTGGCCAGGTATTTACTGAGTGTGCCGTTGAAACGTTCGACCATTCCATCGGATCGGGGATGCAGCGGTGTTGTCCTCGTTTTCTGCCAAAAACTAATGACTCAAAGTTTCGGCCTTGATCCGAATGCAGTTCACAAGAAACGGCGTACCTACTGACCCAATTTAAAACTAGTGTTTTGGCTACAGTAGTTGCTTCTCGGTTTGGAATAGGGTAGACCTCGGGCCACTTGCTGAAATAATCGGCCAGAACCAGCGTGTATCGATTTCCCCATCCAGATTCAGGAAAGGGTTGCGCAATTTCAACAGCAATCCTTTCAAATGGTACCCCCACGTTATAGGCTTACATTTGCCCTCTGAGTCGTTTCTTTGGACCTTTGACGGAAGCGCAAATCGTGCATCTACGAATCCAGTCCTCTGCGTCTTCTCCAGCGTGAAGCCAGTAAACCTGTTGCGCAATTTCGCTAAGGTCTAGTTAACACCAAGGTGGCCTCCCGAGGATCCTTCATGCATCCCCTTAACCCCATCGTTGATTCGGCTCTAGGGAAGTATCATTTGCATCCTATAGGAGCTGTCCTCCGCCGTTTTCCATTTCCGCTTGAGGACGCCACCCTCCACCTGAAGGAAGTTCCATTGTGCTCAATAACTTTTCAGAGTTGCGCTATGCATCGAAACGTTCTTCCACTCAGGTTACCCAGTTGTCTCCTTCCATACGTTTCAAATCTCCTCCAATCATCAACTTTCATCGCCGCTACCACTCGCTGATCAACGGGCGGCTCTTTTTCTTCAATCCGTCGGCAATACTTGCAGTTTGGTGGACATGGACGCCGAGATATGGCGTCAGCATTTCTATGAACTCCGCCCCTCTGATGAACAACTTTGTAATCGTATGACTGCAATCTTTCGATGTATCTCGCTGCTTGTCCCTCGGGGTTTTTGAAGTTAAGCAGCCATTTCAGCGATGCATGTTCTACTAGAAGAACAATTTTTTGGCCATATAGGTACTTGTGGAACTGCTTGGTGGCCTCTATTAAAGCATATAGCTCCTTCCTGGTCACGCAGTAGTTCCTCACACTTTTTGAGATAACTCGACTTTAACACGAAAAGACTCTTTCTTCGCCATCGATCTGTTGGGAGAGTACAGCTCCAATCCCACCATTGCCCACACCGGTGTCAACTACAACATTTTTTCGGGTTTAGAGTATGATAGCCCAGGTGATTCACACAGCTTTTCCTTCAAGCTCTTAAAGACTGCCTGTTACTGTTCATTCTAGACATATGTACTCGGCCAGCTGGTTGAGACACTTAACTTTTTTGGCAAAGTCTTTGACGAACCTTCGATAATATGTTGCCAGACCTAGAAAACTTCGTAGTTGGTGCTTATTGTTTGATGTTGGCCTGCATTTCACGGCTTCAATTTTCTCGGAGTCTATTTTGACTCCTTCTGCTGATACTACATGTCCCAAGTATTTTACTTCAGCTGCAAAAAGGGTACACTTGTCAAGACTTGGTTTCAGGTTTACCAGTCGCAATCGGGAGAAACCCTCTTCTAAATTCCGCAGATGTTCTCCGATCGTTCTCCCGATAACAATGAAGTCATCTAGGTACACCAAGCAGGTTTTGCAGGTAAGGCCTCGTAGCACATATTCTATCAGGCGTTCGAAAGTGGCTAGAACATTGCAAAGCCCAAATGGCATCACCACAAATTGCCACAATCCGGTCCCAACTGTAAATGCGGTCTTCTCTCGGTCCTTCTTGTCGATTTTTACCTGTCAGTAGCCACTCTTGAGATCGAGTCTAGAAAACTATTTTGCATCGACTAAGTGCTCATTACGTCGTTGATGCGTGGAAGTGGGTAACTATGTTACCTTTCTTTGTAAGGTCGTTAAGCTGCCTATAGTTAACACAAAAGCGAATGATACCATCCTTTTTTTTTTCTAAAACTACTGGCGCAGCCCATGGACTGACAGAAGGCTTGATAACACTTTGTTTTTCCATGTCCGAGCTCAGTGTGCTTACTTTTCCTTGTTTGGCTTTACGAAGACGTCACGGTGCTTGTCGAATCGGCTTGGCTCCCTGTGTATCTATGACGTGAGTTCCTATACTCGTTCGGGCTTGTTGAGAAGATGTCACTGTCCTTGGTCACCAGATCAGAGGCTCGCTTGAATAGCTGCACTGGCAATTTGGTCTCAATATTGCAGACGTGAGTTCCCGGGCTTTGTCTATGTCTTGCCTCCTTCTCCAATGATGGTTGTGAGTAGCTTCCAAAGAGGTGACGGTGGAAATGAGCTGGCAGCTGCCGATGACTCCTCCCGCTTTGATACTAGTGGTTGAGTTTGCAGTGTTGAGGACTCTAACTGGCACGTATCTGTTCCTTATAGATCTTACAAGGCTTCGTCCTACGGTCAAAATGCCGATGTCTCCGTTGGCTCTATCAGATAAGGTCGGTGGTTTCCAGAATCACCATCAAGCTTGGCCCATACAATGCTCTCGGAAAATTTCAGTATATCAGTGTCAGCACATACTACCACCTTCATCTTGGGAATCGGGACGCTTGGGCTTCGACATTTTGCCATTTTAATACTCGTTTGCCCAAATCCAACGTGATTCCATGTGGTCGCAGAAAATGCATTTCGAGGATGCAGTCATTCATAATGTTCACGACAAGAAAATTATTTCGGAACGCAAGGTCTCCCAACTGTATCTAGAGGTTGACCTCCCCATGGACAGGTACAGTTTCTCCCGTGCCTGTCCGTAGTGAGAAAATCCTGCCCTTGTGAAGTAGTTGTTGTTTCGCTAGGTCTGGCCTTATAATCGATCTGGTTGCACCAGTGACGATTGTTATGGTGCAATGCTCTCCGTCAACTTAACCCGAAGGGCAAAAGCCTACTTCTCCCCGGTGTAGTCTTGAGATGATGGTGGTGGTGCTGGGATCGTCGATCCTCCTAGCCAACCTCTGTCGCACGAAAGTTGGTCCGCTCAGTTTGAAAGACTTCCATTTTGAGTTCCTGGCTCGGTCTGGATCTCTCCACCCTGGTTAATAGCTCAGTTTTTTCGCTTCTTGCAGTCTCTTTGCAGATGCTTCTTCTCATCGTAATTCCAGCATCTAGGCACACCATTAACCTGCGGTTCTCGCTCAATTCCCACGTGCTGACGTATGCTTGCTTAAAGTCAATGAAAATTTGGTGTATGTCTTTATTAAACTGCCAGCATTTTTCAAGTGTCTGCTTGACTATAAACAGTTGGTCTGTCATCAATCTACCTGCTATAAAGCCACCTTGATACTCCCCACTAATACTTATAGTGTATGACCTGATTTTATTTTCTAAGATCTTCAAAAATATTTTGTACGCTGTACAAAGTATGGCTTTAAGGTTTTTGCACTGTTGCTTTTCACCTTTTTTGTGGATCGGGAATAAAATTGATTAGCTCCACTTGTTCAGCATACGTTTTTGTTGCCAAATATGCTGGACGATTTTACGGACGGTTTTCTGAACATGGGCGCCATCAAATTTAATGAGGAGCTTTATTTTATTCTCATTGGTTTATAGCCCTACATGTTTTGCTTCGCTCCTAAGTTTCAGGAAAAGTTTTTGGCTGGCTGTTAGTGACCGTGGCAAAACATTGATGTGGCCCGCATAGGCTACCACTTGGCACGACTTGTATTATATCAACTGTTGTATCGACACGAAGCTTCCTCATGACGTACTCCCAATCAAAATTGCATAGCGAAAGAGCCAGCCCATCTCACTTCTTTAGTTTGACATTTCTGTTAAAACTATTGGTGGTTCTGTTATTGACGCAGACTTGGGAGATTTTCAACATAATCATCATTTTGGTAAAATTCATTGATTTGGCTGGGATACAAAAGCAAGGCATTATTTAGTGCAGTACGTCACGATCAATACTGCCGTATGCTTGCTTAAAGGCAACAAGAATTTGGTGTACGAGTACGTCTATGCTGAACTTCTAGTGTTTCTCATATAACTGTTTAACTATAAACGAATTGTGTGTCTTCGATCTACCTGCTCTAAAGCCACCGTGGCTAAATCGAAGGCATGGTGAGACTGACTTCTATCTGACCAAGCTTTTGAGCGGGCATTGGTGTTTCCAGTCTTACCTGCACAAGATCGATAAGTCACGGTCCCCCGATTGTTGATACTGCCCAGGAGAAGAAGACAATGCCTGCCACACTTTTTTTCGTGCACAAAATGGGACAGGCTGCAAAGAGCCCTCTACAGGGAGACGGGAGATCTCACCCCGGATAATATAGTCGCGGTGATGCTCGAATTGGTTGACAAATGGAACCAGGTCGCACATTATGTTCGAGCAGTCCTAAGAAATAAAAGGGACTCACAGCAGCCGGGGGTGTTGGGGCAGGGGCATCGCTTGTTTGGTACTTCCTCTTCCCCTTCCGCTAGAAGAGCGATCCCCAGCTTGAAGGCACCTCACGGCGTAACAAATCGAGACCTGGCCGAAGTAATGTGTCAAACGGTCCCAGACTAGGTTCTCAGGTTGACAGGAGAGTGTTTAATGGGGAGTCCAGTCGCCTTCTTGCAAACATGGGAGTCCCACACTCTGTGCGTAAATGGGCATTCACCTCCTTGCCAGAAAAAAAGCCACCTTGACACTCCCCTATAATACTGTTGGCGTATGATTCGATTTTATATTCTAAGATCTTGGAAAATATTCCGTACGCCGTACAAAGAACTGGTATGCCTCTATAGTTTTCGCACTGTAGCTTGTCACCTTTTTGTGGATAGGGAATATAATTGATTGGCTCCACTCGTTCAGCATATTTGGTTAATGCAAAATGTGCTGAATGACTTTGTGGATAGCTTCTTGAACACCATTGCTACCATATTCAATGACTACCATGGGAATGTCATTGATGCCTCGCGCTTTATTATTCTTTTGGGCCTCAATGGTGGAACATAATCATAATTTCATAATTTTCTCTCTTCGTCCTAGTTTTCCTACTTAAATATTTTTGTATTCCTAATTCTTTTTTTGTAACGCAACCTGGCATTGATCATTCAACAAATCATTGCTTTGGAGCTGAGCTTGACGACCAATCATCTGTTCTGCCGCAGTTCTAGCGATGTATCTGATAGGATAAGAGCTAGTTGGTTGTTGAGGGTCTCTGTTATCACAGACGCCGTTTGAAGCCTTTGGATGCTAAATTTTTATAGAGAGCTGGTCTTCGCCGAATACGAATTCGACATACGGCATCGAAAGGTTAGTTTGATCAAGCAATGATCTAAATTATATCGGTATGTATGGACGTCAAGTATGCCCGACGTCCAACGTTGTTGGGTCCGAACATGGTCAATCTGATTATATGTGTTGCTATACGGTGATACCCAGGTGATTTTGTGTGTGCGTAGATTTGGGAGGCAAGTTGAACGTATGACTAGATTTCTACCGCATGCAAAGTCAATCAGGCGTTGGCTATTGTCATTTTTTGCATCGTGGAGTCTTTATTCTCTTGTGATTCCCTGATGAGATAGTTCATTACCAACCTTAGCGTTGAAATCACCCAGAAATATTTTTGAGTCATTTGTAGCCTATTGCCTACAAACAACTCAAAAATATTTCTGGGATTTAAGATGATTGTTTTTATGTATAGTATTATTTTTCAAATTTTTGAATTTTTTTTTCACGTATAAATAATTGTATTCCAATCGCCTAGGGTTGAAAAAAGGGAATGGATAATGAGCGTAAAGGACATAATAATAATTGAGTTAAAAAAAACATTCGTTCATCTTATTCTAGGCTTCCATGGGTATGAGATCCCCATCGATGGCTGGCTTTTTCATCAACAACTCACTTATTGGGCTGTAGTTCGCGTTGGAATTTTATTGGGAAAGTGTGAAATTAGAATATCAAACTTTTCTTAACCAAGTTGAGCTATTTTCGATTTCTAAAGTATTTGTTGCTATTGTACTCATAAAGAAATACCCCAACAATATTCTCCGGTTTTTTGAGTCTCATAGTTGCTATCGCGAGCAAGAACACAAATTTTTACATATTTTTCCCCCCTCTGCACTCAATAAAGCTGGAAACGTTATTTTAAGACATCTTCGGTAAGCGAAATTTCGGTGGCTTCCCTTCTAATATAGGGGGATCCCTCATTGAAGTGGTTCAAGAGCTTTCACATGGTCATCACTTCTGATTCACTTACAAAGTTTGGTATCTGCAATTGCACTAGTTTCGAAAATAATGCTGTAACATGCAGACAAATGGACGGATAGACAGTGAGACAAAGCTAATTTCAATCGGGCATAGAAAAATGGCCAAAATTGGTGACAGATACATATATGCTGCATTCAATGTTTACCTCCATTTACTGACTTAAATCAAGACGTGTGAGGAGATGTCGCCTATTTCTTTGTAGAGATCTCATTGCAAGCTGTCCCATATTTTGCATACGAAAAATGTGTGACCTGCATCTTTTTCCTCTATTGTACAAAACTACAATCGGCGAACGGGGACTTACCAATCTTGTGCAAATAATATTGAAAACACCTATGCCTGTACAAAAGCTGGGCTAGGAAGTCAGTCTCACCGTCCGTTTGATTGGCTCATGGCCTCAAATGAGGCATGCAGTCCATCTTTCCTTTGTGCTGTTCAACCAGGACTGCTAGCAATCATTGAGCGAGTGCTGTCCCCCCTTGCAGGCAAAATTTTCTTCATTTCGACGTAAGTAGATAGTATGGTGCTGTATACCAGGGGTGTAATAATTGAGCAGTCGCCTAAGCAAATGCTCGAAAACCAACATATTGCGGATCCAAATTTCAATTGCAAATTTAAAATAATACTCATCATTTTTAATTTGCAAGTGAAATCTGGATACGGCAACCCTCTTTCCAACGGAGCTCTTCCACGATCGCACATTTGCGATAAGAGGGAAAGTGGATGGAAGGCTCGCCAACTGGTTCTTGGAGCAACCCCGTAAGGCGATGATGAAGAACAAACTGGGAATCCAAACAAGAATGGGAGTCGTGAAAGTCGTGGGCGGATCGCTGCGCATATTGTTCTGTGCATGCCTCTACTGGATTCCCCAAAACAATTACCGAAATAACCGGCAAAAGTTTCTTGGGAATTTGATCTCGGTGTAGTGTATGCCGACGACATTGGCAAACAGGCGAAACGAAGAAAAACCATAAAAAATGCTACGGCGGAAATGTCGTCGTTGCTGGAAAAATGAAGCGGAAAGTCGTAGTTTGGCCGCGGTGTGAAAACGGTGTGATTTGATTAGAACAGCGGTTCTCAATCTTTTTTGGTGACGGAACCCTTTTGGATAGCAAAATACTTGATGGAACCCTACAATAAAACAATGGTTTTTAAGTGTATTTTTTATTAATAAGCATAATTAGAGTACCATGTAACAGTTACTTATTACTTACTTACATAACAAGTATAATAATAAATATAACATTGAAAAAGAAAAAAAATCTAACTAATGGGATGTATGAAACTGTTTTTTATTTTTCATCAATTGGTTGATATCAGGTTTCATAGAGGACAGTTGAAGTCTCATATCAGGTTCGGCGTCCAGTCTATTGCGGTATTTTGTTTTCGTGGCTGCATAGGTTGAGAATCCTGTTTCGCACAAATATGTTGTTGGAAACGGGAGAAGAATATTCAAAGCCATTTTGGCAAGCATTGGATATTCATTTCGGATTCTGCACCAAAAATCGTTAAGAGGCGTCGTTTTGAACAGTGACTCCATACTTGTGTCAGATGACATTTCTAAAAGAGATTCATATATCTCGTTTGACATACTTTCGGGCTTTTGTAAGTTGGGTAAAAAAGGATTATGAATCCATGAATTCAATTTCATTTTTGTATTCTGTTCTTCAGGAAAATACTTCTCAAAAGATGCGCGCATCGAAGTGAGATATTGGACCAATTCTTCAAATACATCATCTTGAAATTTTTCTGAGTTGTTATCGCCAACAAACTCACTGAGTGACGTAAAGCTTTCTATTTCTCTATTTCCAACGCAAATAATCCAAAAATCTAATTTTCTTTTGAAGGCAGTCATTTTGTTACAGGCCTGGAACACTGTTGTCTGTTTACCTTGCAATGATAAATTTAATTCGTTCAGTTTCTGAAAGATATCCGCCATAAAAGACAGTCGGAACAACCAAATTTTATCATACAAACGGTCTTTCAAATTAAAAGAAGTATCTGAAAGAAACATTTGTAACTCGGCTCTAAGTTCAAATAGCCTTGTTAAAGTTTTACCCCGAGACAGCCATCGCACTTCTGTATGGAGCAGCAGTGTTTTATGTGTGCTGCCATAATCTTCACACAATAATGAGAACAATCGGGATTGTAGTGGTCGTGATTTGATAAAATTAATTATTTTTACCGCTTCATCCATAACTAATTTTAGATTGGACGGCATTTGCTTCATCGCAAGTGCTTGTCTATGCAGGATACAATGGCTGGAACTACAATTAGGCGCTTTATTTTTTATTCGTGACACTACTCCTGCTGTTTTACCCGTCATCGCCTTGGCCCCATCTGTACAAATGTCAATGCAATCGTTCCAACTGAGATTATTTTCCTCAAAAAATATATTTATTTTATTAAAAATTTCCTCTCCGGTAGTGTTTGTGGGTAGAGGTGAACACATAAGCATGTCTTCTTCAAAAGAACTTTCACATGGATATCTCACGATAACCAGCAAGATAGCCAGACCAGCGACATCAGTCGACTCATCCATTTGCAAGACGAATTGTGTTTTTTGTAGACGTGTAACTAGTTCTTGTTTGACGTAGCTTGCTAGATCATGAATTCGCCGTGAAACAGTATCGTTAGATAGCGGCACAGTAGAAAGATGCTTTGCAGATTTTTCATCGAGCATGCATTTTGTTATGTCTAATACACATGGTTTTATTAAATTCTCAGCGATAGTGTGCGCTTCTCCTGCTTGTGCAATGCGATAGCTAACTAAATATGATGCCTCCGTGGCCTTTTCATTGATAGTTTGGGTTACATGCATAATTGTTTTTTGACTTTCCAATAACTGTTCTTTTTTACGTACAAAAAATTCTTTATTCTTGTCCTTAGACTCGGGATGTACAGTTTCTAAATGTCGGCGCAACTTGGCAGGTGCCATGGAACTATTAGGAAGCAGTTTACTACATAACATGCAGAGAGGTGAGCCTTTGGAATCAACAAATCCAAAACTGATATATGATTCATCATACTTCCTTTTTTTCGCCTTTGAAACCATGGAACTTGACGTCGTTGCATCATCGTCTGGATCGGTAATTGCTGTATACTCCACGCGGACTGCTTTTGAACATTCGGTTTCGTTGGAAGATGTTGTTGCGACACGTTTAACGCCTTTAAGCCAACGTTCCATTCTTTCAGGATGGTGAAGTTAAAATAATGCACGGTCGTTACTGCGTAGAAGAGTTTAGCACTTTAGTCCAAAGAAGAAATGTACAAAACTGATACAATCAGAAAACAGCAGTAGAACAATACACAATTTTTTTCTAGCAGGTAGGTACTTATCGCTCCGAATGCTAATCGTCGACTGACTAGTGTCAAGGCTTGATCATCGCTTTTATAGTCCTAGCCTCAATCTCGAACATTCTCAAAAATACTCGAGTCGGCGTCTTTGATAAATAAAAAGCCGATATAAAAATAGAAATTCAAAAAATGTGGTGTAAGCAATCTCGACCAGAGAGAGGTGTTTTGATTTTTTTTTCTAACTTCTTGCGGAACCCCGACAGGGGTATCGCGGAACCCTAGGGTTCCGCGGAACACACTTAGAGTATGGCTGGATTAGAACTCCTGTCGCTCCGCCAGCGCTGAAAAGTGAGTGAGACGACTTCGACGCGAAAGAAAAGAAAAGTTATAAGGAGTAACGGTGGTGAAAAGTAATAGTTTGTGCTATGGTACGTTCGCTGGCCCGCTTGTGCACGGTCCGCCCAGGCGTGCTATTCATGCAAAAAACTGTGAAAACATATTTCTTCAATGGCTACAATATCAGCAATTTTGTTACAACACATGCAATCGATCAAGTGATAACTGGAACGAAGACTTTCACTGGCAATTTGCACGTTAATGGGTCATGTGAAGTGGAAAATATCAACGGTGTGAATGTAAAAGAGTCAAATGTAGATCGATTACAAAAATATTGATATCAAATAATTACCGGAAATTTGTAGTTAAAGGTGTTAACATAGAAAGCGTTTCATCTATTAATGTCAGGCTGGGAGAAGCCACTATTGAAAATATCCTGACAACATCTACTCTTCAACGTGTATCACAAATAACTATTGAAAATCTGCATGTTGGATATGCTCAAGTTAATCAAATGTCTGGCATAAATTAAATATTTCGTCAAAAATTCAACTTTATCATAAATGATACACTGCTTACGATTCCTTCAAAAATTTCACTGGTGATTTGTCTACCAATGAGCTCATTCTCAATGGAAAACTGAATCACCAGCCAATAAATGAATTAATGCATTCATTTGGAAATTTAACCCAGGATATTGTGATCGATCGTGATGTTCTTTTCGACAATGATATTTAAATCGATAACTTAACATTTGAAGGCAAAATAAGTGAAATTCCAGCAAGCAAATTGGGACCATGTTGGCTGACTAATGAAGGATATCAAACTTTCACTGCACCGCAAGCTTTTGAACAAATTATCGTTCAAAGTGTTTTTGCTGAAACCCTAATAAACAAGGAAAATTAAACTGAAATATTTAATCAGATTATTTGGCTTGATAAGAGGCAGCGCTTACAATACGCAACATTTGCTAAAATAATTGCTGAATGAAATTCAAGCGTGCGTAGAAAGATAAACGGAATGAACTTCAATGAGAGTGTCTTACTTAAAGAAGTAACAGAGGTTGAAAACATTGAAGAGCCAATAACTTGAGACGGCGATAATAGAGTCTCAAGCAAACTCACAAGTCTCAATACCTTCAATAATATTGATTTGATAAAGCTGCAAGCCATTTTAACAGGACAATCGGAAAATGCAACACTGACTGTTGATCCGGCAATTTTTGAATAACCTTCAAAATTTCGTCTTTTGAATTAGTGAGATTTCAACGATATTTTTAATAATGTCTGGCTATCAAATCAAGATACGGTTATTGAAGAATCGATTATGTTCGACACTGTCCACTTTAAACCGCATATTGAATTGAATGGGCCAGTAAACTGTGTAGATTTACAGTATCTGAAAGAAAACTACTTTAGCATAACTAAAGATCAACGTGTTTCATCACGTTTTATATTTAAACAACCTGTCACATTCGAGGAGACCTCAGCGCAATTCCCTGGATGATCCCTTTACGTAAGCTACAGTACGGGTGAGTCATTTAAACTATAAAAAACACCAGAGGAAGAAGAAGATACCAACGAAGGGAAATTTTCATACAAGTATTTACGAGGTGTGACAATTGAGTAATGAGACTAATTCCATGAAATTCTACACAGGCTAATATATCGGGCAAATAAGGCGGCTCTTGCAACACGGCGATCCCTTTAGGGGCCAAATACTGGGACACGCTAAGGGCGGTGTGAAACCATCCCCGCGCACAAGTTTTTCATCCCAAAATCGTTGGTTAAAAATTGTCTAACTGTTTCACGGTTCATACCCAGTTGCGAGGCCAACATTCGAACTGTTAAACGCCGATCGTCACGGATTAGGGCACGCACACGCTGCGCATTTGCATCAGTCTGCACCTCGACTGGTCTCCCGCTCCGCGCTCCGCGCTCCGTTTTCCACACCCCCCCCTTAAACTCTTTATGCCATCAAAACACCTAGGCACAACAAAGAGCACTATCACAATGCACTTTAACAATTTTAGCATACGTTTCACCCAATTTGGCGCATAATTTTATCGCGACGCGGTGCTCTTGATTTCATTTCTCCATTTTCGTGATGAGTACCACCAACACACGTCTGCTCAAGACGACACAGCAGGCGAACTAAACAAGCTAAAGCAATGGTAAATATATCAATGAAAAAGGGAAGGGTGCCAAAGAAGGAGAAGAGAATTTCAAGGTCACAGGCTTACCATGACCGTGGCAATAAAACTAGTCTCACTAATTAATTGTCACACCTCGTAGTGTAGTTGCAAATGACTAAATATAATTAAAGTTAATTAAGCTATCTCAATGATTTAAGGAAAAACTATTTTGGGCGATAGTGTATGGCTGTATGAAAATTTAACGCAACTAATTCGGGCGTTTCTAGCTCAAAAATGAAGTTTAAAATATTACTACCCGTAAAACCAAAAAGAAAATAATTTTCAAAAGTTAGTTAGTATTTAAAACCTAGCGTCTAAAATACATTTATTCTCATATTAGCGTTTCTTATAAGTTATTCATCTCAGTTGTAAGGCACAAATGTAAACAATTTCATTTTATATTAAGATTATCCCTTTTGAAAGGTATCCTCGCATATAACGTCCAAAAAACGTCTGACCTTATTTTTTTAACCAACCAATTCACAATTCCATTCAAGCTGGCCGGCAACACCTTATCTTATTTCGTTAGCTAGAAGGTTCAATATCATATTCAATTTTCATCCATCCTTTCCACTCTCAACCCGTTCCTACTGATTAATTGAATATTCTTCATATGATTATTTTGTTTATTCCTTGAATCAATAGTTTTTATCTTTTTGCTTAGAATTAACGTTAATTTTGATTAGAGCTTATGCGCTGAGGAAAAAACGACGAATATAGATATTTTCCTTATACAATGTATAAATTATTTTATATTGAATTCTTAATCAATAAAAAAATGTTGAGATAAAGTTAGAAAGAAACTCGGTCTTCCTCTTTTTTTGAAAACCTGACGGGGTACAGGACCGGCAACGATGGTGGGCCTCTCCTCTTCCCTTCTTTTCGTTAACAAGGGCCGGGTAGAGTGGCCTTCCGCTCACGTGCCCTTTTATGGTATAGAGTTAAGTGATTCCATTGCATAACGCTATAACATAAATTGGTTATGTATGTATTCCTTATTGGATGGGAAGAGTCATGCAAAGTGCGTTTATATGAGTTTTTCACTCAAATGGGAAATACATGGCCACGTCTACGTTTGGATCGTGATTTGGCTAGGAGGGTGCGAGGAGGCACTGTTTCCACCTGGATGCCCCACTCTTATTTGTGGGCCAGAAGTATCGTTGGTAATGACGAAGTCTCCGCAAGTCCGTCCGTTTTTGCTCGGCTCAATTTGTTCCTTGAGCAAGCATTTCAACCCATAGCAGGTTACCTCGGCCTCGACACCAGTCAACCGGCATTTAGGCCTGTTTAATTCATGAATGCGAAATTTTTTTGTAGTGGGTCTTTGTGCAGGGGGAAAAAACCTGCCCCACGGCACTGCAGCGCTAGCCTGCCAGCGCATTCACGTGTCCCCAGACAAGGCCAATCTCGGCGGATCTCAACATCCTCTTTTGCCGAGGCAGCAGGCCATCGCTGCAGTCCTTTACGGACATATATCTATCTATTTTACTACAGGGAGGGCAACAGGTATCACGCCTGCGATAACTAGCTCTGTCAAATCAGAAACTATCCAATGTGGAGATGCAATTCTCAGTGCTCCTCTTTTCTGTACATGTGCCAATCGTTTTCGGTGCAACTGCTTGCTGAGAGTCACCTTCTTGATTGGTTGGGTCCCCCTACATGGGCTTTGTGTTGATTTAGAGCCAATACGTCTGAAGCAGCTCTATCAGCCGTGGCCCTGGTTTATTCAGAGCAACTCATCTTCAGGTTGATCAGGAACCCCAGGTAATTTAGTGATAGTTTCGATTCAACCAGTACTTTCTCAATACTGATCGTCCTTACTCTGAGGATTCTCTTCTTCTTCTCAGAGAAAAAGCAAGTAAAGTGAAAGCTTCACTATTGAATTGTATGCTATACTTGATGATGCCTTTATTGTATATTCCTGTGGAGCAAAATCTCACAAAAACTTGAAGGAAAAACCAATTCTCAAGGGTCAATGGAATAAAAGCGCAATTGATGACGAGAAAACAAAGAATATTCCTGTTCAGGAACGTATGACTTATAAAGACTTTTACTATTGCACGAGTATAACCTACAAGGGATTTCACATATAGAGTAGTCTATCTTAATAGAAAGAGCAATAAAAAGGGGTTTGAGGTCAAATACGGCAAGTAAAGCAATTTAACTGTGTCATCTAATAAAACTCGTAACGATGAGCTATATGATACTGTGTACATTTTGTCCACGTGTTCATAAAAACCAAACTACCAAAGTATTTCAATAAAGTCGCTACTTTATCTACCTACATTAAAAAGCTATTCCTTTGTATAATCCAACGAAACGTGAATCATGACGGAGCGGCATTGGTAACAAAGCAGGATAAAGAAAAAGTATTTAAGCCTTCAATATACACGTTTCATTGATTTCAGTGTAGTCTTTAAATATTTCAGAAGTCTCTTAACATACAATTTCTTATGAATGAAAATACTTAAAAGAAATAACCAAGTCACAGAATGAATCGTGTAAAATTTCCAGGAAAGAAAAATGCTTTTTAAAGCGCAGCATGTTTGACACAAATATTTTATGACTCCGGTCTGATGTATTGTCTCTGGGGTGAATATATGACCAGAATCCGATAAACGTTACCGTATATTGCAACCTTAACAGCATGAAATACGAACAAAATGAAGGGTAACAAGGATGTTGTCGTAAAAGAATCACAAGATAGTTAGGTTCTTGCAACAGCGATTTCCAAAAAGCACTTAAATACGTAGGAATGTAAAATCCTGTACATAGAAATGAACATTTTAACCTCCATGCTATGTCAATCTACCCTGTAATAAAAAACACGTTAGAAAAACGCTGTCATATTACGGCACTCCCTATTACTAACTTCATCATATGCAAACTAGGGACTAAATAAAATAGGACTTGTAACGACATAGTCCTAGCTGCTTGTGCATATATGGATGTACGCGCGACTTTCTTTTTTGTTTTCCCCATTACGGGACTCTATAAAAATTCACATTTTTATAGTCGCTATAAAAAGGCAAGTGATATAAATTTACATTCAACGTTCCAAACGTGAATTTCTATTTGCTCAAATGCTTTGCGCTCACGTTTTCAGCCATCCATTCCACAAAATTGCAATTATCATAGCGCATTAAATTTAATTAAACCGTATCATAATAAGACTTTGACGGATTTAAAATCCCTGTACGTATAAAAATTTCTCCCAATATTTCTTATCATAAAAAATATTCACCCCATCTTTCCTTGCGCTAGAGCGAGCGTGATATTTTTTATAATACGTCACACAATTCACTTCACTTTTATGCGCTAATAAAAGCAAGTGAGCATGTCCTCGACGAAAGATATTATTGCGATTGCTTTCGGTTCGCACAAAACGAAGAAAATGTTTCGCTGCAGACAATTTTCTCTCAAGGATGAATCGTTCAAGGGCGTCCTTATATCAAATTAAATTAGCGTACATATTCAAAAATACTCGATGCTCCGAGAATGGGTGGGAAAGTCACGGGCGGAAACTTCACCTTAAATGGGTAAGCCTTCATAGACGACTGGTTGGATGTGACGTTGCAGTACGAGATGTAAGAGTAGAAACACAAAAGGACAGACAAATATACACTCTACATCGTAGAAAAATTCCATAAAAGTTTTCACTATCCCATTTGATAGCACTCCTTTCTACTTGTCCAGTCGTGTATCCATCTTAGGAAACGAAAAACGAGTTTCCCACCAACACGGTCAGAACAAATGCAATGGAGCTGCGGAAACCATTCTTGCAAACATACTGAATCAATTATGTTGAAAATAATTTAATTTGTCAAACATTTTTGCAGTTTCCTTTTACCCAAGCCAGAAAGCTTGTCCATCACGCAAACCAAATTAAAGTTGGCATTCCAACAAAACTCATTTCCAACTTGAAACAGTTGATTTTTCCACAAAATAAATAATTTTGTGTGCTTTTGTCGGGAAAATATAATAAAAATTTTAATTGTTTTATCCTATTTACTTAGGTAACCAAGGAAAAAACCGAATAAACTTGAATGTCGAAATGCTGTCGGGGGGAGGACTTTCCGCCATAACTTTCAAGGGAACATCCTAGAAAGGTCTCGGCAAATGGTGCGATTCGTCCTTGCTTTCAAAGTTTTTTTTGGGATTAGCTTTAAATTGAAATGTTGCAGAAAAGTTCTTTTGAGATGATGGGGTGATTTTCAATCCTTTCATTATGCAAACACAAGGTTGAATTACAGAATGGAGTTTGTAGGGATAAAGGTAGTAGGACGGTTATTTGCAGGAATTATATACTTTCTAGTTTATTACGTTTAAAATGTTCATTTGTTATTACTACCACGCGAGCTTAAATGGGGAAATCACAGAAGTATGGTAGCTATTTCAGGTGGCTTAAAATTGTGAACTGGAGAATTCTCATAAGTAAATTACGCTATTATCCCTGAGTTTACTTAATCTAATAATCATTATTAATGAATAATAAATAAAAGTTTATTGAATCTTTTAATGCTCCCAATAAAAAAAAAATATTCAATTAAACTATCGTTTATAAATTTAACATTGAAATACACCAAAATTTATAGCGTTTTCTGATCTTTCATTATAATTTTAGCTTTTTAGCTAAAAGTAAAACTGATGATTATGCTACGTCTGCACGGTTAGAAAACTTCAAAAGGAAATGTCTGTGCTAAGTTTTTTTATAGATCACTCAACCCTTTTAACATCAACTTAATGTAAATCTAAACGTTTATGTGTTATGTTCTACACTGAGCTTTTAATTGCAACGTACGGGTGATGGATTTGGTTTTCCGGATAGCTCCGATAGCTGCACACTGCTCATGAGACTTTAAAATAGTACCACCACTTTCTAACATTTTTCTTCTTTCTTTCTAGCTGGATGTATTCCTTGTGCTCTACCCTGTAATGTTCTTTTGAGTGGCCGGTTTTCTCCCATTATTCCCACGTGGTCCGTCCTTTGTAATTTACGTAACTTTACCCAAGCTGATATAAGTGATTCATCAAATAATTCATACAACTCATCGTTGTAACGTAGTCTCTAATCTGTTCCTTGTTTCATTGGGTCGTAGATTTTACTAAAGATGTATACAGTCTTCTACAATTAGATTTTGTCGAATGAGAGTATTCTTCCATGTTTTAATCATGAATTCAGTTTCCGTTTCATTAACTCGTAGGCCAATTGGGTTTAGTTCAGATTCTAGGCTCAGAAATGCTCCTTTGACATCTGAAATCTAACGTGTCATAATATTAACGTCATCAGCATATGCTACCAATTGTGTGGACTTGAACATATCCACTAGTACTATGAGACTTGTAGGCGTTACCTGAGTGATTAACATAAAAAAATTTTGGCTACATGTAATAAGATTACTCCCTTGCTCCAGCTTGTTGATGTTTTATCCGTGCATCCTTTACCTAAGATGAGCATAGAAACGGGTGAAGTATTACAGCCTTTGGCACCGCATATTCCTCCATAAGGAGACAATTCTAAAATCATATTGGAGAGAGCTCCTTTAATAATAACTAGAAGTAAGTCACAGGCTAAACTTACTGGGAATGCCTGCCAACAGGAATACTCTTGGAGGCCAGCGCTCTTTGGTGAGTGCCGCCCCCACGTAGCCGAGGAAATTCCCGCGGGCCGAATGCCAGTCGACAGGAGTACTCTTGGAGATTACTATTCTTTGGGGAACGCCGCCCCTACAGACCCGAGGACATGGAGGCCACCGTTAGTTTCCTCTTAGGATGACATGTAACGAATCTGGACCATGCTTTGAACAACAAAATGTGTATTTATCACGGTTTTGGAAACGTAAAAATAAATATTTAGTTCAATATACAAGTAATTGATACTTTGGGCTGGCAGATATGATGGTTTGGACTTAATTGCTTTGTACGGTAGCGCCAAGGTGACACTCATGGATGAAAGGCTCCAATTCAACTATCATACCGTCTCCGTTCGAGTTAAACCTTAGCAGGTTTCGGAGTACCTTCGAAGCTCACACCAGTGGGTAAGTAGTGAAGGCTTGGTTGCGACAGACTCCTGATTAGCGCTGGTATGACTCTGAACATTTGTCGCCATAAGAGCTTGTGCAAACCCTTGCATGGACTGCCAACTCTGCAAAGATAACCATGAGACACATTTCAGGGACTTGGGTGTCACTATCGACTGTAAATTAAAGTTCGATGTTCATATTTCTGAAATAACTTCTAAGGCTTCTCGCATTTCTGGCTTGATCCTGAGACATTTCTATATTTTTTCCAATCCTTTATCGTGTGTTAAACTATATTCTGGTTTGGTTGGCCCTTTCCTTGAGTACTGTTCGCCAGTTTGGTTGCCTCATTTGAAGTGTTTGAAGTTCATGCTAGTAGCTGTACAAAAGAGATTTACTCGGATCGTCTTCTTGAAGTTCCAGATTCTCTGCATTTTTTATGAATCACGCTTATCTATCCTCAATATTCATTTGCTGGAAAGGCTGCGACACTACCTTGATGAATGTTTCCTTTACAGGCATTGCCGTGGTTTGCTTGATACTCGGCTAGTCAACTAGGTTCCAGTGAGGCGTGCTATGCGTTCCATAAGATCGTCGAATATTTTTATGTTCCATTTGCTCGTAGTTTGGTGTATTTTCACTCACCCATGCTCAGATTACCTCGTAACCATGATGGCCTTCAGCTTGGGTCCTTCCCCCTCTCGTATTTAGTTAATAAAAAATATGTCAACTCTCTTCTTCTCAACTCTTAGTAATTTTTTTTCTCCCTGTTTTTGTACTTTTTATTACCTTGCTATTTGCATGTCTTTCTTTTTCTTTCTTCTTGCTGTGCTATTCTTAATCTATTTTGCTGTGCTATTATTAAATCTATTTTGTAATTGGATTTTCTGTTAAATAGAAATAAATAAATAAATAAAAAGGCGAGTACACACACGAATGGAGATAGTGGCTCCGAGGGAGGACATAATAAAACTGGAGTAATTTTAACCAAAACCCTAGGAAAGAGAACAAAATTCTTTAAAAAAGAAAGTAAAAATAACAAAAATGACGGTGCAACCAGTGACTGCAGATACAATGTTAGCAGCACATTGGGAGCGGAACTAACAATCACAAAAACGATGGTGAAAACAATGACAGTAAAAATAGACCAAAAATGGAGATTTACGGGCAATCTTGTCCAAATTGAGGTTCCTGCGGCATTCGGGTGCAACAAAAAAATTGAACGAACGCAAGAACGTTCAGAATAGGAAGAGCGTGAAACTCTGTAGGGCATGCCAGATACTTGCATGGGTGTGGGGGTAATATAATGTAAAGAACATCGTGAATCCTATGGCTACTGCTGCGATCACTGCCAAAGCGACTGAAGCAAGGTCCTTGAGTCCCGAAATACTAACGAACCATCCTGAAGTCCACAAAATAACCAAGGCAGGAAAACAAAGGAGTGACCAGAAAAATAAAGCGCCGTTGTGTAATTTCACCGCCACCGTCGAAAGTATGGCGGAAGTACTGTACTCGGAAACGGAAGCTGATAAACTCTCTCAAGAAAGGCTTAAAATCGCCGCCCAGTGATATCGAGAAGAAAGGCTAATCTGAAAACGGAAGGTGTTCCAAAATGAATAAAATCTGTATGTTATTCGCCAAAAATTAGCAAAGGAGTAAAGAATGGGTTTCTAAAACTAATAAGTAAAGAATGGTTTCTAAAACTAGAAAGAATGGGTTTCTAAAACTAGAGAAGAATGGGGTTTCAAAACTAGAGGAGCTCGTGAGTCACATAAGGCTTTCCAGAGGAGCTGATAAAGGCCAAAGAGGAACAGGAGGCCAAAGAAGAGCAGAAGACTAAAGAAGTGCTGAGGTCTAAGTCTAAAGGGCATGAGCAGATAGCTACACCATGAAATATCAATTAAAGATAGCATTTAGCTCAATGGAAGGAGATCAGAAAGAACGAAAGAAGAAAGATCAGGGGTTCCAGACAGTAAAAGGAGCAAAAAAGGCGCAAACGAAACTCCTTCAAAAAGTGCCAGAAAATAAAGTCGCACGGACGCCCAGCAAGGAAAAAGACCTAGACAAGCGAGAAAAAGCCCCATAGTAGACTCCGGTAGTAGGCACTGCCCGTAAGACCCCAAGATGGGTGATCATATGCAGAATGGCTGGGGGATATCAGGGGAAATGCAAGGCCCGAAGACACCAGCACTGCCATTAAAGCAGTGCGACCAATACGGTAAGGCCACATAGTGGTTGAATTCAAAGCAGAGGCTGTCTACAAAGATGTATTCTGCGACGCAGTAAAGAATGTGCTCAAGAAAAGCGTCACTATAGCCTCGCTCTAGCTGATAGCAACGACTGAAATAAGGGGCAGGCCTGGCCGAGGTAGAAACGACCATTAAAAGAGAGCTCCCAGCGTGGGCAGGATCAAAGCAAGTCTGACACTAGAGAACCCTAGGGAACAATGTATGACTGCAATTTACTTGACTGAAAAGAACACCGAACAATTTCTGAATAAAGGCAAAGTAAGAATAGGGACTGTTATCTTCAATATTTCCAGTGGAAAGTATGAATAATGATACATGGGGCCTTGGCTACAAGCTAGTCATGTGGAAGTTGGGTGCTCTATGGACGCCTTGCATGCACGAAGCAAAAAAGATGGAGGGAAAGCCAGAAAGGCTCTAGGTCCAGATGGTGTTCCAACTGAGGTGTTACAACTTGCTTATCACCATTGTCCTGACTTGCTGCTAAGCACATTCAATGCTTACCTACGGGGCGGGGTTTTCCCGGTACGATGGAAGGTGGTACGGGGGAGGGAAATTCCGGGTCCCGTTATGCATACTAGCCATTGCTGGGAAAGTGCTAGAGAAACTCATCAAGGGAAGAATCACTGATGCAGCTCGTGCTGCTGGGGACCTATCTTCTCAGCAGTACGGCTTTAGACCAGGACGCTCCACCACCGATGCAATTGCACAGGTGTTGAGCGCAACCCAAAAGGCATGGGCATATACCCGATTCAAGCGACGGATCGTTCCGTTGGTGACACATGACATTAGGAACGCCTTCAACTTCACTGGATGGGTGGTCACGGATTACCTGTAGGACCTACATAGCATAGGGACAATGAAGTATGGAGGTAATATTGGGTGTTGCCCAGGGATCTATCCTTGGTTCAGACCTGTGGAACTATCTTACGACTGACCACAAGACTGGAGATGTCAGATAAGTCACGCTTGATCAGCTTTGCAGATGATCTTGTGGCTCTCGCTGCTGGAATCCCAGTTGAACAAAGGCAACTTAGGCTAGGTATGCTAATGCGCTGAGTGACCGAATGAGTGCTCGTAGGTTCAGCCTAGCACTGCAGAAAACCGAAGTGGTCATCTTGACAAAAAGGAAATCCCTAGAGTAAAGATGATCAGTATTGGAGACATACTAATCGAATCAAAGCCTGTGGTGAAGTACCTTGGGCTACTGATCAACTCGAAGATGAGTTTCTCAGAGGAAATCAGAGCAACGGCTGAGAAGGCTGCTTCGGGAGTATCGGCACTGAGTCAACTTGCGGCCAGTGTAGGGGGCAATCTATCAATCAAGAAGACACCTCTTGATGAGCCCTGAGGGTCAGTCTACTGTACGGAGCAGAAATATGGGGCGACGTTCTCAGTGTAGAGGTATGCCGAAAACGCTTGGCATAGGCACAGGGAAGAGGAAAACTAGGCATTGCATCTTCATATCAAACAGTCTATGATTTGGCGATGAGAGTTATTCCAAGCGATTTTCCCTCTTTGATAGAAAGTCACACACTTTTTATCTACGTTAAAGCGAGGATGCGAGGGAGATGATTGCCCGCGAGAAGAGACAGTGCTCACTCAACGATTAGCAGCAGTCTTGGGTAAATTGTACGAAGCGATGGCACAGTGCGCGCCTCATTCTGAATGTGAGACCATGACTCAATCGAAGGCATGATGAAACTGACTTCTATCTAATCCAGCTTTTGCGTGGGCATGGGTGATTTCAGACTTACTTGCACAGCACTCGTAAGTCACAGTCCCCCGATTGTCAATTTTGCCCAGAAAAAGGAGATAATGCCTGCTTCATATTTTTTGCATACAAAAAATGGAGCAGTCTGCAGCGAAGCCTCTACAGCAAGACAGGAAAACTCATCGTGGATAGTATAGTCATGGTTGGATCGGTTGACAAATGGAACCATGTGGCACATTATGTTCGGGCAGTTCTAAAAGAAAAGATAAAAGAAACTCACAGCAGCTGGAGACATCTTGGCTGAGAGAACGCTTGTCAGGCAATTCCTATTCTCCTCTCCCCTCCTGCTAGAAGAGGGAATCCCCATCTTTAAGGTACCTTACGACGTAACAAAACGGGACTTAGCCCAAAGTAATGTCAAAAGGGTTCCAGGCTAGGTTGTCGAATTGATAGGCAAGATGTTTAGTGAGTGGTCTAGTTTCTTGGACATTCCACATTTAATGCATAAAAAGCATTCGCCAGCAACAACTCTGGGGTGGTAATTCTAACGTCACTTCGGTCCTCATTTTGTCGTCGAAGTACTATACCAAATAAGCTAGATAAATAGAAATACGCTCATATCAGAAGAGTTTTTTAATACTCAACATACAATATGCGGATATGTAGAATGATTTAATTCATAATTATTTCTATGACATGCAAAGCAAATATATTCTTACTTTAAAAGAATTCCACTCCACAGCCAACATTTTGCTCCAATATTGCTCAGATTATTGGCTGGCCTCAATCTTAAATGTATTTTTGTTATTCATCTGATCTGAAAATTTCAAGAAGATTTAATCAAAAGTGTAGTGTTCAGTTCGATGGAAAGCCCATGTAGTACAAAAAGCGTATATGATTGTTGTAATCGCGGGAAATTTAAATGGCTATAACTTCTGTAAACTTTATTGAAACATAGAATATAAGGAAGAAGTAGTTTAAACGAATTTGAACCTCTAAATAATTTTTGGTACTTTTCATGGCACTTGCCAGCAATGCAGGCGTTATGTTGGCAATTTCTTCCTAGATCTTTGTCTTCAAATCTTGTAGAGTTCTTGGATGGTTCACATAAATATGAGATTTCAAAAAATAAAAACCAAGGAAAAAACCATAATGAGCCAAATCGAAAGAGTCCAAGGGCAAACGCATGTTTGCGCGCAAACAGGGCTAAATTAAAGCGATTCCGAAAGGCGTGCTGGGTTGCGATCACAGAACATCCACTCGGAAAATAGGCCTCAATGGCAAGAGCACGCTTTTCACTGTTCCAACAAATAGAAACAACTGAACTGCGTCGTGACAAAATCATAGAGTTTTGCCTCTCAAACAAGACTACTAGAGCTCTGCTACGACATCAACCGATTAAACGGTGTGCATTTCAAAAAAGAAAGTTATGCTGCTCCACCCTTTATTGCAATAAAAATGTGGAAAATAGGTAAAGAGGGTAATCGTGACGATTCCACCCGAGTAAAGTGAGGCTGGCACTAACACAAGTGGGAATGTCTCCTCCGTACGAATATCGTATACTTTTTTTCAATGCAGTTTATCAACAGTTAATTTTTTGCGATATAGGCGCAAAAACTTATAGTGTATCCGTATTTTAAAATTGTACCCTCCTTACTTGCGCGTGGAGCTGTAGCGATCTTTAGACCAAGCTAGATGTCGTCACAAACAGGATTGTGACCTATTTCAACATTCAAGTTGGCTGAACCCTGTCTTAGGTCTACACAGTCTAACATTGCACCTATTCTAATTTTCTGTAGGATACACATTCTGTCAATATATATGTATCGCTGAGTTCATTTCATTGTCAGCCGTTGACAATTAAACATGAGTTACATACATGAGACATGCGTCCTGATTGGTTTCATGCTGACTTGGAACGCATTTCTAATCTCCCATACGAGATCTTTCCCCTTGAGACTTGAGAAATTTTCTGAACTGCATCAGATATATAAGTACTCATTTGTTGCAGTGCATGCGGTTAGGTCATTAGAACTCATGCGTCTTGTTTTCTTCTTCTCGACGTCCCGTCCTTTTCGTCTAAGAAAACTGGATTTACCTGTTTGAGGATGGCAAAAAGCTGAAGCATATGACTTCACCCTTTTATAGCGAATGATCCCTACATACTTTTACTCTACCCTTGTACTACCTAGCTGGGAACTTGATTTTCTAATTGTCCTCCAACTTTCAATTCCTAATTTCCAAAGTAAAATATCGGCTAGATCTCCTCACGGGAGTAACAAAATTAAAATATTACGATGCGGATTGCAAATTTTAAAGACAAAAATAGGAATCAAGAATCCCCACATAAGAATTAATTCTACCTAGAATCAAGTTTGTGGGTGTCAGGCTCATAGTCTCGTATCTTTTGGCAAAAAGTATCGATTCAGTATCGGCCATCCTTAGTTGGCGAGGTTGATGTCAGAGTCGGAGTTCTGGTATTTTCTACACACCTGGTCTTTTTCATAAGGAGCATCAGAGACTTCAGCAGAGAACTAGCTGGCGCTCCTTCTTCGTACACAGCGAAGGATAAAGAACAGCTGTCTTGCAATTTCGCAACAACATATCAGCTAAATATCATCCTAAAATATTTTATTCAGTTTTTTCGATCTTGAAGACCAGCTGCATACACAAGGAAACAAAGCTCCCATTGTACAAATTTGTGATAAGACCTGTGCTATGCTGTAGGTGTGAAACATGCACTCTAACCCAAGCATCAGCAAACATTTTGGACGCCTTCGAAAGACGAGTCCTGAGGCAAGCAATTGGAGTGAAATTAGACGAGGAACAATGTGATACAACCATGAGCTGCATTAAATTTTTGACAAGCCGGAGGATACCCAAGAAGGTATTCGTTGCGAGAACTGAAGGCTGGAGGCCACTGGAGAAACCGAGGTAACGCTGGTCTGACTCGGCCGACGGAGACAGTTCATCGCTGCTCGGATTTCGAAATTGGAGGACGTGGCCAATTGACTGAGACAATTGGAGGTGCTATTTGCAGAAAGCAAAGCAAGCTGCATGAGGCTGGCCAAATGAATCGTATGGACAAACAACGGATACCCAAAAAGGTACTCGCTGCGAGAACTGAAGGCCGGAGACCAGTGGGGAACCGAGGAAACGCTGGTCTGACTCGGTCGACGAAAACTGTTCATCGCTGATCGGACGTTGAGATTGGAGGACGCGTTTAATGGACTGACAATCAGAGGTGTTTGTTGTAGGAAGTGAAGGCCCGAGAGGAGCTGTAGCGCTACAAAGAAAAAGGAGGAAAATTTTTATCATAGTCTGTCAGAAAAACACTAGACAAATAAATATTCTTAGTAAACTAACCTTGAGAACTAAAATGGAGATTATCTATCACGACATTAAGTAGATATATAAACATGCATATGAATTTGAAGGGTAAGAAATATCCTAAATACATTAAATGAAAGATTTATAAAAATTCCTTTAAAAGCACTATTTATTTTTTATTTGCTAGATATCAATATTTCGCGGACCAATGGTCTCCTTCAGCCATGGGAATTTCTGAAACTTCATTCTCTTTACATTGGCTTATAAAAATAGTTTTTCCTCTAGGGTGATTATAGGTAATTAACGTAAAAATCTACAGAAAAAGGCTTTTTCCATTCAAAGGAAATTTTTTTTACATGATGACTCTTAAATTACAACAACTTGATCAAGTCAAGAAGTTTTCATCCTTTTCTCCGCTGGAACTCGCAATCGATTCAATTTCCGCCGATCTCCTACTTCCTACGGTATCTCTAAGTTTTCTCACTCGATTTTGTGTTTTTCTTTGACTATGTGCTCGCTAGAAAGACATATAAATAAATGGACGAGCAACGAGAATCTGTGTACTCGTCCATGTGGAAGCAAATTTATCACATAAATAAGTTATAAATAACTTTCGCTCACGAAACTATATGATTCCCTCTGCTTCTCCTTCCCCTTTGTTTCTAGACAGGTTTTTCTTTCCTCTCTTCAGAAGTATCACTTCCCCCACTGACACCCGCGCACACCGACAAAATTTCATTTCACGTACACACGATCGCGCCTTCGTTATCATTCGTAAAACAGTTTGATTACAACACAACAAACGACTCTCACAGAAAACTTGAACGTCAAAGCAAAAGAAATTCGTAGAGGCGCGAAAACGGCGGAAAAACTCATGTGTCAAACCCGATGGAAAATTCGTTAGTTTTTAATAAAAACAGTGAACTAAAGTGCCGATTTCGTACACGCTATCTTCAAAATTCAAAACTTTTTAAACGTGAACGTGTTTCGGAGTGAAGTAAGTGCAAAAACTAAAGCATATCACTTCAAACCTCAACTTCACACAACTTTAGCGAAGGTTGCTAATTGCTTCGGCTCTCGCGACCGGTTGCAGATCCAGAACTCTATGTATCTTTGGCTCGTTACGACAGATATTGATGTTTCTGTTGAACCTCAGTTGATGATCAGTTCTGCTTCGTTGATGTGTTCTTGCCATCTGATTTGCTATAGTCATTTCGTTTGTTCAATATAAAACATGTCAAATTCGTGATAAGTGAGCTTGTAGAGACCTTCTTTTTTGTCCTTGTTCTGTAGTGTTTAAAGCGTTTTTTATAAGTCCGTTGAACACAGCAGTGGTAAAAACTGCCGCTGCGAGCTAAAATTTTGGGCTTGGCTGGAATTACCTTGACTGACAATGTGTGCGTACGCACTAGCTTCTTGGTCATGGTGTTGGTTTTCGTACGTACGAATTAAGGATACCATTCGGCCCAACGAAAAACCGAAGAGGGTTTATTCATGTTCTGTTTTCCTTACTGTCGACATAAACCATCCATCTATTTTCAAAAGAAAAGCTAGCTAATACCTGAAAATTGAGTAACTGGATGGATTTGGCGCCCCACGTACTCTCCGAATCAGATCAAGATCCAGATGACTAGGTCCATCTTCAGGGAGCCATCTCCCCTTAGCATGAAAGCTCCTAACACCAACAAAGAATGTAGGCAACCCTACGAAGTTTACATCAGAAGATGTATTCCCTCACGAGGCGTTTTCCTTTTTGACTTTAAATTGGGTCTTCTCCTATGTCCCTGAAATACAAACTAATTCATCTTATTTTTTCTGTGTATACGTTCATACTTGAGCTTACAATTCCTTTTATTTTAGTTTTCATAATTAAAGCACATTGCGCTCATGCGCTACTATTAGAAATATAGATTTCCGAAAATTATTAACCAATTATTTCGTGAAATGGACAAAAGCTAAATATATATATATATATATATATATATATATATATATATATATATATATATATATATATATATATATATATATATATATATATATATATATATATATATATATATATATATATATATATATATATATATATATATATATATATATATATATGTATATATATATATATATATATATATATATATATATATATATATATATATATATATTCATTGCATGAATACTAAAGGGGAAATTGCTATCCCGACAGAAAAAAATTGTATATATAAAGGGTGATTATTATAAGGTTTGATTTTCAATAGGCTTCTTTTGACAGATCATGCGTGACTCCTGTCAAATTCTAATATAATTTTTATTCAGAATTGCTTGACAAATCATCATGGAAAGACTAACACTGAAACAACGCATCGAAATTGTTCGGTTGTGTTACGAAAATCTGCGTTCTGTGGGAATGTTTTTCGTGCTCTTAGAGCAACTTATGGTGGGCATCGTCGACCTCCCGAAACCACTATAGCTAATACCATCCGCAAATTTGAAACTCAGCAAACATTCTTGGATGAAACTCGACAGATTAGACCACATCCAGCACGTAGTGAAGAGAATATAGCGGCTGTAGCTGAAAGTCCACCTGAAAACTGTGACGAATCGAACGCGTCGTCCGAACTCGGGTCAAAATGGACCATTTAGAGTTTAGTTGCGGCCAACATTTAAACAGTTGGTCTTTAAAGAGTAAGTGCCTTAGATTGTGTTTTTGACTCACAATAAAATTTATACTATAGAATTCAATTTTATGCCTTTTATTTGGAATTACAAACCAACCCTCATAATAAATCTTATATAATACAAATATATGGTTAAAAAGGGTCGGTACTCACCTATTTCCGCCAGCACTCAAGAGGTAGGTGGAGCTGAAAACAAATTGTTATTATTAGCCACATTTTCCTTTGCTGATAGCAATTCTTTTCATTTATTATCACTTATTCTAACAAGTCATGTTAACCGGATTGTTTCATTTAATCAGCATTTCTGAGAATTCAACAAATTAATCCTTCCATTATCACTGCATTAATTCTACATGTTTGAACTAAAGAAAGTTACTTTTTCAATTACGCAAATGAAAAAACAACAAAACAAACAAAAAGCGTTTTGTAGTTATAAAGCATATATTTATTTCGAGGGTAACTGTTCCCTCTTCATCAGTGTCCTACTCTATGACCTAGTAAAAATATTACCTCACTTAAATACCTAAACATTTTAACTCCTGTAATTAGTATACCTAGCTTAATATACTTACTAATCCTTCTAATTATTTAGACTTAATCCTATTTTAACTCCTGTAATTAGTATACCTTGCATAATATTCTCACTAATCCTTCTACTTATTTAAACTTAGTCCTATATCTAAGAACATTTGATTATCTTTTTCAAATCACCTAAACTAATTACATAACTTGTCCTGTTGTATCCCCAGAATTTATCCTAATAAAAGTAACTAAAATTACTATTACCTTTAACAAACATTACTTATCCCTAATTGCCTCTAAAATCTTGGAATAGCCGTTTCCTAAATCACCGTTCAGCCGTAGACTTTCTGGGTTTCTCAATATTCATAGACTTTCGTAAGCGTCTAATTTCCTGACACCGTTCACCTCCTTTACGACCTGCAGATCTTCCCAATCAACCTTATGATTATTCGATACGATGTGCCTCGCCACCGACGATTTGATTGCTTCGATACGTCCTTGTTCAGAAATGAATTTCTCCGCTTCCTTGATGTGCTCATTAAATCTCGTTTTAACCGAGCGCCTTGTTTGTCCTATATAGTTTTTTTTTTGGCATACTTGGCACGTGATCTTATAAATTCCGCATTTCTCCTTGTTGAGCCTCTTGTCCTTCGTTGAGCCTAATCTTGTTCTAAGATTTGAGTTTTTCCTGGTTGGTATTGCCGCGATGTTCACCGTCTTCAACATCTCTTTAATCCGCCCAAAAACGTTAGAGTATGTTATTGCTGCTCTCTGAGTGTTCTCCAATTTTTTGTTCTGTGCGAAAAACGTAGAGAAAAATTCCGTTTTTAATCTCCTTTCCATTTCGCTCATGATAGAGGTCACCAATCCCGTATCGTATCCATTGATTTCCGCCGTATCAAGTATGAACTTACGCTCCTGATCATACTGTTCCTTAGTTAGAGGGTAGTTAACATCCTGTATATCCAGCTGTTGTAGGTTGCCATTTTAGTTGCGTGAGAGTGGTACGATGTCGCTGGGATTGTTCTCCTTGTATTGGTTGATTTTTGTTAGATGTCAAATTCTACACTGTTTATCTCCCTGATGATTCTAAGGTCCAAAAAAGCTATTTGATTCTCCTTTTCCTACTTCATAGTGGACGAAATATTTTTGTGGACTTCGTTGATCTTATTGAATATACTGTCTAGTTCATTCTTCTTCACGATTGCAAACACGTCATCAACATACCGGATCCATACTCCTGGAAGCGAATTTTCCTCCGTAATCCTCTGTTCTGTCCAGCTCATGAAAATCTCGCGAATAAGGGGGGAAAGTGGATTCCCCATCGCCACTCCCGTTTTTTGCTTATAAATGGGGAACCCACTTTCCCCCCTCATTTGCGAGATAGTCCGACAGCAGCACAGAAGCTCAAACTCGATGCCACGACCGAGGTTAGAGCTTGGGAACTGCTGCACAAGCGGGGTGTGCCCTAACCCACAGCTCCACATGGATCTGGGCCTATAGTCTGCCAATATTCCACTAAAACCGTTTACTGAGTGCCATGAAACGTACATTTTAATATGCAATATCCAATATTCAGTAACCAATATCTTGCCCAAGGTTCACATTAATGCTCATAAATTGAAAATCTCTTTGATTAGATCATCTTAATTGTGCCGTCCGAATATCTGTAACATGCTTCCTTCACCATTCCACTAAATTTATAAAAGCTCTAAAATTTTCGAGATCTCGTCCATTGTAACAAATGAATAGAACAAGATAAATTGAAACGTTGTTCCAATTTTCAAAACAAAATAACACGAACAGTCTTTAGTAAATTTCTATTTACGATAAATTCATTCAAATCAGGTAGTCTGGCAATTATTTATTGTTTAATATACATATAAAAACATTTAGATGCAAGCAACCCGAAACAGGAGCAAATGTAAAAATCTACGGCCTATACAAGATTAAAACTTTTAGGCAACATCATCTTAAATAATTGGTCCTGTGTAAGGAGGTAACATCCTGTCCCTTAATGAAACCATCATACCGCCATTCTGTGATGACCTCGAAACTAATACTTGCATCCACCGTGGCCCACGTGAAAATCACCACTCCTCTGTATTTTCAATTCTCTATTACTAAATTAATCATGCACATAAATCACAGGGCAAAAAGCCAACGAGCGCACACAAATCAATTTTAATTTCACCCCCAATCCGAACCGTTGCGGGCAACAAACAAATCATTCGCCAAATCAAACGTCTTTTTGTTCTTTTCAATGCAACAAAAAGATCAATCAATGGAAAGATTCGTCGTTTCTGCTTGGAAGAATCTCCTTAAACAAAGTCTCGAAATTAAAAATAATACTAACAACTTAAATGACCTAAAGCCAAGCATACCGGAAAATTCGATTGTTCTGTCGTCGTTCCGTCTCTGTCTGTATGTCGTGTCGTATAAATGTATTACAAAACAGCACTCCATAAACGATTTAAGATCTAACTAGATGGCTACCTCATTACATAGAAAGGAATTGCATGCAGCGACATACAGAACGAGGGCTTCCACATTTGACACCATTTAAAGTGACCCTTTCTGATCCTGTTGGAAGTTTTCTATGGATTGAATAGATCGCGATGTGGCTCCAGTTATGTTGGAAGATGCAGCCGTAAATTGGTGTATTCCACGAGCCAATTACCCACTAGACTTGGAGATGCACTGTGCTCCACTTTCCTGTTTTTTAGAGTGTAGATGTAGTTTGCCACCATAATAAGCCGACCCTGGTTCCCGGTTGCTGAGGAGTTACACTCCAAAAAAGCTGCATGCTCCGGAGGGGCTTGCGAACCCGGGTAAGCTCGTCCGGAGACGGGCGTGGGAGCTCCACTCGCTTGTCCAGTAAGCCCCGATAAGAGAACTTGGCTTGCCGGTACAACTTTAGAAGGAAGCTGTTCCTACGAACACCACTTTTTATATCCTGGTGAAAATTCTGCACTCGTTTCCTCGGTTCTACCACTAAGCACGACCTAACACTCACTATTAATCACCTTATGTAGTTGGTTCACTCTTTCGAACACTACCTTGCCTTTATTCCACGCAGGGGTTCAGCGTCCGAGCCGACCTGTACAAGATTTGTACTAAATTAGTGAAAAAAATTATTCAATTCTTCCAACGTTATAATTAAAATTATGTAATAACAATCACTTCATACAAGTTTAAACACAATCTCGTAATTGTATCAAGTTAGGATAAAATTCTATTTGAACGCAAATCTACTCACAATCAGTACAAATCCACGACTCCTGCTGATTTACTCGGGCCCCTTGCGTGCTCACTAATCCAGTCTACAATTCTTGCTGAGATCTCGTAGCTAAAGTCAACCATCAATAATGTCCTCCTTGGATAGCCTCTTCGAAGGCTGCGCTGTCTTCCCCGTTACAGTTCACTTGTGTTTCCAAATCAAACACCCCTTGTTATCCTCACTCCGCAAATCCACACGTACGATCACTGCCAAACTCCTGCCAATCGCTGTCCCACTAGCTCGTTCAAAAAAGGACCCATTCAAGTTTTCGTCGAAGTTTTTATCTGCTCGGTCCAATGGTTCGCCGCTATTTTATTTTTTGGTTAATCTCCAAGATCCACCTTTCCCGGTTTCAGTTCCATTGCCGGTTATTTCATGGATTTGGTATAGTTTATAATGCATCGAATGCAGCCGGCCTGACATTTCAGAGTCTGTATTATCTTCTTATGTTTTCCACTTCAAACTGACGTTTGCTGACAGTTGTCAGTTTTTTTTTCGTTCAAAATTATTGAACCCGCAGAACCGGAATTAATTTGTTGCATTTCAATGAGAACTTTATCGTGACCCATACATTATATTTGCGGTTTTACTGAATATTATGTATCACGTATGTGAGTAACAGCAGCAATACATTTACAAGCATTGAATTATGTATAGAAAATCGATTGTTATTGCATTTATAGATATTAAGTATGGTACTTTATTTGCGGGAGGGAGTAGATGTTGACAGTCTTAATTTCGTAGCATTCGAGCCTGAGGAGGAAGACAGTTGAACACCGCAGTTCAATTTGTCGGAAGATTTTTGGTGGATGGTTCCAGCGAATTCTTGGCCAACGTTAACACTGGTGTGGATAACAAATCCATTGCCTGAGAAACCAATGGCGGAGTTATTTGTGGTAAGCTTTGATTTTTGCGCGTCAAATGCAGTCTGGTAGCCCGCCAAAAACTCAACCCAGCTGATGCATTGATTAGTGGGCCGGGGGACAAAGCCAAGCAACCGCCAAAGTCAGCGTCAACCTTGACAAACTCGTTTCCAATGCCTAACTTCAATTAACCATTCTTATTTCCAGATTGAGGAGCAAAAATAGCGTCAAGTGCAATCTTCGATCCTTCCACCAACTTATCTCATGTAGAAATTACAGTGCTGAGTGTATTATCTGTGTTCCACAGGTCAGCCCATATTCCGTCCGTTTGTATTTGGTTTCCAATGAACCAGCCACTTTACCAGTGGCTTGGTTTGAGTGACCGCTTGTGGCAAATTCGATTCCCGACGCAGTCTTTGTTTTACACTCCAATTTCCATCGACCAAAATGATAGCCCTTGCCCAAGATATCTCTGGCTTGTTTTCCCAAATTTGAATATGCTGGTGGTGACATTTTTGATTTTACTTAATTAATTTGCTGGATTAGATGGAACACAAATCCCAGGTTCAAGTGCCGCTTTTACGAAATAAATCCTTGGAAAAATGATACCGAGAAAAATCACCGAAATGAAGCGCGGAGTGTCCATTGCGAACTCACGATATATTGATTGTTGGGTAGTTGAGAAAGACTTGAAACGGTGTTGAGTACTCGATCTAACTGTGTCCCTTGTCTACGTAAGCGCAATGCTTCGAGATCCATTTGTTTAACCGAGAGGTGGTCGTGGATTCCGTAAGTCTCCCCACGCTACTTCCTGCCTTGTTTATAATATATAGTTGAAATGTCCTAATTTATAGTAAATGTTAAGCTGATTAATTAATTACAATTACCTTAATTCGGTTCGGTGATGATTGAGTCTAAGAACGCTTTATTATGCGGTAGTGTTCGGTTGAGTTAACCCTCGCGCCCTGTTTCTACTCTCTCTAACACCGCATTCCAAGACACAAATATAAGTAAATATAACACAAAAACAAAGAAAACCCGCGCCATTGCTCTTAGAAATTAATATGTACATAGTTAACTGTCAAAATAAAAATAAGAATTCGAAGAACGAAAGGCTTGCTTTCCTCCCACGTTGCTTTGTTCACTTTTCTCCGTAATGCTTCTTTGATTCAAAAGATAACTGGGTTTACAATGTGACTTTTGGTTCTGATTGCAACTGTTGCGGCACTGCGGTATTTGCGATTAGGGAAATAGCAGGTCCAGTTGAGAAAACTGTAGATACGAGCATTTTCATTACTCAATGGCTTTTAACCAGCATTGTCTGTTGAGGGCTGTGCATTTCATTCACATTCAGTATTGCAGTCTTCTTATTCGATACAGTCTTCGCAGTTAAAACCAGAGCAACAGTTGCTGCTACCAAAATTGTATTCACTTTTGCCTGATTTGTCCAGGACATCGTTTTATTCAAGTTTTGATGCGCTTAAATTGCATTTTCAATGGCAGGTGAACTTATTTCTAGTAGTCGTGGTGAGGGCTGTGGTGGAACCCCTTGAACCGGTTGATTCTGTCAATAATGGGATGGCTTAAACATTGTTCACTAATGCAGGCTGCTCTACTTCGGGACGCAATGGGATCGAGGGAACATTTATCACGTTTTGATTACTATTGTATTTGTTACTAAGTTTCCACTGTTGATGCGGACGGCAGTTATTACGTTGCGATCGCTGTTATTTACATTATTTCTTGCAACACAATCGCTTGTGAGACCTTTATAATTTTCTTGCCATGGAAACATTTCATGAGGTAGCTTATGTATTTTTCTAGCATTTTCTCCCTTGGCATTAATAGTTCTTCTGAAACTTCCTCTTCTGACGGAAACTGATTTTCAAGATTATCTTTAGGAACATTTTTATTGGCCCCCATAAGCTTCATTTATTGTAATCAGTATCGTGGTATATCTGAACAGGAATTTTTCTTGGGAACAAGCATTTATCTTGAAAGTAATTTTCACATTGATTCACAGTGGGTGAAATTAACTTCACAAAAACCTGTTTTGTAACATATGTATTAATATCTCAAGCAGTTCTTGTTATATTATAATAATGCGACTCTCATCCAGGAAATTACAATAGTAGTAAGCAACAAGGAGCTATTTCAGTAAAACAAAAAAAAAAAACAACCGCTCCTTCCTCTTGCAGTTTCTTGGGCAGTTCGCATATGCAGACTGCTCCATTACTACAGTTTTCCTGGTCCTTTAATGACCCCAAAGCTACTTCCAGGCTTAATTTTCTGCTGGTTAAAGCCGCATTGTTTCCCGTTCTTCTTATCA
This sequence comes from Odontomyia ornata, assembly GCA_963969285.1. Taxonomy (NCBI): domain Eukaryota; kingdom Metazoa; phylum Arthropoda; class Insecta; order Diptera; family Stratiomyidae; genus Odontomyia; species Odontomyia ornata. Next base: position 382,299,422 of record OZ017738.1, read on the forward strand.
TCCGCTCGGACTTTTTTAAGATTTTTGTCTCGTCTGTTGCTCTAGCTCCTATTTCAAAAATGTTGTCAGCTGATTTTTGCATTGTTCTTGCTCCTTTTTTGTATCCGGTACTCGATTACTTTCCAGCTGTACCCATTCTCGATTGCGGTGTCCAAGATGTACGGTTTTGTACCAAAATACAAAACCGTATTGCAATCACGACCTGTGTCCGTCTGTCCGTCCGTCCGTCCGTCCGTCTGTATGTCACAGCACTTTTTCTCCGAAAGTATAGAGGCTACAGTCATGAAACTTTGTGGAAAGGTCAGAAGTGGTGACTTCTTGAAACTTCAAGGGTGAAAAAATTCTTCAAAGGGGTTTAAGGGGGGTCTCCCCATATAGGGAGGTGACCCCTCAAAAAAAATTGTTCACCATTGGTAGTCGAGTAGGGTGTCATTGGAAAGGTCTTAATGAGATCTTTTCAAAACAAATCTTAAAATTGCCTTATAAGTACCGAGGGGGGCAGGGGAAGGCGAAATGTACGAACTTTTCGCGTACCCCCCTCGCGATTGGACACCTTCCATCCGAAAAATCTGAAAAAAATCATGAATGTAGGCCTTAATGAGTACAACAACAACAAATACATGAGAAGTCGAAATTCACTCAAATTTGTTAGTAATAGTATGATTTCTCGATTTTATGTTTTCTTGAATAAAATCTACACGGTATCTTAAATTCAATAAAATTTAGCAAACAGATGACTATTTATAGGATTGATCTTTTCTGGAAGTTTCATAAAGATCGAATAGTATTTGACGAAGTTATAGCGATTTGAATTTTCCTGTATTACTATGGAACAATATGCCCTGTATTACTATGGAAACATATGGCTATGGAGCCATATGCGCTTTTTACCGACTAAGACACTACAGCCTTGCTAGGATTTGCATGAAAATTTCAGGAATGATAGGTATCATGAAGATGAGTACATATAATTGAAACAGGTAGAAGAGGCAGGAGAGAGCTCCTAGCAAAAGGGCTTTGTAACCATTCTAGGATTCGAAAAAACAGGCCATGAATCGATGATTACAGTACACAGAAGTGGCCCCTGGAAAAAAATTTCATGAAAGGTAGCCGATATGAGTATCAACTGAAAGTTCTCTATGAGAGCATTTCAAAACAGTTCTTAAACTGACCGTTTTTGCTTCAGTGGGGGCACAGGGGGGGAAATACATGTAAAATGTGTTTCCTCCCTCGCAAATGGACACCCGTGATCAAAAAAATCTGAAAAAATTATCAAGGGAGATACTTATGGGTACAACTCTAACAAATACCTCAGAAGTCAAAACTCTTTCAACTTTGTTAATAATAGTATGATCCTCGAATTTCACATTTTCTCCAATAAAATCGTCTTTGACATGTTTCTTGATTTTATTCGTTGCTGGTTACTGCATTTTGTAAGTTGAGTACAAAACCCTTCTGACATGAGCATAGGTCTGTCTACCCAACTTGTTCTAATTGTAATCACTACTCACGGGAGTAACATAATTACAATTTTACGATGAGTTTCGCGAATTGGAAAGACATAAACAAAATCTGAGGATCGGGCAGGAACCACCATAAGAGGATCGATTCCATTTAGAATCGAGTGAGTGGATATCAAGTTATTTACATATATCAAATCTTTCGGCAAAAAGTGTTGATTCTCTAAATTATCAATTCGGTATCCACCTTTTTTAGTTGGCGAGGTCGATGTTAGCGCCGGAATTGTTGGATTTTTTACGTACCTGGTCCTTGTAATAAAGAGCCTCTGAGACATCAACCGAAAACCAGCTGGGGCTCTTTTTTGGTACACAATGGAGGAGAAAGAAAAACTGTCCTGAGATTTCACAAGAGCGCACATCAGCTAGGTACTATCATAGCCTGTAGGAAAAATACTGTTAAAAATGCATATTATGATGGCAACCTTCTTTTCGAATAGCATTGAGCATTAAAACGGAGATAATCTATCACATATATTTGTGTGTGGTTGGGAAGTGAATGCCATATACGTACTATGTGTTAGGCTCCCATGCTGGAAAGTCACTGGACTATCCACTAAACACCTCCTCTGTTAACCTGAGTACTTAGCTTTGAATCGTTTGCCACATTACTTTGGGTCAGATCTCGTTTTGCTACGCCGTGATATTAACTATATTAAACATATTAAGCAGTTATACAAAAATGAACATGAATTCAGAGGATGAGAAGTATTTTAAAGTTTTTGTTTGTATAGAAACTACAAACTTAGTCCCTTTCACTTGAAAATAATAATTAAATTCTTTTCGAGTTAAAATTTCTCACAATACCTCTTCTAACTTTTGAAAGGTTCAACAATTATGCCTCAACCATCCTTATTCATAAAGTCCAAGCTGAAATCTAATAAATAATCAGCATTATCTGTTAATTTCATTTGAAAAGACCCTCGAAACGAATTTTGCAGTCAGTCAATTGAGGGTGAAGTTAATGTACCATGAAGTTTTCAAGTAATTTGTCAGAATCAACTTCAATCTACTTCCGCATTCATTCTGAAGAGAAAAGAGTCCAGTCGCTTCACTACACCTACTGCTAAGCAAACAACAACATTCACCTAAAAACTCACAAAAAGCAGTTTAACATTTAGAATTTATGGAATTTCCCTCGAAAGCTTATCAAAAGACGTCGAGTCTAACAACATTATTACATACAATTTTTAAGCCTGCGAGCGTGCTTCTTCTCATAATAAATTTGTAGAAGAATAAGAAAACCGATTAGTCGGTGCTGAGAAATGAATTCAAGCGAGCCATAGAATGCTCCATTGAAATTTACACATAATACTCAGGCTGTACTGTAAACAAATTTAAAATTCATTTATGCATCTCGGCATAAATTCACTTAACACCCTCTAACTTAAATTCTTAATCGTTTTACATCGTCGGCAATTAAAAGTATAGATGGTTTTATGCGATTTTATCTTTCCCCCGTTTCAGGCACCGAACCAAGATAATCGCGGCGAATTAGCATAATTACAGTTTTCATCAATCGCGGCGTAAAGTTAAAATGGAACACGGAAAAATAATTTGAATCGATAGAAAAAGCTGAAGTTAAATGTTGGAATGGACGAAAAAAAAGGTTGGGGGAGCGTCTATAAAACGAGGGTGAGAAAAAAGCGATTAAATGGCTCCTGAAATGTTTTAAATACCGAACATAAAATCCAGAATCTTTGCTATTTGATATTCTATAAGAAACATTAGCATAGAAAACAAATATTTAAGCAAGTAGTTATGGATTCGACTTTTTTAAGTGGGCACCATGAATCAAGCATCCAGATTATGTTAAGAGGGATTTAAGAAAGTTATTATTATAACCCTATTGAAAATGCAAACTACCATCTTAGCTGTAAATCACAAGTTATCCATAAAATATGAGTTTAGGATTGGTTAAAGAGGGTAAAGAATTTACGTTTTTGAAAATTTTTAATGTTATTTTTGGAGGGTTTTCAAAATATCCTGTCTGAAATATGGTGATTCAGTTAAATACTCGTATATTCAAACAAATCATCAACACGACTTTGGGAGGGTAGCAATGAACAAGCAGCCAAAATAAGAAAGCTAGAAGAAATTCAAATCTTATTACTATACTTTATTGGTTACTAGGCCCAAATGCAAATTATAACAGCATTCTATGATATATAGCTACATTCAAAAACAGGCTCTCGGTGTAGGCAGCGATAGTTAGTAAATTTCTCACAGCTGAATTTCACTGACTATTTAAAATTTATATGATTTAATGTCTTTGACAGAGGGTGGAGCGTACTTCTACCGGAAAGCCGTTAGCTTCCGATGAATTGATTCCAATTCATTTAATTTGAAGCATTGTTACGATTGAAGTAGTAATGGTGTATTTCAATAAAAATAGTTATTTAAAAAAAATTTCTATGAGTAAAAATTAAAAACCGTTCAGTATTGATTTACTCATATACTGGCTTAAAATCAAAACGTATCGTAAATGGGTGGGCGGACACACGGTCAAAGCGTAATACTGACCATAGGACCTTCTTGGGTGCTGGTGCATACATTCAAGATAATGAGATACTCTGACTATCTCTAAGCGAAAGGGGCTGTAGTGCTAAAATAAAAAAAGATAAAAATTGCGAAGCAAATCAATGCTCAATATGAATATTTAATTAGGCAATAATTCCTTAAATTGACGGGAATGAACTAAGCAATGAAATTTTATTTTGTCGATTTTACTAACTGCAGACATCGGTTGTGTCCTATTTTTGTAAGCTGCTGAATCTGAGCCACTTACAGCTTACACCAAGCGAGCGCTTACAGGCTCGATGGACAAGTATTTATTTATTTTTCTGCTTTTTCCATATTTTTCATTAATAAATTCCGAAAGAATAAGCTCTTTAGGTTATTTCAAACGATTGCTAACAAAGCGATTATTCTCGAAACAGAATATAAAGCCTTTCGTAAACCTTTATCAAAGATGTTTTTTTATCAATCTTCTTCTTCCTCTTCGTAGCACTGAAGCCTCTTTCGGGCCTTCGATTCCTGTAACAAGCACCTCTAGCTGTCCTGGTCCATTGACGGTGTCGTCAAATTTCGAAATCCAAGCAACGATGAACTGTCTTCGTCAGCCAAGTCAGACCAGCGTTTCCCCGGTTTCCTCACTGGTCTCAGCCGTTCTCTTAATTTTGACATCGTCCGCATAGGCTACTACTTAGCTCGACTTCTATAGTAACGTACCTCTTGTGTCAAGAGGTAGCTTTCTTGTTACGTACTCCTGAGCCATATTGAATACTAATGGAGCCAGCCCATCTCCCTGCTTTAGTCGTTATCGATGCATACTTACTATTAGCGTATGATCTGATTTTATTTTCTAAGATCTTTGAAAATATTTTGTATGCCGTGTAAAGTAAGGATATGCCTCTATAGACTTCACGCTGTAGCTTGTCAGCTTTTTTGTAGATTGGGAATATAATTGATTGGTTCCGCACTTGTTGCCAAATGTGCTGGATGATTTTATAGATGGCTTTCTGAACCGCGGTCACCATATTTGATGGGCTCCACTAGAATACCATCGATGCCCGGCGCTTTATTATTCTTTTGGGCGTTGATCGTGGAACAAACTTCATCCAGAATAGGTAGGGCCAATGGAAGCTCTCAGGGAATATCTATAAGCTCTGATGTTCTGGAGCTGTGCGAAGGGTTAAGTAGATTCTTGCGATTCTAGATTCCAAAAATATGATGGTCATTTTTTTTGTCAATAATTGTATAATATTCTGGTATTTTCGCAAAACGTGAATTTTAAATATTAATGTTTAAGCTCTTCCTTTTTTTTTTAATTTGCGAAGATTAAATGCAGCCAATAGTTGAGAACTGTAGTTTCGATTGTAAATTAAATTTCTTTGAGTATTAGGGTGCAAGAAGTGTTGAGGTTTCTTCTTTAAAAAGTAGTTGCTCTTTTTCAAATGATTGCAAACAATGATTCTGTAAAGCATTATTAATGTGCAAACAATTGATGAACATTTCTTCATGATTATAATTGAATGAAACAAAAGGCGACTAAATAGTAGTGAATGGCCTCGGGTTTGCACACTAGGTTTATTGGTTCCCAAATGAGGAGATATTAAATGCCGAGAAATGCCAATGACTGCAAAGACACCTACAACTCTGCTACCAAATCCTACTTACACCTTCTATGTGGTGATCGCTGGTAGATTTTTCTTTTTGTAAAAGGCCGACCTAAGAGGTTGAAGGTGAGTCTTCCATGCCTGATAAGGGAATCGAAAGTAACAACCATGCCACCGCGATAGAGGTTAGGTGATGGATTAGCTCCCTGTAAAACCCTACATTGTGCCGAATCTCCCGAAACGAATCGGACTCAGGGGAACAACCTCGCAACTAAAACAAGTTGAAGTAGCAGGAGGATGCTCCTGCCAGAAGGGTATTGTAAAACAATTAGTAAATCAATCAATATATTCTGCATATCAAAACTTGACTAATATATAGATTCCATAAATTGAGTTCGAAAAATTATTATGGTTATTATAATTTTAAACTCGCCACCATTTTGTTTCAAGTGATTTGACCTCGTCGCTTGATTAGTCACGATAACACATGGATATTACTAAAAATTTCTAAAATTTTTATCAAAATTCCTACATATTTGTAGTATCTCGGTCCGCTGCAAGCGTGTATCTTCCTAGTATCACGTGTTAATGTTGTTGTTAAATATTCAATCGGCTGTAACTTAGCTGTTTATTGTTCAATTATTGTGAAATTTTCGAACCACATACAATCACTTTCAGAAAATTTAAATTATAGATTTTGGGAAATCTAAGGGTCACAACTTGATTTTATAGACAAAAAAGCAAAATTTATAAAATGTATTATTATTAACAAAGTTGATTGAATTTCGACTTCTAAGGTATTTGTTGCCCTTGTGAAGGAAGAATTGACAGGTCAAGCACTGTTTTGAAAAGCTCTTATAAAGAACTTTCATTTGATATTCATATTGGCTACCTTTGATGAAATTTTTTTCAGCGGCCACTCCCCTGTACTGTTATCATCGATTCATGGCCTATTTTTTCGCATCCTAGAATGGTTACAAAGCCTTTTTGCTAGGAGCTCTCTCCTGCCTCCTCGACTTGTTTCACGGATGAGTATTAATTGTAGGTACTCATCTTCAGCCATTCATTAAATTGAATCAAGTGTTCAAAGCATGCGCTTTAAACGTTGAAGTTGGGGCAAAATACCGCAAAATTATTCAATGTTCGCATTTAAAACAGCCACTATTTTGCTTTAAGATTACTAATACCGCTAGCTGAGCCAATTCTCAAAGGAATTCATGATACCTATCATTCCTGAAACCTTCATGCAAATCCTAGCAAAGCTGTAGTATCTGAGTCAGTAAAAAGCGCATATTGTTGCATAGCCATATGTTTCCATAGTAATACAGCGCATATTGTTCCATAGTAATACAGGAAAATTCAAATCGCTATAACTTCATTAAATACCATTCGATCTTTATGAAACTTTCAGGACAGATTAATCTTATTGATAGTCATCTGTGCACTTTATTAAGTTTAAGGGACCCGTTAAGATTTTATTCAAGAAAACATAAAATCGATAAATCATACTATTACTAACAAAGTTGAGTGAATTTCGACTTCTCACGTATTTGTTGTTGTTGTACTCATAAAGGCCTATACTCATGATTTTTTTCAGATTTTTCGGGTCAAAGGTGTCCAATCGCGAGGGGGGGACACGAAATTTTCGTACATTTCCCCTTCCCCTGCACCCCTCGAAGCAAAATTTGTCATTTTAAGACCTGTTTTGAAAAGTTCTCATCAAGACCTTTCATTTGATACCCATATTGCCTACATGCGATGAAAACTTTTTTTCAGGGGCAACTCCCCTATATGGGGAGACCCCCTTTAAAGACCTTATAAATTTTTTTTCGTAGTGGAACTTTGAAGAGAGCGTCACTTTGCACCTACCTACAAAATTTTATGTTTGTAGCTTATGTAGTTTGCGAGAAAAAGTGGTGTGACACACGGACGGACGGACGGACGGACGGACAGACGGACGGACGGACGGACAGACGGACAGACAGGACGCGAAACTAATAGGGTATTGTAAAATAATTTTACAATACCCTAAAAAGGACTATGACATGGGATCTTGAAATGTCAGAGCACCAAACTACCCTGGCGCTGTTGAAGACCTTTTACAATAGACCAATCGTTATAAATTAAACATACTAGCAACCAAGGAAACGAATTGGACTGGAAGTGATATTCAAGATGTGAGATCGCATACAATATTTAGAAGTGAGAAGCCTGCTGGAAAGTGAGAATTTGGAGGTATTTTCATTGTAGATAGGGAGTTCAAATCGCAGGTTATTGATTTTAAGGCAATCAGTGAAAGATTGTGTGCGATCTGTAAAAAAGTGAAATTCTTCAAAATATGGCTAATAAATGAACATCCCCCAACCGAAGGAACTAAAGAAAGAACTAGAAAGACTAGCCGACTCGTTGTCTACAAACGACACAAAAATAGTGCTGGATAATTTCAACGCTAAAATTTGCAATGAGCTATCAGATCGGGGAACGATTGTAGGATATAGCCTCCGCGATGAAGCAAATGACAACAGCCAGTGCCTTATTGACCTTGCATATAGTATTCATAAGATGACCTGGGTAACACCGGATGACATGACACAAAACCAGATCGACCTATTCTGATCCAAAAATCTTGGGCCTCGGGCATACTTGACGCCTGTTCCAATCGTTACTTGAATCATTATTTGATCAAATTAACCTATCGATGTTGTATATCAAAGGCGTATTCAGTGAAGACCAGTCCGCTACAGATATTCCACATCAAAAGACTCCAAACAGCGTCTATGCCGAAAAATTTCATGGAGCTAGCTCATATCCTATCTGATACATCGTTGAAAACAAGCAACGAGCAAAGGGTGGAAGTGAAATCTACAAGTAGACAGTGACAGAATAGACAATTGGACATCAAGCCCAGCGCAAAAGAAATGATTGGTTCGATGATGACTGCCAGAATGTGTTAGATAAAAAGAATCAGGCGTACAAAGAATATTTAGGTAAGAAAACCAGGATAAAGAGAGCATTATGAAAATCTCAAAAGAGTAGCGAATAAGATAATTGGAACCAAAAAAAGAAAATACTTTGTTGACCAATTGTAAAGCATAGATGTAAGTCTAGAGAGCAACAACACAAGACAAACATACAAAGTAGTGAAAAGCCTAACGTGGATAACAGCTCAAGACCACGCTCTGCCGTGATGACATCGGCAATATCATCGCTGATGAAAACACGATTAAGAAAAGATGGGCGTCATATTTCAGAACCACCTTAATCCTCCGTACAGCTCCAGAACATCAGAGCCTATAGATATTGGGCAACAAGAACATATGAAGAACGAGTGGAGCCAATCAAGTATATGCATTCCCTATCTGCAAAAAATTGACAAGCTATAGTGCGAAAACTATACAGGCATATCCAAATATCTTAGAAAAAAAAATCGGATCATACACCAACAGTATTAGTATTAAGGTAGTTTTAAAGCAGTTGGATCAACAATAGACCAATTGTTCACCATCAAGCAGGTACTTGCGAAATGCGAGGAGTTCAACATAGACGTTTACCAAATTTTCGTTGATTTAAGCAAATGTACGACAGTCTTGTTCCTAATGTACTGTACCAAATAATGCTTTACATTAGTATCTCAGCCAAATTACTCCGTCTTACCAAAATGACAATGACGTCGACAACCTCCCAAGTCCGCATCTATAACCAACTCAGCAGCAAGGAAATGGGCTGGCCACATCGCTATTTAATTTGGCTCTGGAATATGTCATCAGAAAGCTAGGTGTTTATCCAAGAGGAACATTATTATACAAGTCAAGCCAAGTGGTAGATCATGCGGGCAACGTCAATATTAACTTTTCCTGAAACGACAGCGGAGCAAAACTAGTAAGGCTACAAATCAATGAGAATAAAACAAAGAGTTACGAGAACCGGTAATGAAAAAGACAAATACTTCAACTAATACAGTTTGCAAACAAAACAAGTAAAAGTCACATGGGGTCAAATCCGGTGAATATGGTGGCTGAGGCATGATTATGGTGTTGTTTTTGGCCGAAAAATGCTTGATCTTTGATCCATTTTTTCGATAGCATACACTTCTAACCTTCACAAACAAACTCATAGCGAACACTTCTAACCTTCACAAACAAACTCACTTCAAAAACAAACTAAACACATTATATAAATGAAACTGTTAATCTTTGTTTGTGAGGAGTGTACCAACATCAGGTGATAAAACAATTGCTGATCGAATGTACGTCGCCCGCAAAATTTTAAAAGTCACCTTAATTTATGTACACTCTTCGTACACAGGGAAACAAAGCTGTAAGTGTACAAAATTGTAATAAGTCCTGTGCTATGCTATGGGTGTGGAACATGGACCCTGACCTAAGCATCCGCAAACATATTGAAAGCCTTCGAAAGACGAGTCCTGAGGCGAATAATCGGAGGGAACCTAGACGGGAACCAATGGTGAATTCGATACAACCATGAGCTGTATAGAATTTTTGACGAGCTAGAGGTCTTAACGATTGTGAGACTGCGGAAGCTGCAACGGGCTGGGCACATGAATTGTATGAGTGAGCAACAAACATCCAAAAAGGTATTCTTTGGGAGAACAGAAGGCCGGCAACCAGTGGAGAAAACGAGTAAACGCTAGTCTGACTCAGTCGACGAAGACAGTTCATTACAGTTCATCACTTGGAGGCCATGGTCAATGGTCCGAGATAGTTGGAGGCACTTGTTGCAGGAAGTGAAGACTCGAGAGGAGCCGTGGTGCTCCGAAGGAGAAAGGAAGAATGTAAGAATAAGAAATATTTTCAAACACCTTTCATTTATCTTGTAAAAGGTATTAGTCCTGAATATTAAGTGGAATAAATAATGGTTTTTCGATGATAAAATATTTCAGTTTTCTCATTTTTGTGGGAATTGAATATGAGAAAAACAATTATGGTGGCCACTTTACACTCAGACCAGCCATTGGGTGGTAGTCGCCATTTTTTCGATGTTTAGGGGATCTCGCTTGGAATGAAGAGTCTTTGCATTCTTACTTGCATCATCAGGACCTTTGGTCCGATTTGGAGGGGTACAAGAGGGCACCAACTCTATCAGATAACATTTTTAGTTGTCACAAATGCTGACCGCAGAATCAAACCTGCTTGTTCTTGCATAAGAAGCCTAGAGTTCTAGCAAGTTGATATTGCTAATTTTAATCGGCAAATTGGCGGCGGATTTCGTAGTACCAAGATAGTTAGGGACAACTAAGGTTAAGCACTCGCTTTAAGATCACACCATAAATGATGAAATGATTAATATTTTATTCAAATCCAAAAACTCAGTTTCAATACCTAGCACAAGTTAATAAGAAGGCTATTGCTGGGCATAAGGTTTGTAATACTGAGAACTCGTTTATCGAATGTATGTGAAGCAAAAACTGATGAGGATTGATATGAATTTCGGTCTACCGGCATTCTCCGATTCACAACTGCCAATTGCTTCCGTAACAGATCCACCTTCTTTTGGACACATATACCTTTTTATCTGTACATATATATATATATATATATATATATATATATATATATATATATATATATATATATATATATATATATATATATATATATATATATATATATATATATATATATATATATATATATATATATATATATATATATATATATATATCAATTTCCCTATAATTCTTATTTTCCCATCATAACAAGTCTACTCTTTTACCCTATTTTTAATCACAACAATAATTTTACCTTTTCCACTAACAACATTCCATTCAATACTTCCTATTAACCAAATTTCATTCGAGACCTTATCATAAACAAAACCTAATTCCTTTCTTCATACTATCTAATTTTATGCATTACCTCCCACTAACAAAATGTTATTTGTTATACTAAAAAAAAGTATGTTGAGAAGTGATTTTAGCTTGGAATTTGATTTTAATTTTGAATTTGGGAAGCGATTTTAATTTGGTTTACGTGATGGGATGACCTCCCCTTTCCCATCCTAGTCCCTTCGTGTTAGTTTTTATGTGCAGGATGGCTCAGCACTAGCAGAGGGTGTCCCGGAAGACCCGCGACACGATTGAGTGCTAGCCGGCCTCAGAATGCCGCCCCGGGTTACGCACCCCTCTGCTTAAAATTTAATGTCTGCAAGTGCGGTGACTTCCGCGGCTGCTGCAGCTTGCTATGTATAGAATCAAAATTCAAACATTTATTGGCGCAGTTGCAAATCACTTCAAGGCATCAGAAAATGTCATTCTTTGAATGAATTTTTGATTGGTATAAAATCTCCAAGAGCTGGTTGCAATATTTTCATTCAATTGGCATTATAACAAAGCCACTTAGTGCAGATACTTTCACAATTGTAGCCAGGCAGTATCTCTTTCAAGAAAAATATATTCAGTAGGGAGGGGAGTGCTCCTACCAGAAAGGCTCTGCAGCATCTTATGTTGTTTTATGATAGCATGAATCGATAACTTGAATTGTTCGTCCAATACTTGTGTTATATATGTATACAAATGAAATATATTTGCTCTTTTTACTAATACAGTCATATATCATTATACACATTTGCATTCCAATAGTTTGGGCACTTCTTTCCTAACCTTTCGAGCCGCAACATGTGATATCGCGCGCCAATATCAAGTGTTAAATATCTTGTATTAAATTGAATTAAATGAATTGAATAACTGTTAGTGAATAAACTATTTGAATTATTATAACTCAGTGTGTTTTATAAAACTTAAAGCCTATGACCAAAACAGTGCTAAACACAAGAAAAAAGCAACTTTAAAACATGGTGTCAGGTTTGTGAAAATTTTGAAAAGTGCCCATGAAAACGAGAAAAATGGCCGAAGATGAAAATAAACGAGCACTCGGCGTGCTAACCAGCAGACTACTGGCATTGGAACAAAATCTAAACACGCAATAAGTATCAGCCAGCAGAATTCAGGTTTTGGAACAAACTCTGAATTCGCAACAAGCAACAGCATACGTAAATATCCCTCTACCAGAGCCATTGAACATCTAGGTTGGCGATATTTCTCAGAATTTCAAGCAATCGAAGAAAGATGGAACAACTATCTCATTGCTAGTGGACTCGATAACAAGACCGAGGAAAGAAAGAAAGCGATTCTGCTAACTGCGATAGGAAATGACGTTTTTCAAATGTACGGCAATCTACCCCTAACCGAGCAAGAAAAATCGACAGCTGAAAACATACTGAAAGCTATCAAGAAGAATCTAACACCACGAGTTAATAAAAGGTATGAGCGAGTGATTTTCAACCTAGCGTCTCAAAACCAAAATGAAACCTATGACGAATTCTTTGTGCGCCTACGAGAGTTGAATAAAAATTCGCAATACGGAGATTTGTCGGATGATATACTACTCGACAAGATAATATGCTCCATAAAAGATATAGGACTCAAGGAAAAACTTTGGCTAGATGCAGACATTACTTTGTCAAAAGCAATTAATATTTGCAAATCAAAAGAAAATGCCGCAAAACAATTAGGAGAATTACAATCTCATAGTCCAAATAACGTTCACGCAGGCTATACTACCGACATTGTCAGCAAAGTGCGCAAAATTGCAACCAATAAAGCATATAAGCCAAAAATGGACCGAAATAATGAACTGTTATGCAAATACTGCGGATAATAGTACCATAAAAATCTGAGGGAATGCCCAGCGAGATCTGCGGTGTTTAGAAAGTGTAGCAAGCATGGACATTACGCATCTGTATGTATGTCAACTAATATGAGTACAAGCAACAATCGAACACCCAACATTAAACACGTTAAAAGTCTACAAAATGGGCAACAACTAATACTAACACTAAGCGACAACACTATTCTGGTAACAATTGATTTAGACATCAGACAACAGAGCGACATATTCAAATGTATTCTAGATACGGGAGCTACCTGCAATATAATCGGACTACACAAGTTGAAGCGTGTCACACAACAACGAAAAATAGTAGCAACGCCAACAACAACGAAATTGCAAGCATTCGGGAATAACATAATAGTGCCATTGGGTAAAGTACTGTTGCAGTTAAAACATAAAGATAATATTTACAATGAAACTTTTGAAATAGTGACCGGAGATCATGCACCACTACTCTCAGCTAACACCTGCCAGAAGATGAATTTAATCAAACTTTGCTTCAACGTAAACAAAATTTCTTCAGAAGCAGAACGAATTTGCCAGGAGTATGCATCAGTTTTCGAAGGACTCGGAGAATTCAAAGATGAGGTGAAACTTGAACTACAAGAAAATGTTGCGCCTAGAAAGCAAACGCCGCGACGAGTTCCAATCGCGTTACATAATAACCTCCGTTCAATTTTAAATGAAATGGAAAGCGATGGAGTCATTTAAAAGCAAATTGAACCAACGCCTTGGCTGAACAACATCGTTTGGGTCAAACATCTGAAAGACGTTCGATTCACATCGAAGACGCTACAAGAAGCTTTACCGAGTCTAGCAAACGCTAAAATATTTTCAACAGTTGATGTGAAAAAAGGATTTTGGCAACTGAAACTGGACAAAAGCAGCAGTGATCTAACCTCATTCAGCACACCCTTTGGCAACTACAAGTTTTTAAGGATGCCTTTTAGTATAAAACCAGCAATGGAATTTTTTCAAATTGCACTCACAGAAATTTTAAGTGGATTAAATGGTGTAATTAACATTGCAGATGACATTTTAATATTTGACTGCGGCCAAACCGATGAAGAAGCGCTAACCGGTCACAACAGGAATCTACGCAAGCTTCTTTAACGACTTGAGGCGGAACGCGTTAAACTCAACAAGGAGAAGATAAACCTGTGCATGAAAGAGGTAAAATTCTATGGCCATATACTAACTAAGAATGGAATAAAGGCAGAATAAACCTACCACGTCCGAGCAACAAAGAGGAACTAGCAAGATTTCTCGGTATGATAACGTACCTTGGAACGTACATCCCGAATTTAGCTTCGAATTCGCATAACTTAAGAGAATTAACTCACAAATCATCAAATTTTAACTGGACTGAGGTACATGAACACGAAGTTACACAATTAAAAAATATTCTAACAACAATTCCAACGCTTTAATATTTCGACGCTACAAAGCCGGTGACCATACAAACCGATGCATCTTCATTTGGTATCGGAAGCGTTCTTTTGAAAGACAATCGGCCCATAGCTTATGCTTCGAAAACACTATCTAGCACTCAGAAAAACTACGCACAAATAGAGAAAGAGATGCTTGCAATACTCTCTACTTGTAAACGTTTCGACCAATATATCTGTGGCAAATCTGATGTTACTATTGAAACGGATCGTAGCCCATTAGTGAAAATCTTCGCGAAACCACTGCTAAAAGCCCCAAAGCGACTACAAAATATGATACTCATGTTACAGCGATACAAACTTAATATCAAATATAAGAAAGGTAAAGAAATGTATATTGCGGATACCCTTTTAAGAGCTCCCGAAAACATATCGAACGAAGAAAAGCTATATGATATCTACAGAATCAAAAATATAGTGGAAACAATAGAAAATATAAATTGCATTGATGAATTGCCAATAAGTGATAACACGACGATAAGAATAATAGAAGAAACAAAAAATGATCCGGCAATGATAGAATTATACGAGAAAATACAACACGGTTGGCCAAATTCTAAGAACAAATTAAACGAAACACTCAAACAATACTTTCCTTATAAAGAACTCCTAACAATACAAGACGGTTTGATCTTAAAAGGAAATCGTATTCTCATACCAGATTCTTTACGAAAGACGATCTTAGCCAGATTCCATACAAGCCATTCCGGAATCGAAAATACTCTCAAATTAGCCAAAGAAACTGTATTTTGGCCAGGAATAAATGGTCATGTAAAATCAATAATCGAAAACTGCAATACTTGCATAAAATATTCGAAACTATTCGAAACAGCAACAACGAGAGCCAATGATAACACACGAGATCCCAGCACATCCGTTTGAAATTGTATCAATGGATATTTTTGAAGTTACAATTACGAATCGCGTTCATCGTTTCATAATCACCGTAGACCATCACTCTGACTATTTTGAAATTGATGAGCTTGCAGACATGACTGCAAAATCTGTAATTCTAATCTGCAACCGAAATTTTGCAAGGCATGGCGTACCAAAGAAGGTGATATCGGACAATGGTCAACAATTCATTGGACACGAATTTAAACAATTTTCTAAAGAATGGAACTTCCAACACACGACATCAAGTCCTCATCACCAGCAAGGTAATGGTAAAGCGGAAGCATCTGTGAAAATGCCGAAAACGATGATCACAAAATGTTTCAATTCCTACGAGGACTTCTACAAAGCTCTGTTAGTATGACGAAACACTCCCAACAAAATTGGATCTAGTCCTGCAAAGCGAATCTTTTGTCGATGGTTGCGATGTTATATTCCTTCAGCTGATTACGAACAACGAGTAACGAATAATGTTCGGAAGTCCATAATCAAAAACCGGGAGTATTCGAAGAAATATTACGATCGTGGAACCAAAAATCTTCATCGTTTAAACGAAGGAGAAAATGTTTTCACCAAAGTTAACGTCAAAACCAAACAGTGGGAACCAGGCGTCATCGTGAAGTCTATCAACGCGAGGTCATACATCGTTCGTGTGGGACGAAACGAATATGTGCGTAATTCGATCCATATTCGAAGGTTACCAAATCAACGTGTCGAGCACTCGGATAATTCCAGCGTTCCAGTAGAAGAGAAATTTGCAACAGACCGAGAACCTTTAGCGAGAGATGGCTTCAACGTTTTTAATCAACAGCGACCGATCAGAAAATCATCTAGAATTATAAAGCCCGTAAATAGACATGAAGCGCCTTATTAAAAGAAAAAAAATAGGATGTTATATGTGTATACAAATGAAATATATTTGCTCTTTTTGCTAATACAGTCATATATCATTATACACATTTGCATCCCAATAGTTCGAGCACTTCTTTCCTAACCTTTCGAGCCGCAACATGTGATATCGCGCGCCAATATCAAGTGTTAAATATCTTGTATTGAATTGTATTAAATGAATTGAATACCTGTTAGTGAGTAAACTATTTGAATTATTATAACTCGGTGTGTTTTATAAAACTTAAAGCCTATGAACAAAACAGCGCTAAACACACGAAACGACCAACTTTAAAACAACTTGCATGAGAAATCGTTCTGACTTATCCGAAGATGCTGAGTTTCTGAACACATAATAGCTGCCATTTTGTCCTAGCTTAAAGAATTCTTTTGTGTGCTTCGCCAATTGATAATATTCAGATTAAATCTTCATAATTGTCAGAAGAAAGTCAGAGTGCCTAGGTCGATTGAAATATGTATCAACCATCAACACGTGTTATTGTTGTTACAATTCTATAGACGCTTGTCATCTCCAATTGTAGTTGCCTTGGTGCCGAGACCCAGATCTCTCTCCGAGACCAAGTCAGCAAGTTATTACACTATGTCAGGGTGAAATTTATTTTTTTTTCTACTCTTAAAGTGGGAAATGTATATGGATAATAAATTTGCAAATGCTTCTTACTCTCAGCAGAATTTTTTCTACCTATGTATCCATGAGAAAATTTTGCAATTATGAACCAAAATATCACCATAAAATTTTTAAATTTAGAGTTGAATTATTGTTGGAATCTGCGCTACGGTCAGATTTGAATGATTTTTGTGATACGATATATGTACTCGTATTTAGGTATATTTTAAGCACAACAAACAACTGCGCTAAAATTTAGAGCATCTGATGAAGACTGGACTAGTCAAAAGGCCGTCGTGCTCAATACAATTTTGTGGAAATTACACTTATTGTAATTTCCACAAAATTTTTGTTATTTTAACTATTAATTTCCACAAATTCAAAATTGAAAGTAAAATTATATCTTCCCTTAAAAATTTTGCTATCCAAAATTCCTTATTCTTGTGTACGAGTATGTATTGACATACTGTCTATGCACACCATTAAATGACCAACCACATCACTGTCAACTTTTCCAATTCAGTTATTTTACATCTATGATAAATTGATTTAAAAATAGAATAAAATGATCTGGAAAATCACTCTTTAGCCTGTAACATGATATAATCAGAAAACTCCTACAAGATGTTTGCGGATACTTCAACGCATTTGTAGAAAATAAAGTTCCCAACACCGTAAATAGCAACCATTACATAGAAGAATTATTACAGTCCACTGAAATGAATCGCGTAGGGCATAAATATCCGAAATAACTACACATATAATCACGAAGGGCCATTTCTTATCTTAATGTGAATCGACCTCGAACACTTCAAGATTCAGGTCTATATCATTTGTTTGTCCGCTTTCTTTTATTTTACCATCATCGCGTAAAATGATCTCTTTTCACCTCAACGGTAAGACATCAAGAATTCTGATAACCCCAAAAAAACCAACATTAGAAACTTGTAAAATATCTCACTAAACGCAATGTTGTTAAATATGCGTGTACGAGTATATTCGTTTTTGTAGCGGACTTAGAAATTAGGGCCACCACAACCTAAGGTTGGATGATCTTAAAAATCGTTACGCTTCAGGCAGTTTTTCGTCAATTTGTTGAAGGTATTCTTTTATGATTAGGTTTTTCATTCTATAAAATGGTCGGAAATCTCAAGTTCAGATAGCGTAAACGTGACTGAGTAACATTAAAGTTTCGTATGCCAACAGAATTTTTCAAGTTGAGGAGTTTTATAGCTTTGTGAATTAGTTGAATGATTTTATGCCGAATAAAAGAGTTCATATTAATATTTGTAAAATGAAAAGTATTAAAACTATCGTAAAACTCTTTGCAGACTTTTAGTGATAGCGATCGGGTTCAGTGAATTAATGTTATGAGTTCGAGACAAGCGAGAATTTCAAATATGCAAAAATAAACAGTTCAATGTTAAGTAAATGACCGAAGGAGCTTAAGCATTGAAATAAGTGATATTGTTATATTATATTGACCCAAGATATTTTAATTACTTTGCAATATTTTTATTTACTAATTTCCTACATGAATAGAATTGCGCCCCTTCAAGTATTTATTGCTAACCTTTCAAAGTAGTACGCGTGGTATAGTAGTCAGAGTCCTCACTGCATAAGACGAAGGTTCCTTGTTCAATCCCATTGATGACAACTTAATTTGTTTTAATTGATTTTTCGGATGGACTATGAGCCGTTCAATTATGATACGTACTGGATTGAAATCAAAACGTATTGCAGCTGGGTGGATAGAAACATGGCTAAAGCGTGATACTGACCAAATCACCTTCTCGAGTGACGATAAACATGATCGAAATAATGAGATACTTTAACTATGGGGTTTTTCATTAAGGACATTACGATAAACAAATAAATTTCAATAAATTGATTGTGAGGCATGCTGTGTAGCTAGTGGCACCGTCTTGTTGAAATTACATATCTTTGATGTCAAGTTCATCGAATTCTAGCCACAAATAATCTTCCAACCTAACACGAAAGCACTCTCCATTGACGGTAACATGACGGTCGTTTTCATCCACGAAAAAATACGTTCCAATCACACCTCCGGCATGAAAATTGCACCAAACAGTAATTTGTTGCGGATGTAACGGTGTCTCAAGAAGCACATGCGGGTTTTTTGCTGACCAATAACGTATATTTTGCTTATTCACCAAGCCATTCAGCCAGAAATGAGCCTCATCGCGGAAGATGATTTTTCGATAATGGTAGATAATAGTAATTTTTAATAATCCCAAACATTGCTCGTTCATGAGCTTTACCATAATGAAAATATTGACTTTAACTAACGGTTTGACATTAAAAATTAATTAAAAAAGTTTAAGGGTGCGTGCATACGAGTATAAAGATACGAAATTGTTATGCCCCTAATGCAAAACCCTATATCTCTAATTGAAGACAGAAAAGGAGCTATAGAGCAAAAACTAAAAACCTAAAAAAACTTTCAAAGTAGATCAGGCTATTGGTTTTACTTCTTTATTTTTTTAATGTCCATGTTTTACATTACCATCCCGAAAAGCTTTGAGCAGAGCTAGGTGAATAAACTCTATCTTCAGCAAGGGTCATGAAAATTTATATTTTTACAACAGCCACAGTTTTTTCTTGGTATGATCGATTAATTTGTATTAGCAGGCATGCGAGAGGAAATATATTAAACTTAAACCGAACGTAATAAACTTGTAACTTTATGATGTACAGTTACCCTGCACTCCAGATACTTATTCACCGCCAGCTCGTCAGTGGGCTCCATTTGATCCCCTCGAAGTCCCCAGACTTACTCAGTGAGATTACGAGCTGCCGATAAAATCCTCCTGCTCCAAGTGGGAAGAATATTTCTCTCAAAGCATCCTATTAACTTGAAAGCGAAATAAGTGGAGTTAGCAGGAGAGTGCTCCTACCTTTTTGCTTAAAATGACTTTTTAATTTCAGAATCTGAAAGTGCTAATCAAGACCTGTCATTTGATATTCCACTCGAGTACTGGCGACAAAAAAAATGCTTAAGGGCTGCTTTGCTTTGAAGGAGGATGTCTCGTAAAAATTTTTGAAATATTTTCTAAGACTTTGACTTTTGAGAAACCACCTCCTCTAACCTTTCCGCAAAGTTTGAGCACTCTAGCTGCTACAGTTTCTGTGTAAACTTGCTGTGACGCATGGACAGACAGACAGATGGACAGACCAGAAACAAAATTTGTAGGTTTTTGTTAAAAACTTTAACAAAGCCTTAAACAGTTTCAAGGGCAAATTTGCGGAAAAATATGAGAAAACACAAAATTCAGCATTTACACGGGCTTGGACAGTAATACAGAGCGACAAATGTGAGATATTATTTTGCAGAAAATTCAGTAGGCTTTATTCTTGATGCAAACCATTTTTTTTCTTAGAAACACTGTTGTCGAGATACCAAAATTATTGAAAATAATGAGCTTCAACCTTCATAAAATAGAAGAGCATTTTTCCGAGCTTAGAACTTCGGCCGGCTCACTGTAAAGAATTTTCACTGCCTCCATTGCTCTGATTTCTCAGTGGAAACCCAAACTGACAGTGAACCGTACCAATATGGTCAACAACTCGGCGATACGGTAGTCTAGTACGTTTGCGGCTGCTCGGAAGCTAGCTTAGTTCGGCGAGGTATTCAGTCATGAATCGAACCACTAAGTCTACTAGATATACACTAAGTCTACTCGATATACAATGGAAAAGAATACTAAGTATACAATATCATTTGAAATTTCTTCATAGTGAAGCGCTTGTATATACAAATACATCAGTTTTTGTTTCATTTTAAACTTTTCAGTTGTTGATTTTACAGGCATTTAAACTCAACGCAATTTCTCATGGACATCGAGGTGTTACTTTCTTAGACTTTTCTCACTCAAATTTTGCACGACAGAATCGGTTCTGTGCAGTTTTAGACTGGAAGGTCTACTGGACACACGCAATTGATAGCGTGTCTTGTATTATGAACTCAAACTTATATAAACTTTAAAATTCCATATTTTGGGAACTACTTGACGTATCAAAAAAAATGTTCTGAAAATTAAAATTTGAGGTTCCTCTCAATTCTACAAACCACTGAAATGCTTGAATTTTTAGACGAACTGATATGCAAATCAGTTAGTATCTTCTTCTTCGTAGCACTATAGCCTCTCTCGGGCCTTTGCTTCCTGGAAACAACGCCTCCAACTGTCTCGGTCCATTGACCGCGTCCTCCGGTTTTGAAATCTGAGCAACGATGACCTGCCTTCATCGACCGAGTCAGACCAGTATTTTCTCGGTTTCCCCACTGGTCTCCGGCCTTCAGTTCTCCAACGAATTACTTTTTGGGTATCCGTTGTTCGTCCATACGATTCACTGGTCAGCTGATTGCAGCTTCCACACTCTTAAAATCGTTGAGACCTCCGGCTCGTCAAAAATTCCATACAGCTCATCGTTGTATCGATTTCGGCATTGGTCTCCATCTGGCATCGCTCTTATAATTCGCCTCAGGACTCATCGCTCAGAGGCGTTCGATATATTTGCGGATGCTTGGGTTAGGGTCCCATAGCATAGCAGAGGCTTTATTACAGGTTTGTATACTTGGAGCTTTGTTTTCCTGTGTATTCAGCTGGTCTTCAAAATTGTCAAAACTGAATAAAATATTTTATTTGCAAGCTGTAATCGTATCTACTCTACATTAAGAAGAAATTACCGCTCCGAAAAATAAGAATTACGAAGCAAAATCAGTCGCTGGAAGAATTTGAGTATGCATAATGTAAGGACTGTTTACGAAGGTTATACGTCGGATCAATACCACCTACAAATTGTATCGCATATATCAATAACTTTATTCGAACAACTATTTAACAAAACTTATGGTTTTGCTCGGGATCGATGACGTTCGTAATGCTCAAGATCTGCTTTCAGAAGAGGGAATATTTTGACTGAATTTTTACTCCACAATATAATTCTATCAAATTTTTGATACTTGTACATTCATCATCAAATGTATGATAAAGATATTTGCAGTGCTACATCACTCTTCCCCAAGTGACATCGTTGACAAGCGAATGTCACATTGTACAACGTTTTGTTTTATCGATGCTGACGATTGTTGATATGTTTTATTCTACAAGCAATTCTGAATTGAATTTTTAGGGTTTTGTAAAATAATTTTACAAAACCCTACTAGTTTCGCGACCAGTCTGTCCGTCTGTCCGTCTGTCCGTCCGTCCGTCCGTCCGTCCGTCCGTCCGTGTGTCACAGCAGTTTTTCTCGGAAACTACTTAAGCTAGAAACATCAAATTTTGTATGTAGGTGTAAAGTGGTGATCTCTTCAAATTGCAACTACAAAAAAATTTTATAATGTATTTAAGGGGGGTCTCCCCATATAGGAGAGTGACCCCCCGAAAAAAAAATTTCATTGAAGCTAGCCGATATGGGTATCAAATGAAAGGTCTTGATGAGAACTTTTCAAAACTGGTCTTAGTTTGGCAAAATTTGCTTCGAGGGGCGCACAGTGAGGGGAAATACACGAAAAATTTGTGTCCCCCCCCCTCGCGATTGGACACCTGTGATCCGAAAAATCTGAAAAAAATCAGGGATGTAGGCCTTGGTGCGTACAACAACAACAAATACGTGAGAAGTCGCAATTCGCTCAACTTTGTTAGTAATAGTATGATTTATCGATTTTATGTTTTCTTGAATAAAATCTTAACGGTACCCTTAAATTCAATGAAATTCAGTACGTGAATGCCTATTTATAAGATTGATCTATCCTGAAAGTTTCATAAGGATTGAATCATATTTAGCGAAGTTATAGCGGTTTGAATTTTCCTGTATTACTATGGAACAATATACGCTGCATGTATTACTATGGCAACATATGGCTATGGAACAACATGCGCTTTTTACCGACTCAGACACTACAGTTTTGCTAGGATTTGCATGAAAATTTCAGGAATGATAGGTGTTCGTTTCAGCTAGTAGTATCAGTAATCGTAAATCAAGATAGTGGCTGTTTAAATGCGAAGATTGAATAATTTGGAGTTATTTTTTCCCAACTTCAACGTTTAAGGTGCATGCTTTGAACACTTGATTCAATTTAATGAATGACTGAAGATGAGTACCTACAATTAATGCTCATAAGTGAAATAAGTCAAGGAGGTGGGAAAGAGCTCCTAGCAAAAGGGTTTTGTAACCATTCTAGGATTCGAAAAAATTGGCCATGAATAGATGATTTCAGCACAGGAGAGTGGCCCCTGAAAAAAAAAATTCATCAAACGTAGCCGGTATGAGTATGAAATGATAGCTTTCATGGGAGCTTTTCAAAACAGTTGTTAAACTGTCAGTTTTTGCTTTAGTGGGGGCACAGGGGGGAAATACATGAAAAATGTGTTTCCTCCGTCGCGGATGGACATCTGAAATAATATCAAGGGAGAAATTTATGAGTATAACAATACCAAAAACCTCAAAAGTCGAAATTCATTGAACTTTGTTAAAAATAGTATGATCTTCGCATTTCATATTTTCTCCAATAAAATCGTCTTTGACATGTTTCTTGATTTGATTCGATCTGGTGACTGCATTTTGTAAATTGAATACAAAACCCTTCTGACATGAGCGTAGGTCTGTTTACCCAACTTGTTTCTTTTTCAATTTATAAGTCTGCTACATCGAAGATAGGCGCAGGCGCAAAGTCGCTAACCCTACGACGGAAAACGAGGACCACCAGTGAGTAGGTGATCTGGTAACGCAAATAATTCTTGAACTCGTTACCTTCAATTACACCTCCACAACACTACATAGAGAAATAACTATATCACCAACACTAATAATTCCTCCCCCATACCTTTTCCTGCGAAAGGGCCTCGATAGGGCTCTCTCACTATAACGCAACCACAATTTTCCTCGGCAAAGAATACAATATAGCACAAGATTTAAATTCAACTTTCCACTTTGGCATTTGATGAATCTCTCGCGTAAATTAAATACTTCCCTCGGAAAAGAAATTAACGATCTACAGTACAAAGTAAAGTGGAAATAAAGGAGTAAAAACAAAAACGTACCTTTCATATGTTTAATAATACGCTCCCTAACTATAAGGCCCTAAAAGCACTTGCCTGCCATAATTAACCAGCACAAATCATCCTCCAATACTACCTACGTCCCATATCCATTCACCACCAATATTTCCAGCATCAGTTCAATCGTCCAGTAAAAACCACCCTCTAGTTCTTCTCCCGATCCTTCAATTGAATTTTTTCCTACCAGCTCGCTCGCCTCATTGACTTCTGAAATCAGATAGCCAACATCCTTTTATCGCTCCAATTTAATTTGGGGTGGGTGAACTCAAGTTTGGAGTTAACAACCCTCCATTTACTTCATCCACTAGTTTCTTTAGTTTAGGTGTGAACCAAAGACATATAAACAAATGGACGAGCAACGAGAATCTGTGTACTCGTCCATGTGAGAAGCAAATTTGCCACATAAATAAGTTATAAATAACTTACGCACTCGAAACTATGTGATTCCCTCTGCTTCTCCTTCCCCTTTGTTACCGTATAGGTTTTTCTTTTCTCTCTTCAGAAGAATCGCTTCCCCCACTGACATCCGCGCACACCAACGAAATTTCATTTCAGTTTGAGTGTAAACAACAAACAACTCTCACGGAAAACTCGAACGTCAAAGCAAAAGAAAATCGAAAAGAGCGCGAACCACGCGGGAAAACTCATGTGTCAAAGCGGATGGAAATTTCATAAATTTTTAATTAAAACAGTGAATTAAAGTTCCGATTACGTACGCGCGATCTTTAAAATTAAAAACTTTTTGAATGTGAACGTGTTTCGCCGTGAATAGAGTGCTAAATTAAAAGCATATCGCCTCAAACCTCAACTTCACACAACTTTAGCGCAGGTTGCCAATTGCTTCGGCTCTCACGACCGGTTGCGGATCCAGTACTCTCTATATCTATGGTGTGAACCATTCTCGTTTACGCAATCCCCGCACCTATTGTTCGTCAGATCCAAGTACGCAAATTTCCTTGCCGCCATAGAATTGGGTAGCCTAGAAAGCCGGCGCGGAAAGTAGGTCTCTAGGACGCATATTATATCAATGTGACTTTTGTATTGCGAATAAAGGTGGCGAGGAATTCTCGTCTCGTCTTGTGTGACTTGTGAAATGGAAACATCCCGAAAATGCTAATAAATTTTGAATCGTTTATTTTGACATAATAACAAGTGACGAATGTTGTTTCTGAAAGAGCCCCGGACAAGACTTCGCGTATGTAGGGGAAGTACGGACAAAATGACATGTATGGACAAAATGACATAGTCACCTTATTAAAAAATTGGCGGGTTTTAGTAACGTCTCCGCGACTGTATCACGTGACAGCAGCCATATCCACAATCTTGTCAGATGTTGAGCATCATTGTCTCAGTCCCGTCGCAGTTCCCAGTTCGAACGTGTTTCGCGTCTTCAAAAGTTTATTTATAGATGTTTTTCTCCTGTTTTCTGGTGAGTTATTTGTTGTTATTTGTAATTATTTCTATTAAAATCAATGAACTTATACCAGTACCTAGTGATTTTGATTAATTTTATTGCAATTATCAGTTGCTTGATGGAATTTTGATTTTTTATTCATTTTTGTTCACATTTGGACAAAATGACATGCATATACAATACAATGGACAAAACGACATGGTCTGTCATTTTGTCCGTAGAGTTTATGTTAATTAACATTTATTACTTTGTTAGGCTATATGCCTCGAAAATATGAAAGAAAAACTAATCGGCAGTCTTGGAGCCAAGAATCCATGAACAAGGCTATTGAAGCATGGAAGCAAAAAATGGGATGGGAATTGGCCGCAAAAACATTCTGTGTTCCTCAGGCGACGCTTAGAAGATATGCACTCAATATGAACAAAACCTTGAATTCTAACTCTAAAGGATTAGAAAGATTCAAGAAAACATTTTCAACTGAAATTGAGCAGGAGTTAGTAGAATACATAAAGGTTTCAGAAACACGACTTTTTGGTTTCATTATCACTCCAAGAGCTTTCCTTTGAACTAGCCGAAAAAAATGGTATCGACAAGGACAAGAACCGTGCTGGACAAGAATGGCTTGACGGTTTCCTGAGAAGAAATAAGGACGTTTCTCTACGCGCCCCAGAACCAACTTCTGCTGCAAGAGCGCAAGCTTTTAATAAACCACAGGTAGCTAAATTTTTTCGTATTTATGACCCCATTTACAAATTGGGTATTTATTTAATGAAGCGTATGGAAAAGCGTCAACTGTTCAAAATGCAAGAAATGGCTTTAAAAAGACAGGCATCTAGCCTGTTAATCCTGATATTTTTCCAGACTACATGTTTGAACCGGCAGAGACTACAAATATTCCGTTGAATCAGGAGGGTATTGCAGACAGTACACCTAAACTTCCCAGCTCACATTTAGCATCAACTACATATATCAACACCGCTTCAATCCAAGAAGATCCGAGTAACGATGTTGCTTTTTTTTAGATCCATCAGCAATAAATTAAGATGAAGTAGATTCTTCACAAAACACTACGCAAGCCACCACCAATAATGATATTGGAGTTTTTGTTTCTGATGTGATGAGCCTGAGTTTAGAAACATGTGAAGGGGAGTCTAATATAGTTGAAGTAGCTGGAGCAGCGTACGATGACGGTGTGAGACTTGGTCCATCAAAGCAATTACTGACATATACAGTTGCTACTATTTCGCCAGCACCACAGGGGCAGTTCATTCGAGGCCATGAAAAAAGAAAATTAAAACCTGTCAAAGGTGATTGGCTTTTAACTTCAACTCCAAATATACAAGAAATTATTGCTAAAAACAGACCAAAGGATCCACCAGTAAAAAAGAAGAGACAGGTTAAAAGAAAATTTTTTGATGAGGATGAAATAAATATTCCTGCCTCCAAAAACGCTCTACCATCAGAGAAGAGATTGAAAGCATCGAGGCAGCGTACAACTGCTCTGATATATGATGGCTCAGAAAGCGAAGATTTCTTATGTAAGACAGAAGACGACGATAGTGACTGCGCTTGCATTTATTGCAATGACCTCTTTTCCTGTTCTCAGCCCGGCGAAGGTTGGTTACGATGTATCGCTTGTTCCCTTTATGCTCATGCGTCATTTGCTGATGTCCCAAAGAGGACCAAACGAGTTATTTGTGAACTGTGTTCTTAAAAATTAGTATGTCATTATGTCCTTACCTTATATGTCATTTTATCCGTACTATATGGACAAAATGGTCTTTGTGATTAGTTACATTTTTTCTTAATATATACTTTATTATAGTTCCTACTTAATTAAAAGACTGTGCTACTGATAGTCAATGAACTTAAGATGAGTAAAAACGATTGACACTGATTATAATACAGGGTGCAGCAGCATAACTTCCTTTTTTGAAAAAAGGAAGTTATGCTGCCGCACCCTGTATACATTAGATGGGTTAAGCGGATAATTAGCGAATGGGTTCTTGGTTAGTGAATAAACTCTGCTGCCGAGTCTAATTATTTTTTATTACATCGTACTACATCTTTTAAAATACAGGGTGCGGCAGCATAACTTCCTTTTTTGAAAAAAGGAAGTTATGCTGCCGCACCCTGTACCATTAAATAAATAAATATTATTAAAAAACAAAACACCCTGTCATTTTGTCCGTACCGCGTCGAGATTATGTTTTCTTTGAGACGTCCTCGGCTGCTCCATGTCAAATTCGTCAGATAAATGTATTTAACAAAACGCCATCCAACCACCTTAATTAGTTGCCGGGTAAGCATCAAATGTCTACATCCGATGATGCTTCAGTTACTATAAAATTAAAGAAGCAACGTATACTCTGGCTGGGTAAGTGCTCAATGATAACTTGAGAGATATTGAAATTTGTGAATTGCATATTAATCGAAAGTTGTAAAACATATTAATTTCTTGTCGGTGCCCGATTTTCCATTAATATGACGTAAGTTGAAAAATTCCACAAAGCTCAAACGCAGCACGGTGATTATCGGTGCTTCAATGAAGAAAATATTGCCATACTTTGTGAGTGTCCTTCGCGATCGTTAGTACATTTGAAAGCTGTTTATGAAAATGCAAGTAATGTTGAATATGTGATGGTTGGGGTTAACGCATTGTGTTGTTGGGTCTCCCTGTTTGAGCGTTCCTTCTGGAGATTGGCTCATTGATCGTCCTCTAGATACGCTGTAGCTGTTGCGAAGCGCTTATTATAGGATGCAATTCCAATGGCTACGTTAGGTTGAAAAGGAAGTATATTGACCGGCCACTTCATGCCCTTCCGCTTCCTTAATGTATCGGTTGCTGCTGATGCTCTTGTGGTAAGCTGGATGTATGTGATTATCCATGTGAAAGCTAGTTCTGTCGTCTCAGTGGCATAATATAATCCTAACTAGCTTAACATAACTCTATTTACATCTTGAAACCAGAAAAAGTTAGCAAATATTAACAATATTGATAGCAATCTTTGGTATGAATGCTTTCGTTGCAGCTCATTAAAAATGAAGTACGGACAAAATGACATGTATGGACAAAATGACATAGTCACCTTATTAAAAAATTGGCGAGTTTTAGTAACGTCTCCGCGACTGTATCACTTGACAGCAGCCATATCCACAATCTTGTCAGATGTTGAGCGTCATTGTCACAGTCCCGTCGCAATAACCAGTTCGAACGTGTTTTGCGCCTTCAAAAGTTTATTTATAGATGTTTTTCTCCTGTTTTCTGGTGAGTTATTTGTTGTCATTTGTAATTATTTCTATTAAAATCAATGAACTTATACCCGTACCCAGTGATTTTGATTAATTTTATTGCAATTATCAGGTGCTTGATGGATTTTTGATTTTTTATTCATTTTTGTTCACATTTGGACAAAATGACATGCATATACAATGCACAAAACGACATGGTATGTCATTTTGTCGGTAGAGTTTATGTTATTTAACATTTATTATTTTGTTAGGCGATATGCCGCGAAAATACGAAAGAAAAATTAATCGGCAGTCTTGGAGCCAAGAATCCATCCTGGATTAAAAATAATTAACAACTGCATGCTTTTTTGTTATAGTGAGGTCCTTATAACATGTAAGTAATCTGTAGCAAGCCATTGAGCACTACTATTTCACTCAACTTTTTAATCACATTGAATTGATTACGAACGAATTTTGTAATAATTGTTGTTTGACTTTAGTGCCGTGGTCAAGCTTTATACTTTCTTACCATTTTAAAAATGTATATACGTAAAATACGTAAAAAGACTCAATAAAATGTCTACCTATCTAGTCGATATGATGTGCTTATTAACAGATCCCGTCCAACAAAGTCTAGCTCGAAGTTAAATTTGGAAGGGACTGGATTGACTTTTTCACTGTGACTAAGCTTTCACTCCTGTGAAGAAAAAGAATTTGTGTTTTGCTGGGCGGGTATCTTCAATTATGTTAATGGAAACATTTTATACTAGACTGGCATATGAGCTGCTGTATGTTGTATGGAATCGGATGTCTGTCGGCTAAAGTCTAGGGTATTGTGTCGTTACCGGCTATGATTTTCATTAGCCTGGTGATATGCAATGGAATTCGTGATGTTGACCTTGCAGAAAATTAGCAATGCTCTTGGGCAGTCCGATTTGAGGTGGCTTTGAGAAACGTGGCCTTAAGTCTTTCCACGAAAACGTTCGTTATACGCCTGTTAATGTCATTGATATAAAGTACGCTGGAGACTCGTTGAAGAACTTTGTACGGTCCCGAATATGGCTGGTGAGTGATTTCTTTACAGTCTTCTTGCGAGCACACTCTCAGCTGTTTGAGGGCACACGGGTGTATTACTCAATGACTGCTTGATTTGGAACGACCAGTTCTCTATAAAATAACAGCATCATTTAACAGAATCTTCAGCACAGGTCGGTGATAGGTCTTCTTTGAAAGTCCTGTGGAAGCCTAGTAAGACTGTTGGGAGTAGATTGCATCAGGACGAGTTCTACTTGTGGCACATAATTGCAGCCTTGAGCGTATGATGACATCGTTCAACCATTCTGTTTGACATGCAAAAAGACTTGAGCGACAAAGTCAGCCATTTGATAGAGCATAAGAATAGATTTGAGACTATTAGGAGAAATTTTCGATTATTTTAAGGCAATATTTGTAGCCTGGAGGCAAAATTAATGGACCGCTCGTCGGGCATTGGAAAATTTTGTGTCAGGTTGTTCTGGTAGTAACCAATTTTCAAATGTTGGCAAGTTTTGAAATTTTGAGCCCAGATTTGAATGTCTCTTTTCAAGTATGTCTACAAGAACCTGCTCCCGATAGATCTGAATGTTGAATGGTTGCTTGAGTGCAATATTTGATGAAAGTTGCCAAATATTTTTTTTACGAAAGCTGTCGAAAACAAAGAGATATTAATTCCATGTTGTAATCAATGGTAACCCATTCTAGCTTGAGTGACGTTCTAGCTTGAGTGACGTTCTAGCTTGATTTTTGTCGAGAAGTTTCTGGAATTCAACGTTGTTTTCCTGCTCGCTAACCAACTTCATCACCCTATAAACCAAGAGCTGCCTCCAAGAGGGGGTTCTTCGGGCCCCGGGGTCAGTCTTTTATTTATGGGCGTGGGTGCTACTACCTACCCTTTTGGACACATAGTCGAACATCCGTAGATTTGGTTACGTTTACTAATGCACTGGATAATTACTCGTAGCTGCATTCTACTGCTGGACATTCTGAAAAAGAAAAAATTTCGAGGGTGAGGACGATTAGTAAAGTGAAACTACAAGTTAAACAAAAACAAGCTATGAAGAACTGGACGTTTTGATAAACTCGAAGGTGAGTTTCTCGGAGCAAATCATGGGAATGGCGAGTAAGGCTGCAGTGGAAGAAAAAGTAGGCTTCTGGTGATTGCTGCACAGTATATGTGATTGCACAGATTAGGAAAATGGGGCGACAGACTCAGTAAGGAGCTATGAAGGAAAAACCTGGCATAGGTGGAAAGACAAGGAGAAGTGAGGATGGCATCTGCATATCGGAGAGTAATACTCAGCTTTACTTTTCTAAAGAATACTTCAATTTTTTCATAAGAAGAAACGAAGATGAAAAACTCCTGTGTAAATAACGTGAAGGGAGATGAACTGCATTCCTTATTCCTAATATAAGGTCGTCGTTTAATCGAGAGCATGGTGAAATTAACGACTATCTGTTCCAGCTCTGGGGCAGACATGGATTTTTTCAGTCTTAGCTTTATGCACGGTCTTCCAATTATATATTTTTTTCTGCTAGAGGGGTTGATGACACCAGGCACGCATTTTTGTGTGCAAGAAATGGGACAAGCGGCATGGCAACCTCATTTACCATTTCAATATGGCACTAACCCCAGAAAGCACGATCTCCACAGCTCGTACAACACGCACCGATGGAAAATACCTGGCTGTATGCCCTAATATCATGGGTGTTAACTATAGTCAAAACTCGGACATAGATGTTAATTTTTACGTATCGATTACTATCCATGCTTTGCTATGTGGGATCATCTTTGGCTGTTGGCCATAGTTACCGCCCGTACTGAAGTGGTTAAAGAAATATGAAAGCGCTGTCCTGATAATGTACTTGGAGCAGTGTTCAGATCAGTTGAAAAATGGAAGCAAGTGACATATTACGTTTGAGCTGTTCTGATCACGAAAGGGTTTTGTAGTGTTAAAAGTGCAGGAGTTTCTTCTACAAATGACTGTACGTTCCAAAGAATAATCGTGATACTTTATCTTTTTTTGCTTCAGCACTATAGCCCCTTTTGGTCCTTTACTTAGAGATAATTAGAGTATCTCATTATCTTGATTGTGTATATTGGCACTCGAGAACGTTGATATGACCAGTACCAGACTTTGGACTTTGTACCCAGCTACGATACGTTCTGATTTTAAACCAGTTCGTATCATAACTGAACGGGCTTATAATCTATCTAAAGAATCACTCGACACAAACTTCAATTTCACCAACTGGACTCAAAGCAGGAACAGCGAGCTCTCAACCCACTACACTACGTGGACTACTAAAATGGAAAATGATTTTAAGAAAACCCTGAAAATGCGCATCATTGACTTTTACTTCAAAGCAAATGGATAGAAACTTGGGGAAAGATATGACTTTTTAAGGGTTTGGAAAATAATTTAACAAAATTCTACTACAACCGCAACATTTCTATCTGTCTGGCCATCTGTCCGTCCGTATGTGACAGCAAGTTTTACTGCAAACCGTAAGAGCTAGAATGATGAAACTTTATATGTAAGTGATAATTGGTGCCTTCTTTAATTTTTCGATCCAAAAAAACTACTTGGATTTTAAGGATATTTCTTCATATATGGGGTAACCCTTATATATTTTTTTGGCAAATTTAGGGGTATCATATGAATGTTATTGATGAGAGCCTTGAAAAACAGGTTTTAAATTGAATTTATTTGCATGAAACTATGCGGAGTAAGGAGAAATATATGAATATTTGTTTCTCCCTCTTCTCCTCATGATTAAACATCTTCGTACAAAAAAATCTAGAAAAAATCATAGATGTTAATTTTGATGAGAAGTTCTTAGTACTACAGACCCTTTATGGCCTTTGCTTGGTGAAAGTTAGAGGATCTCATCATCGTATGTGTCTGCATACGAGAAGGTGATATGATCAGTGTTTGTCCATCTAACTGCGATACTTTGTGAATTCAAACCAGTACGTACCATAATTGAATAGGCTCACCAATGGGATTCAACCAGAGACATTCGGCTTACGTGGTGAGCACTTTTACTACTACAACACGTGGACTATTTTTGATAATAGAACATTTCATTAACTTTATGTCTTTATTAATAAAACCAAAAGAGGACCCTTAAACTTACCCATATTGATTAATAAGAAACACTTGCCTCCTGAAAATCCCATGAAAACAGCTAAGTTATTCCCCATTGAAAATTCATCAATGACCATAACAACAAGTAATGCTACAGATGTTTACATGGATTTTCAGGGGAATTTTAGAAATCATATATAATATTGATACTATATACAATATTTTTTTTTTTTTTTTTTTTATACCTCCATTCCCTTCCACTCTCTCCATCACACTTTCTTCGTCGCACTACGCTCGTGCGATCTGCACTTCACATTTCGTCGTTTCCTCAGGTGTGCCACCCAGGCAATGTATAACACATCGGTATAAGGTATAATATTATCAAGACTACTCAAACAATGAGATCAGCTCAATGAAAACAAAATGGCGATGAAATCAAATACGCACATACCTATGAGGTTTCCGAACTCAATTTATGGATTATGTGTATTAGTCAAGAGACCAATTATTCACGGTCAAGCAGGTACTTGAAAAATGCTAGGAGTTTAACATAGACGAACGCCAAATCTTCGTTGACTTCAAGCAAGCATACGACAGTATTGATCGTAACGTACTGTACCATATAATGCTTTCCTATGGCATCCAAGCCAAATTAGTCCGTCTAACCAAAATGACAATGATGTCGATGACCTTCCAAGTCCGCACTAATAACCAATTCACCAATGCCTTCAACACAAATATCGGACGAAAACAGGGAGATGGGTTGGTGCCATTGCTATTCAATTTGGCTCTGCAATACGTCATAAGGCAGCTACCTGTCGATACGCGAGGTACATTACTATACAAGTTGAGCTAATTAATAGCCTATGCGGGGGACATCAACATTTTGTCACGGTCATTAACAACTGCCAAAGAACTCTTCCTGAAACTCGACAGCGAAGCAAAACTAGTAGGGCTACGAATCAATGAGAATATAACAAGGCTCATGACGCAGTCGAGGGAAAATACCTCAAGTATACAAAATATCGCACTTAGCGAATACAGTATCGAAAATGTGTGCGCATTTGTGTATTTAGGCGCCAGCATAATAAGAGCCAGTAATGAAAGAGACGCAATACGCCGTTGAATACAGATTAAACGATCTTGAAGACCAGATGCATACACAGAAAAACAAAGCTCCAAGTATACAAATTTGTGGTAAGGTCTGTGTTATGGTATGGGTGTGAAACATGGACCCTAACCCAAGCATCCGCAAATATATTGAACACCTTTCAGGGACGGGTCCTGCGGTGAATAATACGAGCGAAACCAGACGGGGACCAATGGCGAATTCGAAACAACCATGAGCTGTATGAAATTTTTGACGAGCCACATGAATCGTATGGATGAACAATGGATACCTAAAAAGATATTCGTAGGGAGAATTGAAGGTCAGAGACCAGTGGGGAAACCGAGGGAACGCTGGTCTGGCTCGGTCGACAAAGACAGCTCATCGCTGCTCGGATTTCAATATAAGAGAACGTGGTCAATGGACTGAGACAGTTTGAGGCGCTATTTGCAGGAAGCGAAGGCCCGAGGGGGGCTGTAGTATACAAAGTAGAAGAAGTGTGAGTCAAGTTCTGATATTTAGAAGTCATTGCTTGAGCTACTAATCAGTCTACGAAACGCTTATAGGTGGAGTATTCTCTTACAATTTGACTTGTTGCTCATTTGCTTGCAGACTCGCAAACTACGCTGTATTTATTTAATGTTAAAAATAATTTGCTTCAGAACAAAAATCACTTGACAAAGCTTTCATAAACTTTCATTCATTCTCATTAAGGTTCTTGAACAATGTAAAACTCAATAATCGAAAAAGAAGTAAATTTCATGATTCATATAAAAATTTTGAAGTTACGAGTATAGTTACAAGTGCTATCTGATTGTCGAACTTGAAATGTGTCGTTCCTTGTTCAGGTTTACAGTAGACAATATTCTCTACCAGGTACCTTTGCTTGCTCACCACTTTACTTCTCAGAGGAATGTTTTTCTCGCATCCAAAGCACTTTCCTACTACCACACCGTCACGAACTACCTACCACCTCGGGTTAACGTTTTTCACTTGAAATTCCTGAATCAACAAACACTGGAAAGAGTTTGACGACTATTTTCCATTTATGTTCAAGTTGAATACCCCATCCTAGAATGTTTTCATATTTCAAAGTACGAATGAAATGTTTAAGTTCAATAATCGATTGAATGGTATCAAGCGAAAAATACTAAAAGAGATGTACTAATGTTTACAAAAGAATTTAAATACAAAGCAAATCTTGAGCCAATTGATAAAATTGAACTGAAGTGGCATAAGAAGTTTAAAAGCATATAAGCTCTTCGTAGAATATTTAGTGTAGTTTTTTTGGGATTCGAAATTTAAAAAAAAAAATTTTTTGGTGAATTACATATCATGAGCATACTTTCACCTTACTAATTTAGAACAAATTGACTCGACAGAGCTACGTTCATATCAGGAAGGTTTTGTACTCAAGCTACCTAAAATTATTATACATTCCATAATAGGCTTACTTCTATTTGGATGGTTAAGAAAGTAACATTCATTGCCCACTTTTAATAAATTAAAACATGCTAAAAATAATGAACCCAGCTTTTAAAATTATTTAGATCAACTGGAGGGAATAGATTTTTTACTAACTAAATATCACTTACAATATTATCTAATAGGGGTATCGGTGGGTGCGGTTTTCTGACAGATGGGGTAACTTGATTTTTATTCCAGTGATTCACCTTTCCAAATATGTGTTGGAAAGCTTCTGTCGTATAGTTTCAGAATCAGTATGTGTCATTTAGCTGAAGCGTAAACAACAATACTTATTTTTTACTCCAAAAATGTCGAATTTTGTGCCGAATAAAGTGTTTTTGCGGGGAGTACTTCTTCGTTGAAGAAAAAGGCTGCCGAAAGTCATCGTATTTTGGTGGAAGTGTATGATGTGCATGCTCCAGCTGAGCGTACGTGGCAGAAGTGGTTTGCACGGTATAAAAGTGGCAATTTTGACTTGGAGGACGATGAACGGCCCGGGCATCCAAAAAAGTTTGAACATCACAAATTGGAGACATTGCTCAACCAAGACCCATCCCAAATGCAAGAAGAACTTGCCAAATCACTTAGCGTTGCTCAACAAACCATTTCCGATCGTCTAAAAGCAATTTTTCACAATAAAGCGAAAGAAAAACCGCAATGCCAGTACCCCTTTTAGCTGGCAAGTTTTATAAACTAACTTCTTTAAACTCAGATCAAAGAATTAAGCAGATTATGTCATTTCTTACGGGACAACGTAACATGAAGTGTTCCAACCAAAACGTACAATGTTAATTTTAAATAAAACAAAAAGTTTTCAGAGAATTATGTTAATATTTTTTATCATAATAGAAGGATCTATGACAATGATGTGTGAAACAAAATACCGCCCAAATACTTGCCACGGCTACGGCGGCATATTTCTATCCGATGGTCCATATTTTCAATGACTCTGAGATATAAATGAGGTTCAATGTCGTTAATGTGCTGAATTATCTCATGCTTCAGCTGTTGAATTGTTCTTGGCTTGTTACCGTACCCTTTTTCTTTTAAATATCCCCAGAGAAAGAAGTCCAGCGGTGTCAAATCACATGATCATGGTGGCCAATTAACATGGCCACAACGTGAGATAACACGAACATTGAATTTCTCGCGCAAAAGAACCATTGTTTCGTTGGCTGTGTGGCAAGTGGCACCACCCTGTTGGAACCACATATCGTTTAGGTCTATAACCTCAATTTCTGGCCACAAGAAGTCCGTTATCATCTCACAATAGCAAACACCATTCACGGTAACTGCTTGGCCGTCCTCATTTTCGGAGAAGTGCGGCCCGATGACGCCGCCAGCTCATAAACCGCACCAAACAGTCACTCTTTGTGGATATATCGGCTTTTCAACGATCACTCGTGGATTCTCATTTGCCCAAATGTGGCGAATCTGCTTTTTAACGAGTCCAATGAGGTGAAAGTGTGCCTCGTCGCTGAAGATGATTTTCTTTGTAAAGTCACCATTCCTGCTGTCTGTTCAACAATAGCCCAGTCATATTAGGTAAAAAAAAGGGGTCAACCTCGGAATGAAAGATAATAAGCTGCAAATTGGTATGAACCTTTGTTTTGTCATTCTAAATGTTGTCTCAAAAGTCACAATCGTTATCGTGTTCGCGTCTCAAGATATTCAAGGTCAAAGGTCACAAAAATCGGTTTTTCGCGAATATCTGGCTTCCTATCGGTTAAATGAGATTTGCATTTATTATAAAAGCTGTAGGCTATAAAATTCCCTACAACTTTTGTTTAAACTTTTTTTTCATACGACCAACCGTTTTGAAGGTAGAGCGCGAAGAGTGCACATCGTACAGTCATATACGGCCTAATGCAAGGTCAAGCGTGAGTTATGGTTATCAGTACGTTATAAAGTCAATTATTTACTTGGAAATTATAATTATTAAACAATGCCTATTATTTATGTACTAACTATTAATTATTTATATTTAATTAAAGTAAGTAACTTGATTTGCAACGGTACAATTTCAAACTAACGAATAATCTTGACTCATACAAAGTGGAGAGAGTGGCCTTGAATACTATAGAACATCTGTCCCGACAATGAATAGAAAAGGGCATAGGGTAGGGACAAGTATTTCCAGGTATATAAGTATTGAGAAATTTACGCGTTTTAAAGAAAAGATATATAATGTCGTGTTAACTTAAAATAAAACTAAAATATATAATCCAGAATTAATAATATTTTATACTTAAATAGTTAAATATGAATAATTATATATAAATAATCAAGTTACTTACTTTAATTAAATATAAATAATTAATAGTTAGTACATAAATAATATATATAATTATTCATATTTAACTATTTAAGTATAAAATATTATTAATTCTGGATTATATATTTTAGTTTTATTTTAAGTTAACACGACATTATATATCTTTTCTTTAAAACGCGTAAATTTCTCAATACTTATATACCTGGAAATACTTGTCCCTACCCTATGCCCTTTTCTATTCATTGCCGGGACAGATGTTCTATAGTATTCAAGGCCACTCTCTCCACTTTGTATGAGTCAAGATTATTCGTTAGTTTGAAATTGTACCGTTGCAAATCAAGTTACTTACTTTAATTAAATATAAATAATTAATAGTTAGTACATAAATAATAGGCATTGTTTAATAATTATAATTTCCAAGTAAATAATTGACTTTATAACGTACTGATAACCATAACTCACGCTTGACCTTGCATTAGGCCGTATATGACTGTACGATGTGCACTCTTCGCGCTCTACCTTCAAAACGGTTGGTCGTATGAAAAAAAAGTTTAAACAAAAGTTGTAGGGAATTTTATAGCCTACAACTTTTATAATAAATGCAAATCTCATTTAACCGATAGGAAGCCAGATATTCGCGAAAAACCGATTTTTGTGACCTTTGACCTTGAATATCTTGAGACGCGAACACGATAACGATTGTGACTTTTGAGACAACATTTAGAATGACAAAACAAAGGTTCATACCAATTTGCAGCTTATTATCTTTCATTCCGAGGTGAAAGCCCTAATATGACTGGGCTACAAACCGTTTGGCGTATTGCCAACCCTTGAAATGGTCAGCTCTTGAGTCAATTGAACCATGAATGTGTGTAAATTCAAATCTTTATTCAAAATTCGCATCAGTGATGCTTGTGAGATGCTCAATTGTTGGACACGACGACGAGTCGAACTTGACGGCTCTTCTGCCACACTATTGTGAACAACAGCAAGTTTTTCCGCAGAACGAGCTGGGCAAGCATGCACAGGTGATTTTGAATTTCCTACAGACCACGTTTGCTGAAATTTTCGCCCAACTCTTCGATTGTGGACAAATTTGGTCGATTATGCTGACCAAAAATATCACGAAGTGCTCGAAATTCATTTGGATTTGAACGCCCATTTTCGTAAAAGGTTTCAACAAGCTTAACGCGCTGCTCAATTAATTACCTCTCTATAATTGAATTTGCCGAACACTCAACAAAGAAATGTCAAATTAAGTTGGGCGAAAAACTTGACATTCAGATGTGACTCACAATTAACATTGTGCATTGTGCACTATGTAAATTGATGTGTTTATTTTTAGTTGAATCTGTGTATTTTGCATATATAACTGCAAATTTTTATTTTAGCTTATTAAAGCATTTGTAAAATTCTGTTTGAAACTATATTTCTTTAAAAGTGAACATTTTATTTAATCAAACCTTGTTTAATTTCAATTAACACTTGCCTAGTAATTCCCTTAAAAAAAATCGATTCCTATTTCTATATTCTGATAATAGTTCATTTATCTATTTGAAACTATACGTGCTTCGATTAAGTAAATAAAAACGAAAAAGTTTACCTCTACATACAGATCTTGCAGTTCGTGAATTGCAGATCGCACCTACTTCTTCTCACAAATTTATTTTCTTGAAAGTTCATTTTGCATGTCACTACTTCTTTTTATACAATATATTTTTGTCTTTTGACCGAGTATTACTAAATTATTGATACTCTTCTCCCATTATCTTTTATTTACTTATTAAAGTTGATTTTTTTGGTTTTGTCTCATTAAGGAACGTGTTTTCTTGAATTCTTAAAAAATATGCAATCGAAATTCCTCCAATCTTTTCTTCTTCAGTCTTCGTTTCGAATTTTCTTCTAAAATAATTCTTCCAAATTTTATTTGAAAAATGGACAGTATACGTTTCATTTTTCTTTATAATCTTCTTTAATTTCTTGATTTCCAATTTAAAGTCAGA
The DNA here is from genome assembly GCA_963969285.1 of Odontomyia ornata. Taxonomy (NCBI): domain Eukaryota; kingdom Metazoa; phylum Arthropoda; class Insecta; order Diptera; family Stratiomyidae; genus Odontomyia; species Odontomyia ornata. The sequence goes on from OZ017738.1 coordinate 382,339,310, forward strand.
ACTTCTCCGCGATGAATTCTCTCTTAGTATTAATATATATTCGAATTCTATAGTGAATTCTCTCTTAACTGTTGCTTTTGTTAAAATCTATTTCGTATCTAAAATTCACTCGGATCATTTACTTTTGTTTTGAAATTAATCTACAGTTCTTTAATGAATTTCAAATTGTAACTAAATTTGTTCTTTCTGTCATTTTGTATTTTTTCCTTGAAGACTAGTTTTTACACGATAAAACTTCCTCGCGAAGATGACTCAACCATACCTTCTGACTCCGGCCGGGGGCGTTTTGGGTCCCGGGTCGCTCCGTCGGAGACGGGCGTGGGCGCCACTCGTCTACCTGTAAAGTTGTTCCCCCAAGCCTTGAGACGAGCTTGGCTCACGCCGGAGTCTTCACTTTTAGGGAAGAAAGGAAATCACTAGCATAGAGAAGGAGGACAACACACGTAACTACTCCTGCGACAATTCTACACGCTACCTGTCCTAAATCCTAGTATACGTGGAATTAAGTTCCCCGTGAGCTGGAATTTGCACCAAACAAAGACCCATATATACCCCAGCACTTCCAGATGATCGAGGCGGAAAATGGGCGCCTTGATATTGCCTTAATCACTCCCGAATCAAGTATCACTGAGAGAAGAAATAAAAGTTCAAGCGATTCACTGTAAATTAACAATTCATTATTATTTCACAATTTAGTTTTGAAACAAACGCAAAGAATATTTTTCTTTTTTATAACACCACCATGGTAAATCATTCTCAAGAAATTTTGCCTTAATTCTAAAACTATATTTACCTAACTTGACTATCTCGACGACGGGGGCCCCCGGTAAAATTTTCTGTCTGGTTCGTGTCCCGTTGCACGCTAGCCACGTGTATTCTGATGAAAATATCTTCTGATTCCTCGAGGCGTGCCCTTGGTGACCCTATATTTTTGTTTGTCGTCTTCGCGCAAGAATTCCTGGCGTTGTCCTTTTGATGGAAGTCACGTCTTACAGTCGAGTTCCAAAAAATAGTCCAGTCACCTACTCGAGAATCCCAAACTGGGATGACTTCCTTCGCTCGATGGCGTGACCTTCCCACCCGGAGTCTAAAACGAGAAAGAGAGCCCTTCGCTCACGATTCGGTCCGTCCTCGCCTTGGATGGGGTTTCTTCGCCCCGTTGAAATTCCCTCCGGTGACGTTGGCCGCGACTTCTTGGACTCATAGATTCTAGTACTATCATTGCGTCCTGGAGCTCCAGATATCCGTGGCTCGAACCTTCTTTGCTGCAAGTTTTTTCCCGGTGTTTTTTAAATTAGTTGTGCTTATTTTCGATGTTGGTGGCCGTGCCTGATTGAGACTTCAAGTGTCTTCCAGTTATTTTATGTTTATTTTCTCCAGCAGTAGATGTTATTGGGTGTGGGAAGATGTAAGCTTGCTACGTAAACGTCCATATGATCACAAATTACACATTTTGATTACTGGTGGCGGTCACAACAACGTCTACATTTCGAGTAACTTCATTAAGTTTCGCCGCACGAAAACCGTCCATGCTGGCCTGAAAAGCGCAGGTAGGGTCCATTTCAGAAATATACACGGTGCATTCCAATCCTTAAAATACTTGTGCGCATCCTCTTCCAACTTCACCATATCCGTAAATGACAATTTGCTTCTCGCCAGACATAACTTTTGTTGAATGCTTTCCCCTAACAATAATAGACTCTTTGCACCTATACCAACAATCAAATTTTGTTTTAGTGGCGGAATCTAATACATTCATTACTGGGACTGTTAACTTCTCAGATTCTGCTAGCTGGTACACTCTATGTATCCCAGGGGTGCTTGCCTCTACCATGTCGTTAAACATTATAAACGTGGCTGGATATTTCTTCAGCATTAACTGTATTGCACCGCCTCCATCATCCAAAATCATATTTGGTAGCCCATTTTCAGCATTTAAACAATTATCGTTACACCACCAAAAACCTCCTTCGGTCTCACCACACCATGCGAATATCGGATAATCTGCTTCAGCCAATGCCGCAGCAACTTCATTCTGTGTCGAGTATATATTACAGGCTGCCCATCGAATCGTTGCATCTAATTCAACCAAGGTCTCGATTAAAACTGCCGTATGTGCATTGATATGTGTACCGCCAACGATACGTGCATTTTTCAACGTTTGGTCTTCGGAGGCAAACTTTCGCAGAACCATTATCTATCTTCCTAACTTACATACTATGTTTACTCTTAGTATTAATAATGATTACAACATATTTCTATTTACAAAGTTTCCGATTATACTTGGCTCGGGTGATTCTGGTAAACTTGATGCAGAGGCAAGTGCTGAGGTCTGGTAGGAATTTATCCGTGACATAGTATAAATATTGATATGTATGAATGTCATAGTATATAAAGTAGTACAAATACGGTGACAGTCGTCACAACAAACAGATGTGTTTTCGTTTGTGTCAAATATAATAATAAAATTATTAAAATATTTAATTGGAGAAATTGAAAAAAAAAAGAAATCTAGCATTTCTCGATTGGACAAAGGGAGAAATTTGTGCAAATATTGCATGACTTCGAATTTGTCCGATGCGATTGAGGAATCCAATTTCTATGGGTGAAAGAAAATATTTACGTGTCAAAAATGTTGAAAAAGGAATTCGAAAACATAGTGAAAAACTTGGAATCTGCCAAAATTTCAGCACAACATGGAAACGGCAAAATCAAGACCCAAGAATGCAAGATTCTCACAAATAAAAGTTTCAAGAAATTCATGAAACAGAATTGAGTTTGCGTAATGATTTCAAACATGTCTCAAACGTTCGAGATTTTCCGAATGAAATCTAAACCGACTTCTCATCGATTCTAGACGTGATGTCTTGGAACGTGACAGCGAACTGTACGCATCAGGTCAACAAGTCCGGGTACTCTTAGTCTACTCCGAGGTGGCTGCTGGCTAGCTAGCTAGTTGGGAGAGGAGTTTTGGTTGCAGGTCTTACGCGAGCAAATTAAGTCCCGAATACAAAAAACTCAGCCATCGGTTTGAATGCCTGATCTAAAACGTGTCGAACAACTTCCATCGACTCTACTTTACATTCTTCTTCTTCTTAGCCTTACAGCCACTCTCGGGCCACAGTTTCCTATACAAAGCGCCTCCAACTGTCTCGGTCTATTGACAGCATCCTCCAATTTCGAAATCCAAGCAGCGATGAACTGTCTTCGTCGACCGAGTCAGACCAGCGTTTCCTCGGTTTCCCCACTGGTCTCCTGCCTTCAGTTCTCCCAGCGAATACCTTTTTGGGCATCAGTTGTTTGTCCATACGATTCATGTGGCCAGCCCATTGCAGCTTCCACAGTCTTACAATCGTTGAGATCTCCGGTTCGTCAAAATTTCATACAGCTCATGGTTTTCTCGAATTCTTCATTGGTTCCCGTCTAGCTTCACGCCGATTATTCACCTCGAAGACGTTCAATATATTTGCGGATGCTTGGGTTAGGGTCCATGTTTCACACCCCTAGCATACCAGCTACTTGGAGCTTTGTCTTCCTGTGTATGCATCTGGTCTTCAAGATCGTCAATACTGAATAAAACTACATTACATAACCTCATTCCAGAGAAAAAAACAAAAACAACCAGTGAAACAATACGCGCTCCCGAATATAACCGACGCGGTGCCCGAAATACACTACTCGAATGCAAAACCGAAAAAAATCTACTCTAATAAAAACACACACACAAACTATGGCACCGCGTACCGACCGCAACGTGAAACCAACCACTCCTGGACCACTGGAACCCCACTCTCTCAGCGACATACCCACCTTTCGCCGACATCATCCCGCTGAAAAGGGACGGGCTTGTCCGAAAGGAAAGACTGGGTTCAGCCAGCAATTCATACTTTTATTTTTCATTTTGTTCAAATATTTCCCTAGAATATGTCTTCATATAGTTCACAGTAGTTTCTTAACTTCTATTCAATATCTGGTTTAAAAACATATCACTAAATCTAAGCATTAATCAAACAAAAAAATTAATTTTTAAATAATAATCAATGTCTTTTGCATATTACTCACTATCCAAATCATTGAAATCCGAACAAATTTGAGCCGTTGAAACTGCAAACTTCATTGGATTCTAATCGCTAATAAAATTGAGATGAAATTTCATTCCATTGATCCTTGAATTATAAGCTGCATATTATATATTGATTATAAATATTTGTTAACTGTTCTATCAAACATAACGCTAAATTTAGAACTATTAAATGATCAACTTATATAGCTAATGGTCAATTGCTTTAGATGTTATTCTTTGAATATGTGTAATATTCTTTATTTTTATCGAAGAGAACTATGATTAATTTATATGTTATTTTGCAAATAATATTTAGAAAGGAAGAACATTAAAATTTAACGTAAAAATACTTGATCAACGTTGCTATGAAACTTATCACATTTGTTTATCCTGGACTTTTCAAAAAAAATCCTGCGCCTTTTAGGTTTCAATGAATTTTTAACTTCAATTAATAGTAAGCTGAAAACTTAAATGTGTTGAATTTCAATATATATAAATAACTCTTACCCTACCGAAATTTTAAAATATTGTTCTCTTCGCTGAAAATAATTAAAATACCTTCCAACATGTTTTCTATAACTATTTCACTAAATTCTTATTACTATTTTTCTTGGCAAATCACATAATTTTCATAATTACATTGTTTTCACTTGTTTTCTATTTAGAAAATAGTTTTTTGTTTTTGTTTTATGGCCATTTACGTAACACAAATATTCTATAAATATGAAATATACACATATGTATATGAGCTTGGATGTATCAATGTCTGGTTCGTTATCCTTTGGTTATTTTTCTGATCATTATGCAATAAATTCCCTCCCATTCAGTTAATTGCTTATCATGCTTATAGAATCCAAAGTAACCGATACATCTCCTATTGATGCTGTATTTCGATTCACCAAGGATCCACTAACTGCCAAACCACCGCTAACATTACCATTTCCTTTTACGTTTAAATCATTTATCGCGACCTTCAAAACAGCTGGCTTTTGACCAGTTTGGAGAGAATTTGGGACACAAAGTAATGGAATCATATCGGTGCAGCAGCATGTTGGTTCGTTTCCTCATTATTTGATGCGTTTGTTTGAAAATTTTCCGTTTGGCTTTGATCCTGGACTATAGGACAAATGTATGGTGATCGAATGAGCGGGCGCTAGTTCATAATATTATAATAAGTAGCAAATATGAGTGGCATCACACACGATTGTCGATTTTCCAGTGCTACAGCTCCAAAAAAACCAACAGACAGCGAATGTCGGTTGGAAAAATAATCAAACTTAAACGGCTCGTTTAAAATCTGTAAGATCTGGCACATCTGCTGAGCTTTATAACGACAATTCAACAATTGACAGCATCCCTAAGTCAAATTTCGAGCCATAAAATTCACCCTTTCTATAGACATCCATCTGCTCTTATAGTTCCAGTGAAATAAAAACTGAAGCAATGCAACACAGAACAAATTATGTTCATTCATGCCTCATTTACTAGTCTAATCTTCCACGAACGTTCTTTCCTTGGGCCTCGAGTGATGTGACCGCTCCACTTGCAGTGAGGGAAAATTATAGGGCAACTTGTTGTAGCATGAGGTTTCAATCCTTGCAATTGGCAAAGGATTCCCAATGGCTTCTTGGGTCACTTTTGTATCGTGGCGGTGGACAATCCGGATCCTGCACTCGCAAATGCTCTATCTCCCGCTCAGCACCAAAATTTGCGTTGGGGTTCTCGCTCCTCAATCCAAAAAATCAAATTTAGGTTAGATACGCGCAAAGCCTCGCGGCACCATAAATAAATATACCTGACAAAAAACATTGAACGACCGAACTCGAAAACAGTTTATTTCACTGAACGTTTTATTGACCAATAATAAAACCATAGCTCCACTGTAAATTCACACTTTGCTACCCACATCGAGATTCTTCCCAGTATGGCGCGTCCCTCTTGCCTTATCACAAGTTTTTCCACGACAAACGTCTAGTCGCGGTTCAGTGGCAGCGATTAGTTTTAAAGTCGCTCACCAACTATCGATGTCAGTGGCGTAGGGTATATGGATCGGCTAGCCGGCGTCAGTGGCGTAGGGTGTAGGGATCTGCTGTTTGCGTCAGTGGTGTAAGGCTGCCAAGAGCGAGGTTGTCATATTTGGAACATAGGTATGGAACGCCAATATTATGGCTAAATTTTATCAAATTGATTGGATGTCTAATGAAACTAATAGTGGCTTCCCAATAAATTTTAAAATTTTATTTTTCTATTATATTATCCTCGAGATTGCACTGACTACCATCTAACCGCCGAAAAATTCAGAATAAATACAAATGCTAAAATAGTACTTACACTATTTTCAGTCGCTAGAATATTAAAAATTGTCGGTAAAGGGATCAATTTTCCACGAGATCTGGTGATAAATTTGGAAGGATATTGAAATCGATTAGCTATCAAGGACATATCACCGATTTTCTGCTACTTACGTGCCTTGGACCCACTAGTTTTATTATTAACAATATATGATTAAAGTGTACTAATATGGAATGGTGCTCGATTGATTTTCAGTGGATTTATGATCAATTAATTTTTTTTAATTATTGCAACAACAACAATAATTACTATTCAAATGCATCTTTTAGAAACAAAATTATATCACATGGGTGATGGTGACCACCACGCTAAGAGTAGACAGAGCTATTGATTTATTCTGCTTATGCAAACTCAGTATATTTTGGTAACTACGAATTATATCAGGCTAATTTTCTCCCACGAATGTCTGAAAAGTGTGATGATCTGATGAAATTTAGTATATACGTCAAAACACATTTCTAACATTTTTCTTCTCTAATAATTTTTTAGAAAAATTATTAATGCAACTCAAACAGAGTAGTTTTTCTTGGCCACGACTTTGACTCAATGATACGATTCCATAAACTTTTGTACCCAATTTTATCAAGCTAGAAACTCAAATTTAGTCAACGAAGAATTCAAGCATTTGTAGTAACTGAGCAGTTCGCCTAGGCAAAATGCTCGAGGGATCTTCACGAAAAGGACAACTAATGGTAAACATCGATACAACATTATTCTTCCTCACCTATATGTTGATAAAATATACGTATTTTCTACAAAACAAACATTGAACCGGGCATAGAGGGGAAAATATATTTATATTCTTATAATTATTGATACAAAATTGTACTTGCAGTTCAAAAAGAGTCATTCTTTGAACGTTTCATTTAGAAATGAATAATTTTAAAAAATTCTTCGAAGATTCAGTGTAAAATAGAATTAAAATAAAACAAATACACCAACATAATAGTTATGAGCTGTAATTCGCCAAGGAAAAATCATTTAGAACATTTGTGCATTTAACACTTTCATTATATAAAGCTCCAAGTACTTATCTGATATCGAAAATATAAGACAAAAAAAATAATCAAAAAACAAAACAACACATACACTATCATGCTCATCATAGTACTTTGAAAACATTTGGTGAAAGTACCTGCAAAACAGGCAACATCACCAGCAGCGAAAACAACAAGATCGATTTCACCAGCATGCACAGATAAATTAACGTATAGCAAAAAGGAAAAGTGCCAAATTAGTCCGTCTTACCAAAATGACAATGAGGTTGACGACCTGCCAAGGCCGCATCAATAAGCAACTGACCGATGCCTTTGAAAAAAATATCGGAGGTACATTACCATACAAGTTGAGCCAATAAGTAGCCTATGGGGACCAAATCAACATTTTGTCACGGTCATTAAGCAAAACTAGTAGGGCTACAATTCAATGAGAATATAACAAAGCACAAGACACAGCCAAGCAAAAATACCTCAAATACTCAAAATATCGCGCTTGGCGAATATAGTATCGTAAATGTTAGCGAATTTGTGTATTTAGATGCAGCTCGCAAATAAAATATATTATTCAGTTTTGATGATCTTGAAGACCAGCTGCATACACAGGAAAATAAAGCTCCAAGTATACAAATTTGTGATAAGACCTGTGTTATGCTATGGGTGTGAAACATGGACCCTAACCCAAGCATCCGCAAATATATTGAACGCCTTTGAGCGATGGGTCCTATCGGTTTATTGAAATATTCGGAAACTTCGTTCTCGGGAAAATAATAAATAACAAGTTGAAGTAGCAGGAGAGTGCTCCTACCAGAAGGGTATTGTAAAACAATTAGTATATGAAACAATATATTCTGCATATCAAAACTTGGTTAATTTACAGATTTCATAAATTGAGCTCGAAAAATTATTATGGTTATTATGATTTTAAACTCGCCACCATTTTGTTTCAAGTGTTTTAACCCCGTTGCTTGATTAGTAATGATAACACATCAATATTACAAACTATTTCTAAAATTTTTACCAAAATTCCTACTTATTTGTAGTGTCTAGGTCCGTTGCAAAAGTGTATCTCCCTAGTATCACCTGTTAATGTTGTTGTAATTGTTAAATATTCAACCGGCTGTAACTTAGCTATTTATTCTTCAATTGTTGTGAAATTTTCGCGACACATACAATTGCTTTTCAAAAACGTAAATTGTAGGTTTTGGGATATTTAAAGGTTCCATCTTAATTTTGTAGGCCAAAATGTAAAATTTATAGAATGCACTATTATTAACAAAGTTGATCGAATTTCGACTTCTGAGGTTTTTGTTGCCTTTGTACTCCTATTATCGGACCTCTGTGTTTTTTTTCAGATTTTTCTGGTCAAAGGTGGGGACACAACATTTTCGTACATTTCCCCCTCCCTTGCACCCCTCAAAGCAAAGCTTGTTGGTTTAAGACCTGTTTTGAAAAGTTCCTATCAAGACCTTTCATTTGATACCCATATGGCCCACATGCAATGAAAACTTTTTTCAGGGGCAGCTCCCCTATATGGGGAGACCCCCCTTAAAGACCTTTAAATTTTTTTGTTTTTCAAGAAACTTTGATGAGGGCGTCACTTTGCGCCTACTTACAAAATCTTATGTTTCTAGCTTATGTAGTTTGCGAGAAAAAGAGGTGTGACAGACTGGAAGTGATTTTAGTAGGGTATTGTAAAATGATTTTACAATACCCTAATAAAAGTGCACAAATCAATTTTTTGAGATTCTTCGAAAGATTTCCTTGGCGAGATTAACGTTTATTGATATTCTGCTTCAGCAAAAAATATTTTGCGTATTACGTATAAGAAGTTTTTCCGCTAGCGGCGTAATAATCTTATTTTTGGATGCCATATCAGTCGCTTGATGCTGTTGTGAGGAGAAGTTGATCTGTTTGTCTGTAAGGACTCAGAAGTGAAGGGTGTGTTCATTAAAGGGATTCCCACAGCTTTTTGATGTGGCGCTTGAGTGTATACTCTCCCACCGACCTTTTTTCTTTGTGCGATTTTCGCTTGATTTGAAGGGCCCAGTGCAAACTGTGTACATGTCTCGACGAAAGCGAAGTGAAGTGAACCATGTTGAGTGAATAAAGATTGAATCTGAAGGAATTTCAATTAGATCTGGTGTAGAGTAGCTCCCAAAAGATTCTAAAGTGAGAACTAACACAACTTATTATCTGTAGTGTTCAATAAAGTCGTGCCAAAAAATATTTTTTTCATTGAAACTTAATTGTGACACAGTTATATAAATTCAATTTTTACGCACTAGAAAACACCATATGGTTTCATACTTATCGAATGTTAAAGTGAACAACCTTGGACAAGACTCCAATAAATGAAAATAAAACACAGTGCTTGCTTTAATGATAGGCTTTTGAAAAACTCTCAAAAAGGCCAACCGGATGATTTCCTGTGCGTACTGATCCTCGAAGAGTGCCGAGACCGTGTTAAGAAAGCTGTGAAAGAGCAAAATATTCAAGTCAAGGAAATTGATACCTACCTACCAATAGACCTATCGCATTATCTGCATAAATTAGAATAGCATCTCATCCAGTCAACTAATATTAAAGATTGCAGGCCGTATTACCCCACTCAACAACGAGCGCTATTGTTATTATTTTACTTAGATTTTTTTTAATTACATATTATTATTGGAGAAAAATTTTATTCATCTTTCTTCTTAGGTATTTGTAAAAAAAAATTTATTTACAAAGACCTACTAGTTTCGCGACCTGTCTGTCCTTCCGTCCGTCTGTCCGCCTGTGCATGCGTCACAACAAGTCTCCTCAGAAACAATAAAAGCAAGAATCCTCAAACTTTGTGGAAAGGTCAGAAATAATGGCCTCTCAAAAGTTTAAGCCTTACCAAAAATCTAAAAATTTTTTAAGGGGGTTCCCCCCTAACAACGAAGCAGCCCTTAAAATTTTTTTTAATCAAAGTTAGTCGAGTTTAATATCAAATGAAGGATCTTGATTAGAACTATAAAAACCTGAAAGAAAAATGTCATTTTATCAATCAGGAGGCCCAGGGGAGGCAAAATGTACCAAATTTTGTGTCCCCTCCTTCGCGATTGGACACCTTTGAACCGAAAAATCTGAAAATAATCACAAAAGTGGGTCTTGGTGAGTACAAAGGCAACAAATATCTCAAAAATCAAAACTCGCTCAACTTTGTTAATAATAGTATGATTTATAGATTTGATATTTTCGCCCATATAATCAAAACAGTACCCTGTCTGTAATTATCAGACTAGTATAAGATCTTAATTTCCACAAAATTTCAAGGAAACCCAGTCATAATTAATTAAGTTATAGCCATTTCAATTAAATGGAATTATAACAACAATAACATAACACGTATTTATGGTTGATAAATATAACAAATTGACCCAGGCACATTTATTTTCTTCCAATTTTCATGAAAATTTAACGAATAATGTCTAATTTAAATATGTTCAATCGCCTGAGCATTTAGAAAAATTATTTAAGCTCCATCAAAATAGCGGCTGAAATGTGCTTATGAAAGAAGTTCTGCATCTTTTGCATGAATTGGAACGGCTTCTTATCCAAGTATTGGCTGAATAATTCAAATTATCGATTCACACCACTAGAAAATTTGTTTCGAACCCTAGGATGGTTACAAAGACCTTCTAGTAGGAGCACTCTCTTGCTTACTCAACTTGTTTTATATTATACACTATACTTGTCAGAAAGATTTATCCCTTCAGAATATTCGGTAATGGCCTTCCGTTTCAAAATAAGCAAAAATACTGCAAAGCGAAATTGGTAATAATTTTTTCCAATGGTTGGTCGGTAAGAGTATTGTAAAAAATATAATGAGAATTAATAGTTAAATTCAAAAATTCGGTCTTTTTTATCAAGAACCCCGACCGGGTATGGGACCCGTCACGTTCGCTGGCCCCTCCGCTCATGAGCTAGCCATCAAGTGAGCTCTCCCCCTTTTCCCGTTGTTACAGGTACTCTCAGAGGGCTGCTTCATCTTCCACAACCGATATGGTCCAAGGCAGCAGTTTTGGATTTTGATCCAGTTGGGAGAGGTGCGTGGGGGTACCGCCACCACCTGGATGCCCCACTCTTATTTGGGGGCCGTGATCGTCCTCAGCAAGGACGAAATCATCTTAAGTATCATGCACGGCTAATTAGTTATTCGACGTCGCATGTTTCACTGTAATCCGGCCATAAGTACCTTTTTATCACCAGCCAATCGGTTTCGCCTTTTTGACTCCAGTCACCGAATAAAAAAAATTTGATACAAATTAAAGCACAATTGTGACCTCCAGTCTGTTTTGCAATTTTATTTTGAGCTAAAACAGGAATGAACTGACTAACTGATTAACATTTAGTTAGACATAATGATTTTTAAATTTCATATTTTTTCCAATAAAATCAAATGCGTGGCATTATATTTAATAAAATTTTGTTTCTGGGTAGTCCAATGTAAGATTTTCTTTGGTAAGTTTTATTTGAATTCAACTGTTTTCAGTAAAGTTAGGGTCATTTGAATTTCATATATTACATCAGAAGCAATGTTCAGTTTTCTTACTATAACTGCCTTCGATCAAACTATTCGCTACTTTTTTTATCGGATCTTCTTGAAAATTTCAGGTAAGATGCAAAACTTAAATATCTTTGAGTCATTACACGTTGAATTGTATACTATACTGCAACAAAATAGTGGATGATGAGATTGAATATATTTTTCTTTAAACCTTTTATTTAATTAACACGTCATAGAAGTGTTTCTGGATTATATTCATTAGTTGCATAACCTAGGGGTATGCATGTCATGCCTTGAGTACAAGTGTCGTTAAACAGGAGCCTACTTCAATCAACTTAACTTGTTTTTATATTGAATTGTCGAAGCGAAGAAAAATCATGAACAAGTTATACACCCTCACCTCCCGCAATGGGATACCGGTAGAAGTTAAAAACCAATAAATGGACCATATTGACTTCTTTTACAGACTAAAAAATACCAATTTTCCCATGCTCGTAAAAGGTGGGAGCTTTGTGTTAATTACTTGTTTGATTTTTCCTAAATTACATTTTCTGTAAAATGATGCATGCTTAGGGTAAATCCTGGATAGATGGACCATTGGTATAGACGGATCATTCGAATATTCCGCTGGTCTGTAACAGCAGCGCCGTAGTCATTTTGTAGTGGTTTTCTACTTGATCAGACGTAAACACGCTTAAGCCTTGTTCGCATTATACTTGTATTTAGTCGAGTGGAGAGTATTTTAGTAGCTAAAATACTCGCTACTGCCCAAAAATTGTGCGCACTATGGTCAAGTACAGTTAAAAAGTGAGTTTCGTTTGTTATGATGAACAAAGTGCATCGCGATAAAAAAAATTTTAGAAGAAGTAGATGAGGAAATATGTGTAATAAAAAAAAAGAAGCAATGGATACGAAAGTGGATAAATAGAAAAGGCAAATTAGGAACTACAAATTGTCTTTTGAAGGAACTGGCATTGGAAGACCCCAAAGAATATTTTGATTGTTTGAGGATGTCAGAAAGCTGCGTAAATTTCTTATTAATGAAAATTCAGTCTCATATTCAACGAAAAGATACCCATTTAAGACTTGCCATTCTGGCAATCACTGAATTACAAATAGTTCTCTACTTTCTTGCCACTGGATGTAGTTTGAGGACACTGACGCACATATTTCGACTTGGGAAATCGAACATATCTGAATTCATCTCAGAAGTATGTGAGGCATTATATGAATCATTCAAGGAATTCATCAAGGTAAGAATAAATACACCAGATATAAAGAAGCATTGATTTATTAAGAAAATATTGCTGTTTAAATTTTCGACATGGTTTTTTAAAAGCCATGATTACATTTTATTACTTCTCCAAGGAAGTTTAATTGACGAAAATACAATTAACGTTCCTTCACACTTTGGATCTATTATTGTTTCTCCGTTAAAATGCCATTTTCAATTGCCCTATACAAAATGACAGCCGAAAACGACGTTCAATGGAATAAATGATGATAAATGTAATGTGTAAAGAACTGTAAATTGTATTTTCTTTACATTTCCAATGTGTTTTATGTCTACTCTGATAACTTTTGCTGATCAAGTTGAGTGTTTTTCAATACTGTTAAAATTATATTGCTAGTTGGTAAAATATCAGAGGAAATCTTGTAGTTCGTAGCATGTTCATATTCTTGAGTGGGTAAAATAGGAAACGAAGTACTTGTAGTGTCTTGCGAAAACTCCTCTTCGAAATTACCGATGCTGGCGTTATAAAAATATAGAGTTTCATTGCTTTATGACAAATCTGTTGCATATGGTGACTCTGGTCTTAACAGTAGCGTCCTGGTCATTATGTTTTCCCCAGATTCCTTTTGAAGGTGCTGTCACTGAATGTTATTCAAATATATTTGAACGTGCTCTTGCGCTTCTAATGTCAATAGTAAAGGCAAAGATTTAACTTGGAGACCGACGTGTTTACCAAAGACTTGAAACTGATATGAGCGAGAGAACACGTTTATTTTGAGTACAGCGAAGATGAACGGATACATGGGAACCAAAATCTTATCAATACAAAGGAAAATGGAAACAAGACTAAAAGCGGCATCGCTAACCACTCTCCATGAACAAAACCGGAACCTGGAACAAAATCAAAGAGCAGCAATTACGTATTTTAAGATCTTTGGGAAGATCGGGTAAATCCTGAAGAAAGTCGACATAACAGCGATACCCACGAGCCGGAAATTCAAAGTAGGATCCAGACTAGGCACACCGAAGGATGGGAAGTAAAAGGATGAAAAATGTGGCATATATAAAATTACCTGCCAGACATGCCAGATATCGTACATCGGGCAAACTAAGCGATCAGTCAAAACAAGGTTCAGCGAACATATCAAGGAAGCAGAGAAGCTAAAGTCAAGGAAAGCACCTGGTGATACAGCTAAGTCCGCCGCCGCCAAGCATAATTAATGTAAGGGATATAAAATGCGGATACTATTTGGAATTAAACCATAACAAAAAACACTGAAGAAGGAGGAACTCTTACCTCCGATATATATATTTGTTTAGCATTAAATTCAAAATATTTGCGTTTTTCTGGAAAATTTGGAGGAACATTTATTTGGTCATTTTCTTCACCAGTAGAGTTATTAGCTTCGGTAATTTTTTGCATTTGAGTCACCATGCTCGAAAGCTGGAAAAATTTTCTCTTTTTTACTGATGGTGTAGATTTTGGTGGTCGAAAATTGTCCACTACAGCACTGTTTTCCTCTGCAGTTGTACTTAAGTAGCTATCTGTTGCGTCATTTTATGCACTATTGGAATCCAGAAAAAAAATAATATTTTATTAGTATCAAGGCATATCAACATCAATGCAAAACACATTAAATTTTATTTGGATGAACTTAGTTCGTTTTTAGGGTTTCGTACTAAAATACGAAACCCTATTGCAATCACGACCTGTGTCCGTCCGTCCGTCCGTCTGTATGTCACAGCTTTTTTTCCCCGAAACTATAGAGGCTACCGCCATGAAACTTTGTGGAAAGGTCAGAAGTGGTGATTTCTTAAAAGTTCAAGGGTGGAAAAATTGATCAAAGGGGTTTAAGGGGGGTCTCCCCATGTCGGGTGGCGACTCCTCAAAAAATTTTGTTCACCATTGGAAGTCGAGTAGGATGTCATTGGAACGGTCTCAATGAGATCTTTTCAAAACAAGTCTTAAAATTGCCTTATGAGTACCGAGAGGGGAAGGGGAAATGTACGAACTTTTCGCGAACCCCCCCCCCCCCCCTCGCAATTGGACACCTTGCATCCGAAAAATCTGAAAACAAACATTAATGTAGGCCTTAATGAGTACAACAACAACAAATACATGAGAAGTCGAAATTCACTCAACTTTGTTAGTAATAGTATGATTTATCGATTTTATGTTTTCTTGAATAAAATCTAAACCGTACCCTTAAACTCAATAAAATTCGCAAAGAGATGACTATTTATAAGATTGATCTTTTCTGAAAGTTTCATAAAGATCGAATAGTATTTGACGAAGTTATAACGATTTGAATTTTCCTGTATTACTATGCAACAATGTGCCCTGTATTACTATGGAAACATATGGAATTTAAACTGATTCAGCCCGTGCGCCTGAATTTTTCGATTTCTTAATTTTTTGCATCTCTTGGGAGTACGTTGATCTACAAAAAATTGTATTGCATTGGACAGTACATTTTCTGGTAACAATAGTAATAATCAATAAATAAGTAGTGTTTAAGGATGTTATGGAATTAAAACAAAAAAAGTGCGAACTAACCTGATGTTTTTAATTTTCATTTTGATTTCTTTTACACGAAATCCTAGTATATTCATGCTTTTTTCAACGTCCTCATAACCACATTCCTTCATTGCTTTGTTCTTATAGTGCGGAGATTATATATTCCATTGACACTCGTTTAAATGTAGTGTCTTCATTCCAGCGGAACGACATTTTCACGCCAAATATCTATATTCCACTAATTTTACACTATACACACTACTAAACTCGGTAAACAATTGAACAGTGAAAAGCAGCACTTGCCCAAAGAAAAATAGAATGAAATGGATTGACTCGACTAAACTACTTACTAAACTACTTGACAAAATTTTTAGTGTTCGGACACATTTAGTTACTAAGTTACTCACCACTCGACTAAAATGTATCAGTGACATTTGGGGTAGTTGGCCCACTTGAAAAAACCTGGAATGCTTTTCATATAAATTCAATGATGCTAATAAAAAAATTGTTGCAAATATAAAGGTGTGTCCTGATACGTTGATTTTTTATATCATAGGAAAATGCCTGTACCAAAAGAGGCACGTCTGGGAGAGGAGTATGGTCTGAACATAGTTTTAAAAATGCATTCAGGGAGTGAATGCTGCAGCAAAAGTGTTTGGCATACCAAAAACCACATCGTCTCAAAGTTTTAATAAAGATTCCACGGGAAAGACTCATTGCTTGCATTTGAAAAAAAATTGTTGCACTTATAAAAATAACAAACACGGGGGTTCACCCCAACTAGGGACTCAGTACGTTCCATGGCTTCTTAGTTAGCTAAAAATCTGCAATTAAAACATAATTTAAGTAATCAAACTAAAGAAGGAGGATATGACTGACTTTATTCTTTTCTTGTGCGCAATCTTGAACTTTCCATCCGGCAATCTGAAAGAGTATCTATTGCGAGAGTAAGGGATCTAAATAAAAAAAATATCAAAGCGTATTTTGACCTCTTAAAGACCCTTTTGGAAGAAAATGGTCTTATGGATAAACCTGGAAACATTTTCAACATGGAAGAAACAGTTTTGTAGCTGAATAACAAACCTGGGAAGGTAGTAGCCTTGAAAGGCTCTAAGAATGTGACTTCTGTTACTTTGAAGGAAAAGGGTGAAATCATCTCAGTAGTGTTATGTGTTATTTCAGAGGGTACATTCTTGCCACCTTTTTGCATAATGAAATTAAAGAATCTAAAACAGGAGTTTTGTGATGGCTTGCCTCTTTGTGATGAAGTATAAACGTTTCCATAGTCTGGCTATGTAAATAGTGATTTATTTTTTGATTGGCTGAAAAACCATTTTACTCCAAGAAAGCTAGCTTCTTTTAGATGGACATATATCACATACCACCTGCGTTGAAATGCTAGAGTTCTCAGAAAATAATCAAATAATTTTGATGAGTATTCCTCCCCATACTTGTCATTGGCTTCAGCCATTAGATCGCGCTTTCTTCAAGCCATTAAAAATGAACTATTATTCTGCTTGCTGAAAGTGCATGACCAATAACCCTTCAAGAAAGATTACACGGCTGTAGTTTGGTGTGCTTCTTAGCTTAGCTTGGAATAAGCCAACGCAGATAACGGAATAAGTGGTTTTAGAACTTGTGGAATCATTCCTTTCGAACTTGATGCGATATCAGACTATGCATTTTTGTCAGAATCCATGTACTCCAGAATGACCAGGTGTAACGTCTCAGTTGCTGGCCCTAATAGTTCGTCAAAGAGCGGTTGTAATGCTGGCACTTCAAGAAGGTATAAAGGTGTTCCTGTGCCTGGATCTTCTGAACAGTGCGAAAATAAATCTGAAAATGTAACCCCTTCAAAGTTATTGGACAAAATACGAGTACATCAAGTGCCTTGTGTCAACAAAGTTAAGACTGTGAAAAAAAATATTTAAACTATATCAACAATGTTGAGCTCTACAGAAAACACATCTGATCTGAAAAAGAAACAAGTTGGGTAGACAGACCTATGCTCATGTCAGAAGGGTTTTGTACTCAACTTACAAAATGCAGTAACCAGCAACGAATACCTGTAAAATCAAGAAACACGTCATGTTCGAGGATCATACTATTATTAACAAAGTTGAAAGAATTTTGACTTCTGAGGTATTTGTTAAAGTTATATCTCGCTTGATAATTTTTTCAGATTTTTTAGATCACGAGTGTCCATTCGCGAGGGAGGAAACACATATTTCATGTATTCCCCCCCTCCTGTGCCCCCACTGAAGCAAAAACTGTCAGTTTAAGAACTGTTTTGAAAAGCTCTCATAAAGAACTTTCATTTGATACTCATATCGGCTAACTTTCATGAAATTTTTTTCAGGGGCCACTCCTCTGTACTGTAATCATCGATTCATGGCCTTTTTTTCGAATCCTAGAATGGTTACAAAGCCTTTTTGCTAGGAGCTCTCTTCTGCCTCTTCAACTTGTTTCAATTGTATGTACTCATCTTCATGATACCTATCATTCCTGAAATTTTCATGCAAATCCTAGCAAGGCTGTAGTGTCTGAGTCGGTAAAAAGCGCATGTAGCTCCATAGCCATATGTTTCCATAGTAATACAGGGCACATTGTTCCATAGTAATACAGGAAAATTCAAATCGCTATAACTTCGTCAAATACTATTCGATCTTTATGAAACTTTCAGAAATCAATCTTATAAATATTCATCTGTTTGCTAAATTTTATTGAGTTTAAGGGTACCGCTTAGATTTTATTCAAGAAAACATAAAATCGATAAATCATACTATTACTAACAAAGTTGAGTGAATTTCGACTTCTCATGTATTTGTTGTTGTTGTACTCATTAAGGCCTACATTCGTGATTTTTTTCAGATTTTTCGGATGGAAGGTGTCCAATCGCGAGGGGGGGGGGGTACGCGAAAAGTTCGTACATTTCCCCTTCCCCTGCCCCCCTCGGTACTCGTAAGGCAATTTTAAGACTTGTTTTGAAAAGATCTCGTTGAGACCTTTCCAATGACACCCTACTCGACTACCAATGGTGAAAATTTTTTTTTGGGGGGTCACTTCCCTATATGGGGAGACCCCCTTAAACCCCTTTGAAAATTTTTTCCACCATTGAATTTTCAAGAGGTCACCACTTCTGACCTTTCCACAAAGTTTCATGGCTGTAGCTTCTATAGTTTCGGAGAAAAAGTGCTGTGATATACAGACGGACGGACGGACTGACGGACAGACGGACACAGGTCGTGATTGCAATAGGGTTTTGTATTTTAGTACAAAACCCTAAAAAAAGAGTTTACATCATTCTCAGATTCTGAAAATGTTGATATCAATACAATTTGCAACGATAATCTTTATGAAACTGACTAGGATGAAGATTATTGTGTGGTGAGAACTACAACGAAACAAAGCGAGATGAAGATTGGATGGTGTGTGGCATGCTCCCGCTGGATACATGAAGGCCGCACAAGATTCGAAAATAAATGCGATTACTGTGGGAATCGAGATTGTTCTGAAAAATGTGAAAATAAATCCTACTACGTTTATTTTTGAAGTAAATTGAGCTTACAACTCTAGATTAGCCACTTTAAAATTTGGAAAAAACAGTCTTTATCCCTTTTATAGCCTGTATTTCTTGTATTGTATCCTGATTTAGTAACTTTAAATAAGAGTCCATCAATCCCTATGAGGTGATCCAGCTAAACCCGAGTATGCTCGGGATAGATAGACCATCGAGTGAAAAAAAAGAAAAAATTATATCTTCCGGTGTAAAAAGCGTAACACCTTCAAAGGCGGTTATAATTAACCAAGGACATATGCACATATTATAAAAATATAAGCCTAGTGCTAGACATTACAAACTTTCGGTAAAAATAGCTTTAAAAAACATAATCCAACTACCCCGGACTTACCCTATAATCCAAATAACACATTAGCCTAGTTTTGAAGTATTCGCTCGGCCAATTGATTATAATTTCTTCCTTAGTGGTATGTTGCATACTTCATTGCTGTCATCATTTACTGAACATATTCATTTGAATTCCCAACGATTTTTCAGGTTTTTTTAACCATGCTCACTTCTTAAAATAATCAAAATTCACTGACTCACGGAAAAACTATACATAATCAATACCTCGTTGTACGTACTCCTAATACTCATCCCTGCAATTTTCTCCTTCGCAACTCGTACAAATGTAGCGACATTGGCGTGACATATTTTCATTTGAGTTCGTCCTTTCTGATACCATACTGACAAGTGAAAAAGCATTTATTGTTGCATTCCGGTTCTATATCCACTCAATCATAAAATGTCTCGACGTATTCATATTCGATCAATTACTATTTTTTCTTACCTAACACAGTACGAAGGATATGAATTTACCAAGTTTTCAGTCTGGACGTAAATTCACAAGAATATTTCATGTCCTTAAAATAAGGTCTTAGCCTTGCCGTCTATTGGAGTCTAAGGATAACACCGCTATCAATTCCATAACGACAGGCAAAGTAGAAATGATCGCAAAGTGCAATTGCATGTAACTTTGTGACATTGGAAATGTTTATGACAAAGCAGTTATCACCCGAAGGATATATTTAATATGTTGTGACTTGGGGACCTATAGCAGCACAGTAGCACGGGCTCGAACATTGATAACTAGTTAAAGCGAGAGGTGAGAGTGTAGGTTGATATCGTGTTAAAAGTGCATGTTACCTGTAGTCATGAACGCCGATAATTGCTCTTTGAAATGTTTGTCCAGCGTTGCGAAGCGTGAGAATTGATAATTAAAGAGCGAAAACGTTTTTCGGAACTGACTTTTACTCACTGTTGTCCTTTTATCTTGGCGCGACTTCAAACAAAGCTGTCTTGCGTGTATTGGTTCATTTTATCTATTCGAACAATGTTCAAATTTATATCAGGACATAACTGCTTTGTACGAGTAGGAAGCAGAAAAAGAATCTCAAAAATAGTTGCATTATCTACGCCATCAAACTCACTTTGTGCATGTTCAGGACATGAAACAAATCAATGGTCTTTATGTCGAGTCTTTCGCGTGGAGTGGAAATTGAATCGATACATATTTCCTTTTAAAATAAAACTAACTACCAATCATAGTTGTATGCTTCTATGTGCTTTCCATATCTAAGTCCCAATTTCCCTTTGCTTATTGGATATAGTCAGTTCCGTTCGGTATGGACAGTTGCAAAGCACTCACTGGCTGAACGTCTTCAGCAGTGTTCTTGCGTCTTATTGATAGACATCAATGTTCAAGTTAATACCGATGTGCATATCTGAACGATTCCGGTGTATGTTCTCAACGGAAGATATCATTGCTATTTTGAAAACATCTTTTCTCGCATCCCAGCATGCTCACGCTTCCGTGGAGTGACTTGGGATGACTGTATCTAAAGACGCTGCATTGCTTACTGAATGCATTCTTTTATTGTTTATTATAATGTATCTTTTGCACTCGAACGACTAACTGATATTGTATGCTGATTTGAGTCTTTATAACGATGCAATTTCCATGCAAAAGGGACAACATCAACATGGCCACACAATTGATGTGATGGACATAATGAAAAAGTCCCAAGTCCAAGGTAAAATTCTAGCTACTGAAACGAAATGTTCTTATGAGCTCCACTACTAAATGGGCTATTGAATGGTCACGAGCATCACCAAAATACATACGGTTGCAAGAGTTTTTGACCAAATGAACATAAAGATGTTTTGCATTAAATTTGCAGATAAATGTGCACGAAAATCAGTAAATACAATACTGATAAAACTGGCTACTTAATTTTTTCTTCTCCTCTTTTTGTTTGCTAATATTATTTACTAGTACAACCACCCAATACAATAAATGATAGGATAGAAACAATATTCAGGATTATATCTATATTGCATTTATGTGCTCCGGAAAATTCACGGCCCAGTGAAACTAGGAGCAGAGTGGAGATTAAGCTACAACGATGAGTTGCATAGGGTGGTCCAACCATAATGCACGATGTTAATTGTGAGTCACACCTTAATGTCAAGATTTTCGCCCAACTTAATTTGACATTTCTTTGTTTCAGTGCTTGATCGATTCAACCATGAAAAAGTATACAATTGAGCAGCGCGTTAAGGGTGCCTTTTGCGAAAATGGGCGTTCAAATCAAAATACGTTTCGTGCATTTCGTGATTTTTTTAGTCAGCATTATCGACCAAATGTATCTACAATCGGGAGCATTGTGCGCAAATTTCAGCAAACTGGGTCCGTAGGGAATGTGAAATTACCCGTGCATGCTCGCCCAGTTCGTTCTGCGGGAAACATTGCTGTTGTTCGCGATAGTGTGGCAGAAGAGCTTTCAACCGCGACTCGTCGTCGTGCCCAACAATTGAACACTGATGCGAATTTTGAATAACGATTTGAATTTACACGCTCACAAGGTTCAACTGACTCAAGAGCTGAAGCCTACTGACCATTTCAAGCGTCGGCAATACGCCGAATGATTGGTTGAACAGACAAAAGGCAATGGTGACTTAACAAAGAAAAGCATCTTCAGCGACGAACACACTTTCACCTCAGTGGATTCGTTAACAAGCAGAATTGCCGCATTTGGACAAATGAGAATCCACGAGTGATTGTTAAAAAGCCGATGTATCTGCAAAGTGACTGTTTGATGCGGTTTATGGGCTGGCGGCGTAATCGGGCCATACTTCTTCGAAAATCAGGATGACCAAGTAGTTACCGTGAATCATGTTCGCTTTTGCGAGATGATAGCGGACTTTTTGTGGCCAGTAATTGAGGTTATGAACCAAGACAATATGTGGGTCCAACAAGATAGTGCCACTTGCCACACAGCCAACGATACAATGGCTCGTTTGCGCGAGAAATTCAATGGCGGTGTTATCTCACGTTGTGGCAATGTTAATTGGCCGCCACGATCATGTGATTTGGCCCCGTTGGACTTCTTTCTCTGGGAATATTTAAAAGCCAAGAACAATTCAAGAGCTAAAGGATGAGAAAATTCAGCTCATTTACGATATTGAACCTCAATTGTGTCTCTGAGTCATTGAAAATATGGACCATCGGATAGAAGTATGCCACCGTAGCCGTGGCGAGCATTTGGACGATATTTCGTTTTACACATGATTGTCATAGATCCTTTTATTATAATAAAAAATATTCACAAAATTCTCTGAAAACGTTTTGTTTTATATACAATTAACCTCATGCGTTTTGGTAAGACCACCCTACATGAACTATTTGACGATCCATCTGTTTCCTCTTACGTAAAGTTACGCAAATTACAATGGACGGTACATGTAGAAACAATGAAAAAAAACCGGCTACCCAAAAAACAAAGGGTAGAGCACAAGGTAGACGTCCAGACCGAAGACTCGCTGAGAAGACACAATAGAAGCTGACAGCAGATCCGTGTTTGGAGTAAACAACCGGCGGACAAGGTCACGGAACCGTGATGATTGGTGGAGATTAATCCTAGACGCTAAGGTCCGGCTTGGGCTGTCGCACAATATATGATGATGATGATGATGCTTTTATGTACAGATTGTATATGGATGAGCTAATGAATTAATATAATTTTGATTAACTATCTTTGTGATCGTTTCCTTTAGAAGCTTTGCCCAGTAGTCACCAGGTCATTTTACTTTAAAGAACACTTGCAATTAAGATTCATTGGTTATAGGATTTATTCACCAAATCACTTTGATCCCACCATATTGAAATATTTTTGCCTTTTTGGGTATCCGTTGTTCATTCATACGACTCATATGGCCAGCCCTTTTCAGCTTCCACCGTCTTACAATCATTGAGACCTACGGCTCGTCAAAAATGTTATACAGCTTACGGGTGCATCGAATTCGCCATTGATCCCCATCTAGCTTCGTACCAATTATCCGTCTCAGGACTCATCGCTCAATGGCCTTCAATATATTTGCGGATGCTTGGGTTAGGGTCCATATTTCACACCCATAGCGTAACACAGGTCTTATCACAGATTTGTATACTTGAAGCTTTGTTTTCCTGTGTATACAGCTAGTCTTCAAGATTGTCAAAACTGGGTAAACACTTTTATTTGCGAGTTGTATTCTTCGGAGTACTTTACTTCTTTCATTTCCATTTTTCGTTATTTTGGCGCCGTAATACACAAATTCACTCACGTTTTCAGTACTGTATTAGCCAAGTGTGATATTTTGTGTATTTGAGGTATTTTTCCTCGACTGCGTCATGAGCTTTGTTTTATTCCCCTTAATTTGTAGCCCTGCTAGTCTACGTTCGCTGTCGAGTTTCAGGAAGAGTTTTTTGGAAGTTGTTAATGAGTATGACAAAATGTTGATGTCATCCGCATAGGCTATTACTTGGCGTAACTTGCATAGTAATGTACCTCGTGTATTGGCAGGTAGGTTTCTTATGACGTATTCCAGAGCCAAATTGAATTCCTGTTTTAGTCCGATATTTGTTTCAAAGGCATCGGTGAGTTGGTTATTGATTCGGACTCGATTGGTTGTCGACGTCATTGCCATATTGGTAAGATGGACTAATTTGGCAGTGATGCCAGAGGAAAGAATTATAAATTGTTTTACAATGAATACTGTCGTATGCTTGCTTAAAGTCAACGAAAATTTGGTATACTCCCAGCAGTTTTCAAGTACCTGCTTGAAAGTGAACAGTTGGTCCATTGTCGGCCTACATGATCTAAAACCACCTTGATACCCCCAATAATATTGTTGTCATATGATCCGATTTATTTTCTATGACCTTCAAAATATTTTGTACGCCGTAGAAAGTAGTGATATGCCTCTATAATTTTCACACTGTACCTTGTGGATAGGGAATATAACTGTTTGGCTTCACTTGTTCGATATTTGTTTTTGTTGCCAAATGTACTGGATAACCTTGTGCATAGCTTCATGAACACTTCTGTCACCATATTTGATGACCTCCACTGGAATCTCATCGATGCCAGGCACTTTATTAGTTTTTTTTTTTTGGCTCTGCTGGTGAAACAAACTTGATCCAGGGTTGATGGGGCCAATAAAAGCTCTCCGGAAACATTTATAGGCTCCAATGCTCTAAAGCTATGCGGAGGATCAAGGAAATTCTTGAAATATGGTACCCATCTTTACTTAATTGTGTTTTCATCAGCGATGATATTGCCAATGTCATCAGGACAGAGCATATTTTTGGGCTGATAACTACGTTTCAGGCATTTCACTATTTTGTATGCTTGTCTTGTGTTGTTGCTCGCTAGCCTCATATCGATGCTTCGCACTTGGTCGTGTTAGTATTTTGTTTTCTTAATTCTAATGATCTTATTCCCTAATCTTCTGAAATTTTCATAGTGTTTTCTTTTCGTCCTGGTTTTCCTACCTACGCATTCCTTGCACGCCTGATTCTTCTTGTCTATCGCATTCTGAGACTCATCGTCGAACCAATCATTTCTTCTGCGCCGGGCTTGATGTCCGATTGTGTATTCTGCCACGGTCTTAATAGCTGCTTTCACTTCCATCCAGAGCTCGTTGCTTGTTTTCAGCGATGTGTCTGATAAGATGTAAGCTAGCTGGCTGTCGAGGATCTCCGTACATTTTTTAACCACATACGCCATTTAAAACCTTTCTACGTCAAATTTTCGAAGCGGCCTGGTCTTCGCCAAATATGCCTCTGACAAACTACATTGATGGGTTAATTTGATCAGTAATGATCTGAGTTCCAATTGGCTCCTCAGTATGTAAAGACGTCAAGTAAGCTCGAAGCTCAAGGTTTGTTGGATGAGAACATGGCCGATCTGGTTTTGTGTGTTGCCATCTGGTGATACCCAGGTCATTTTATGTACGAGTCCATCTGGGAATCAAATCGAATGTATAACTAGATTTCAGCAACACGCAGTCAATCAGGCGCTGGCCATTGTCATTTCTTTCATCGTGGAGGCTATATCCTCCAGTCGTTCCCCAATGAGTTATCTCATTACCAACTTTAGCGTTAAAGTCACCCAGAATTATTTTTGTATCGTTCGTAGGCACTGAATCGCCTAGTCTTTCTAGGTGATTGTAGTACGCCTCCTTCGTTTCTTCAACCTTTTCTTCAGTCGCGGCGTGTACGCTTATCAGCCAGAATACGAAGAGTTTCGCTTTTATTCGGATCGCACACTAACATTCATTAACAGCCTTAAAATCAATGCGGTACAATTTGAACTCCCTTTCCACAATAAAAGCTTATAATATCTGAAGATAGTATTAATTGATCTTAAAGAAATTTTGAAATAAAAGCCATGAAGCCAAAGAATTTTGTTGGTCTTCTTCAAAGAGAACGATTCAATAAGCGTAGACTTATTCACGAGAAGAATTACATTGAAAAACTACATAAAAAATTTAACATAAATGATGATTATGGAATTAGTACTCCTCTACATCTACAAATAACCTTAGAAAAGAAGAAAACATTATCTGAAAAAAAATTACCATACAAAGTTGCACTAGGGTCTCTCGTGTACCTTGCTATTGTGAGTAGACCAGACATCATGTTCGCAGTCAGGTTAATAACTCGTTTTCTCGACTACGACCACCATACTCACTGGGTAGCGGGGATAGTATCCTTACTAAAGTATTTAAAAGAAACCAAAAAATATGGGATACTTTATTCTAAAAGGGCGAATAATATAGTAGAAGGCTATAGTGACCCAGGCTATGCTATTGACAGTGATACAAGATGATCTACTACTGGGTTAGTTCTTATCAAAACTGGTGCAGCCATCACATGAGCTAGTCAATAATAGCAATTCATAGCAATATCTACTACAGAAGCCGATTTCATGGCTGCATGTTCTGTTACTAAAGAAGCGCTGTGCATTCAAAGACTACTCCTTGATATTACCGCATATAACTAAGATACAAATTGCCTGTCTGTGGACAATCAAAATGCAATATCAGCGATTAAAATCTAGAGTTTTATTAGAGGTGTAAGCATATTGGTATAAAATATATGTAAGCATATTGATGTAAAATATATGGAAATGCTACGTTTTGGCCTTCTTAGAAGCACTCATTTTTTTACAAACTACCGCAAAAATAACGAACTAGTCACTTTTAATATTATAAACGTCTACCTATCCGCACTTTGCAAGCCTACCTATTCATTATAATTAATAAGCACGATTATTGAGTCTGAGTTCTGTAGTGCTGATTTTGTTTAATTATATCTAACTAAACTAGGAAAAAATACTTTTATCTAGTAAAGGTTTTTTTTGTAGCAACCAGAACAAAATTTCAAATTTTAGTAAAATCTAATTTTTTTAATTCAGTAGAATGCTTAAGCACAAAAAAAACTTTAATTTATATGTTAATCACTTTTATTTACAAAGAACAACAGAGGTAAATCTCCAAATACTTGAAAAGAAACAGAAAGAAGCTTTAAAAATGAAGATTTTTTGTTTATCTTCTGTGTTTCTAGAAACTTTCTCGTATTGGACTCCAAATGTAGTCTCCAAATGTAATCCTTGATAACGTTGTTCAGAGTTCATCACATCTTGGTGAAAGCGTTCTCCTTGCTCTTCTGAATATGCCCCCAAGTTATCTTTAAACTCGTCTAAGTGAGCATCTAACATATGTACTTTAAGGGATATTCTGCAACCCATGAGTTTGAAATTACCAAGCATATTCGAAATGTTCTCTGTATAGTTTCTAGCTTTTTTATTGCCAAGAAAGCCATGGATCACTGCTTTAAGGCTGAACCACGCTTGTTTTTCGTGGGCATTCAGTAACTCCGGGAATTCCTCACTGGACATTATTTTCTTAATTTCTGGATCGACGAAAAACCAGCTTTAACTTTAGCCTCTGACAATTCAGGGAAAAAACTCTTTAAGTATTCAAAAGCTGGAGAGTTTTGACGAAGAGCGTTCACAAATTGCTTCATGAGGCCTAATTTTATATGCAACGGAGGCATGAAAAT
Source organism: Odontomyia ornata (assembly GCA_963969285.1). Taxonomy (NCBI): domain Eukaryota; kingdom Metazoa; phylum Arthropoda; class Insecta; order Diptera; family Stratiomyidae; genus Odontomyia; species Odontomyia ornata. Next base: position 382,366,957 of record OZ017738.1, read on the forward strand.
ATTATCGCCCTTCACAATTGGTTCATTCTGGACATTATATTTTCCTATGTGAAACTCGATCCGTTTAGGCCATGACTGCTGCTTGTAGTGAAATGCGTCGGCTCTACTGCCCCATAAGCATAGATAGCATGGATATTTAGCGTATCTTGCATTCCAACAAGAAAACTCACCATCTTGAAATCACCTATCACTAGCCAGGCATGCTCTTTATACTTTAAAGTTTGAAGCACCATTTTAACGCTTTCGTAATTTTCTTTAACAATTACAGAATGAGCCAGAAGCAGAGGTGGAAGTTTATTTCCATTATGAAGGGGGACTGCTTTAAGACTTTTCGTAGAGCTGTCGATAAAAATATGCCACTCAGAAGGAATGCAGGGGATTCCGATTGCACCAAATAAGCCTTTCACATCATTACAATCACAAACTCCATCTTCCTTTGTAAAAAATCCAGCAAATATTTCATTACTTTCTTTGATCACTTATAGTAGCATCCTTCTTGAGAAAATTCCACTGTTTAGCCGTTTTAAGTTTAGGTAGGTTTAAGTCTCTTACTGCGTCATTTAACTCTTATGAATTAATAAAATGAGGCTCAGTAGACACTGATTCGAGTCAGAAATCTCTTTATCCGCTATTACTATACACTTCTGATTGCGTCAGATGTTCCTTCGGATTTGAACGAGAAGGCACAGGAAATGTTCGCTATGGAGTGGTTGTTGATTGTAGACGTGGGTACAGAATCTTTTTCGCATTTTTCCAAGCCCGATGCTTGCGTGGATCAACTACATAAAAGTAGCAATCATTGATGTGGTTAGAGGGCTCACTCCATATTCTTGGTACTGCGAACTTCATACTTTTTTCCCCTCGACACCAGGCTGGAATAAAATAAACCACATAACAAAGATTAATTACATATTGTATGATTTTTGCAATTAGTAGAATTCAGGTGTCCATATTTTATCTTAACTTCAAATGCGAAGATTAAAATAAGCTTCACAGAGTCTTAAATTTTAACGACAAACTGAATTTTTTAGTCCTTACTTTGATGAGTTCGCCGTAAACGTAGCAAAAATAGTTAATGTCATTTTTTCACTTTTTGGAAGCCATTTTAGATATCGCGCAACACAAATGGCGTCGCTATTGGTAGTGCTTACGCGTACACTGCCGAGACTATCTGCTACTCCCTGCTTCGCACCCGTAACCTCCTCTCTTAAGCGTTAAAAACGTTGCCCCTCAAACAGCTTGTCAAAATCTTTAATTCATCTTCTTCTTCTTAGCACTACAGCCCCTTTCTGGCCTTCGCTTCCTGCAAACAGCGCCTCCAACTGTCTCGGTCCGTTGACCACATCATCCAATTCCGAAATCCGAGCAGCGACCGAGTCGACCGAGTCAGACGAGCGTTTCCTCGGTTTCCCCACTGGCCGCCGGCCTTCAGTTCTCCCAACGAATACCTTTTTGGGTATCCGTTCTTCGTCCATACGATTCATGTGGCCAGCCTATTGCAGCTTCCGCAGTCTTCCAATCGTTCAGACCTCCGGTTCGTCAAAAATTTCATACAGCTCATGGTTGTATCGAATTCACCATTGATCCCCGTCTAGTTCGCTCAGATTATTCGCCTCAGGACCCGTCGCTCAAAGGCGTTCAATATATTTGTGGATGCTTGGGTCAGGATCCACGTTTCACACCCATAGCATAACACAGGTCTTATCACAGATTTGTATACTTGGAGATTTGTTTTCCTGTGTATGCAGCTGGTCTTCAAAATCGTCAATACTGAATAAAATATTTTATTTACGAGCTGTATCCTTCGGCATATTTCGTCTCTTTCATTGCCTGTTTTCGTTAATTTGGCGCCTAAATACACAAATTTGCTAACATTTTCGATACTGTATGCGCCAAGTGTGATATTTTGTGTATTTGGGGTATTTTTCCTCGACTGCGTCATGAGCTTTGTTTTATTTTCTTTCATTACTATTTATTTAATTACAAAGTGTACACAAGCAAACTTTATTTGCTATAAATGTAGTCTCTGGCTACTTTTAGTTGTAGATAATTAGAAAATATTAATTTAATAAAAAAGCCAAAGGACAATTTTTTTTTGTTGACTTTTGATCACAAGTAAATGGACTCAAGAAAGATTGCACTACTTATAAGTAGCTGCACTAGTTCTCGTACTGTCCTACAAAATATTAAAATCTCTTATACCACATGCAAATATTCGTACATGACACTAATCATACGACAATAGTTCATTGGGCAACGAAATCGTTTATTGGACAACAAAATCGTTCCAAAAAACACTTGCAGACTATGTGAGGACTAATCAGCCCGAAATTGTTTCTTTACTGTCGAAAATTGACGATTCGATTCATCTCTGCGCAAGGGGAGTTGGCTGTTGCCAGCTAACACTGACTGACCGTTTGTGGCTACGCGGCTCCCCTTGGCAGAAGCAATAGGTGTGGGCGATTCCGTTAACACGTGTTCATTTAGCGTTACATTAAAATCGGATGGCCGTTCGCCTCCCCTTTTGAATTTATCTATTCATTATTTCAATGAAACATTTTTTTTCGAAATCATCCTGCGGCTTCGTGGGCAACCGGTAAGGTGCCTGCGATGGGTTGCCGACCACTGCTCTAAAACTTTAATTAATACCTAGATATTTTTAGTTCCAAAAATACAAAATAAATCATCTGAATCGGCCCTACAGCGGACTATTAACTATACATGGTTTGAGGACATGCATAAATGTGACTCTAACTTCGCGATTTTTTTTCCCCCTTTCAGATAAGAAATGGCGGACTACAACATCTCTCAAGACATGAAGAGACATGCTGTCATCGTCGCTATATGTGCCTGTTCATTCGTCCATAAGGTTCGCCGTGAATTGGAAGCATCAGGAGGCGATACAGAATCGGTTGCAAAACGCAAAAAGCACGAACAACGTTCCCTTCAAATCAATGAGGGTCCTTGCGAGTGAGCTTCATGTTTCTGAGAATAGAGTAGAGTTGTCCACGAAGACCTTCGGTATAAGTCTTACGTGATGCGCAGAGGCCAGTTCATGTTAGAACGAACACGGGAACAGAGAGTTCTCCGATCAAAACGTCTTTTAAACAAAATCAAACACCCTGAGGTGCCCAAAATGTTATGGTTTTTTCCGACGAAATAAATTTTGACCAAGATCAAAAGACCAATCGCAAAAATGACAGATGGCTATGTTCAAATCTTACGGAGGTTCCTGTTGTTATGCACACAAAATTTACAGCCACTGTTATGTTTTTAGGTGTTTTCAGCAACAAAGGACATGTTATGCCTCTATACTTTTTTACTCAAGGACTTCGAGTGAACTCTGCTGCGTGCATATAGGTTTTGGAGACGGTAGTTAAACCCTGGATAGGCAGTGTAAGTGGAGTCAGGCCAAACATTTTTCAACAAGACTCTGCTCCTTCACATAAAGCGATGGTGACACAAGATTGGATGGCCGATAATTTTCATGACCACATAACACATAACCTATAGCCACCTAGCTCCCCAGACCTTAATCATTTGGATTATTACGTATGGGGCGTAGTTGAGCGTGAGGCCAATAAGCGTCCTCATAATACCACTTCTTCGCTGAAGACTGCTATTAATGCCGTTATGGTCAATATGAACAAGGCGCATTTGATTCGGGCATGTAATCGTTTCCGGACCTGGATCGAAGAGGTTATTGCTGCTGAAGGCGATTTTATTGAATAACTTTATAGCCATATATTAATTTAACGTTGTGTAAAAATTTCCTGAAACTTCATTGAATTTTGTTGAAAATACAAGCTAATTCATTTTATTCTCAAGTTGTCCTCAAATACCGTACGCACCCTGTACAATACTTTTTCGCACCTTTTTCGACTTAAAATTACCACTATTATTAGACCACCATTTATTCTGAGCTTCATACATACTCATGCAGTTCGATAAGCTTTTGTGCCAGATTTCGTCAAAAATTGAACTCAACTTGAATCAAAGCAGTAATCATGCATGGCTACCATTTTATTCTCGCTTGGCCAATTCAGCAACATAATCAACTCGGTCGAGATTGTAGCCTGATATATTTTTCGCAGACAATTTGATGCAAATCAAAGCGAAATTGTGACCTCCAGCGACCAGGTTTTGCAATTTTCACTTGGGCAAAATGAGAAGGAACTGACTCGCTGACATTCAGTTTATATATAACATACGAGTATATAGAAGAAGTTAGTCCGTAAAAGAGGTCGCGATGTGTACCAAAATAGCTAATATTTCAATACTGCAAACAGACCTTAATCTCCATATGACATGCTAAGGCTGGAAAAAAGTTGAGGCTCCCTCCTCCTGGAAAACCCTGAAAAATAGCCGAACGGGAAATTATCTATAACCAACAAAAGTGCTAACAAAATTTCCAATTATGGTAATGACGTTCAAGCAAGATGATTTGAAACATGTTCTGCCAGAATAACAATTTCTACATTCAAAAATTTGACCAGAAACTTACAACGGTTGTTTGACAGAGATTGTAAAGTTTGCAATATTTTTGCTACTTTTATTGAATTTTAAATTTTATGCTAGTAAGGGTGGGACTTTCTTAGAAGATTATTTGATTTGTCACTCACGCAGTGCAGATGCTACCCTAACCAATTTCTTTACCGCTCAACATAACTATGTACGAGTAAAAGGTTCTTGTTATCATCAACAAATCTTTTGGGGTGAGCGATTGCAGTCCAATGAACAGCTTGCAATAGAATTAGGGTTTGGAGTATGTTACATGTTTACTTCTTCCGGCTATATGTGGAAATTGTGTTTCTGCTTTCAATACACTTCTCACATTGAATATAAGTGTGTTTGAACCTATAGTGTCTGGTGCCAATTTGTCAACACTTTTTAAGTGAAATTGGGTGTTTGTGCATTATGTGGAAAAGATTTTGGGGGATGGTATGTTTTTGACTATTTGTAACATCACCTATTTCGCCTCTTACTTTGTGGAATTTATTGACAACAATTGGATTCACTCAAATTGAAAATCAGCATGATAATGGACTCAAATCGTATATTATCAGAAAACATGCCCTCAAAAACATAAAATGTGTTCCCTGATTGCTCTTCAGATGACAGTTTTCTAAGTTCTTATGGGAAAGTGAAAATATGGTACACAAGGAGGTTTCAACATTATCAGATCCTAGAAATGAACTGCTTCACTGAAGGATTTTCATTAGTTTTGCAGTTGCTATTTTTTAAGGCTAAATAAGCTACTCTTAAGTCATTAGAATATGGTACTCATTCAAAGCTAACGTAAAAGATATTCATCTACCTTTTCTATATGTGACCAAGCCAGAGCATGTACAGTAACAAGCAAGTTCACCGGCTGATTATGCAAATTCAAAGAAATTTAAAATGTTCGAACGAAACAAGCCATAAACAAGGTAAAGAGCACCTCTGTCATGTGTTTTTGAGCTTTGAAGCACAAAAACCATTTGCTAATGTATTTGCATGTACATACGAGGTGTGTTCAAAAAATATCGCGAATTTTTTTTTTTTTTTTTTTTTCAAAAATTATTTATTTATTCATGAATATCTATTTTGTCCCCTTCAAAGTAATCCCCATGAGATATTATACACTTGTGCCAACGGTTTTTCCAATCTTCGAAGCACTTCAAAAAATCATTTTTTTTAATCTTGTTCAGCTCCTCCTTCGATGCCGTCTTTATCTCGTCAAGCGTAGCGTAACGTCGTCCTTTCATGGGCCTCTTCAGTTTAAGAAACAAGAAAAAGTCACAGGGGGCCAGATCTGGGGAATACGGTGGCTGCGGCATCATTAGTGTGTTGTTTTTGGCCAAAAAGTCGCGCACAAGCAACGATGTGTGAGCAGGGGCGTTATCGTGGTGCAAAAGCCAATTTTTGTCCTCCCACAAATCCGGGCGTTTCTGGCGGATTGCTTCGCGCAAATTGCGCATAACTTGCAGGTAATATTTCTTATTGACCGTTCTTCCCTGTGGCAAGAACTCATGATGCACCACGCCCCTGTAATCGAAGAAAACTGTCAGCAAAACTTTCACATTCGACCGAACTTGGCGCGCTTTTTTCGGTCTTGGTTCATGCGGCAGCTTCCATTGAGATGATTGAGCTTTGGTTTCCACGTCATAACCATAAACCCACGATTCGTCACCAGTTATGACCCTCTGGAGCAAATTTGGTTCGTCGCGGACAGAGTTTAACATCTCATTAGCAATGTTCATGCGTTGCTGTTTTTGGTCGCAATTGAGCAATTTTGGTACGAATTTCGCGGCGACCCGTCTCATGCCCAAATCGTTGATAAAAATCGAATGGCACGAGCCAATCGATATGTTTAGGTCCTCAGCAACTTCTCTAACGGTGATTCGACGATTGGCCAATACCATTTTCTCCACTTCATTAATTTTTTCGTCTGTTGTTGAAGTGCTCGGGCGTCCGGCACGCTCTTCGTCGTTCACATCTTCTCGGCCTTCTAAAAACATTTTGTACCACCGATAAACGTTGCTTCGGTCCAAGGTAGCTTCTCCGTATGCCACAGTCAACATTCGGAATGCATCCGCGCACTTAATTTCGTTGTTCACACAAAATTTGATACACGTTCTTTGATCCATTTTTTTTGATTAAGTAAAAATCGAAGACGATTGAAAACACGTGCAAGTAAAGCAGCTATCACCAATTAAGTGAACATTTAAAATGGCCGAGCTTGTCGGCATAAGTGACAGACATGAGTACCAACATAACGCCACAAAAAAATCGAAATTCGAATATACGTAACCCACGAAAATTCAAAATTCGCGATACTTGTTGAACACACCTCGTGCACCAAATTAAAGGGGAAACTTTTGCCCATCTAATCAAAATCAAACTCCTTTTCTTGCATTCCTTTCAAGTACCCTTGCTACCCAATATGTGCTGATTCCAACTTTTTTTTTCTCCATTAAAGTGTTTGTAACTCGTATACATACTCAAATGGATTTTGAAAGTTGAATACTGTTAGATTGGAAACTTGTTCGAAGTGAACTATGTACTAAACACCTCCCCTGTTACCTCGAGAACCCAGCCAGGAACCATTTGACGCATTACTCTGAGCCAGGTCTCGTTTTGTTCAAGCTGGGGTATCCCTCTTTTAGCGGGAGGGGAAAGGGGAAGAGGAATTTTCAGACAAGCGATCCCCCAGCCCCGATGATGTGAGCTCCTTGTATCATTTAGGACTGCCTGAGCATAATATGCCCCCTAGTTCCATTTGTCAACCGATTTAAGCATCACCGTGACTATACTATCGGAAGTGAGCCCTTTGTTTCCCTGTAGAGATCCTGTCGTTGCCTGTTCCTTTTTTACACGCGAAAATGGGTGGGAGGCATCATTTTCCTCTTCTGAGCAAAACCGGCAATCGGGGCACCGTGACTTGCAAATCTTATGCAGGTAACACTGAAAGTACCCATGCCCGCTCAAAAGCTGGGTCAGTCTCACCATGCCTTCGATTTAGCCACGGTCTCACATCCAGGATGAGATGCACAGTCCATCTTTCCTTCGTGCAGTTCACGTTGAGTGAGTGCTGTCTCTCCTCGCGGGCAACTGTCGAAAGTAAATAGCGCGGCGCTCTCTAGCAGTAATTAAATAAACTAATAATTACAATAATTTGCAAATATATGTACACATGCATTATATTACTAGTTTACTTTGTTATGATAGAGCTATATATAGAATTATTTCTATAAATTAATAGCAAATCAACAATAATGAAGGAATAAATAAAACAATTTGAGTATATGTTTTATTAGCAGTCCCCGTGGTGTAGTTGTTAGAGCGCTCATCCCGTAAGCCGAAGTTCCCTGGTTCGGCTCTCGTTGGTGGCAACAAGATTTTGTTCGAGTGATTCTTCGGACGAACTATATGCCCGTTCAGTTATGATACGTGCTGGCTTTAGAGTAGAACGTATCACAGCTGGGTGGACGGACACATGGCCGAAGCGTTATACTGGCCATACCAACTTGTGGAGTGTCGACACATTCGATCATGATAATGAGATACTCTAACATAATCTAAGCAAAGGCCCGAAAAGGGCTGTAGTGCGACAAATATGTTATATACATATATATATAAATATATTTACATATATATATATATATATATATATATATATATATATATATATATATATATATATATAAATATTAGATGATTGCATATATGCATAATATTTATTGTGCGTAAACATGCAAACTTCCACGAAATATATAAAGGTTCGTTGGGGGAACACTAGTCAACTTGGAATTTTTGTTTTGTTTTTGTAGATTCAGTTCTTCCTAGCGAAGTATCCAGTATAATGTTTTATTCACAGTGATCTTATTACTATATTTCAACCAGATACCATCCAGGCAGCTTTGCGTTTTTATCGCAATCAGTTCATTTGCAATTAACCACATCAAGCCTTCTTCTATTATACAAGCATATAGACATTGAACAAAAGTTTCATTAAAACATCAAAACACTGTGATCCTTAGGGTGCATCTGGTATAAAAGAACGAAAATTCAAGCTCAATGCGAACAAAATATTGTACAGGAAAGCTATTCGCCATTTTACACAATCAATTTACAAGGACCGAATGCCAAAAAGGAAACGAAATTTGCCCACGATACCAATAAAAATGCAATCAATCGAAATACAGTTTCACTCTAAGATTCTCACGTTATACCTAAATTGTCGAAGTACGTGTAGAAAATGAATAACACTTTTATCATTATCATAGAATATCACTCACTGTGAAAACCTACAATATGTCTTTTTTAATGAGTCTTCCCCTTCCGCAAGAGGAAACAGGTGGATCGTCAAATAATTCATACAACTCATCTATGCAACGCAATATCGACTCTGTTCCTTGTTTCACTGGGCCGTAGATTTTTCGAAGCACTGCTCATCAGGGCCAAGGTTTAACTTTCATCTAACAGCACAGGTTTGACTAGTGTTTTTTAAATGTGGTGCTCATTTTACCTGTGTACCACTCTGGACATCAGAATAGGAAGTACGGAGTAATAGGCCATATTTTGCCATTTATGCGGCATCCAATCTCGTTTTTTTCATTGCCTCTTCTATTCAGTTTTGCTCTGAGGAAGATAAAGCTATTCACACTTTCAAGGTTGTAGTTGCCTATGGTCACGTTTTATCGAACTGAAGTGTTCTTCCTCGTTTGAGTAATCAATTTTGGTTTGGTTTCATTAACTCGTAGACCAATTTGATTTGCTTCAGTTTCTTTACATAGAAATGCTCCTTTAGCATCTAAGATTGAGTGGTCATAATATTGACGTCATCAGCATATGCTACCAGTTGTGTGGACTTTCAGCTGATGTCTTCCTGATGACGCGTTCAAGCGTAATCTTAAAGCGCATTAGAGCAATTCCATCCCTTTTTTCAAGCCTTATTCCACAATAAAGCTGTCCGTTAGTTCACCATTTAGCTTGACCTGCGACTCTCTATTTAGCATCGTGACGTTAACTATGAAGACTAGTTTGGTTGGGATGCCAAATTCAAGCATTATTTTGTACAGCAAACATCTGTCGAGACTGTTGTATGCTTGCTTGAAGCCTACAAATAGTTGGTGTACATCGATGTTATATTTCCAGCACTTTTCGAGCACCTGCTTTGATTGTGATTGCTCCTTGTACACTTTTGCAAAGACTTGTTTGTAGATTAAAGCCATCTCCTAGTTGTTTGATAGAGACATTCGCCCATCTGACTTCATGCGGGGCATGTTTTCGTTAATCTATTGGATCTTGGTGTTGATGGTCAGTCGGTTCTTTCTTTAGCACATTTTTTAACTTGACGTCGATAACTTTTGTAATATTCTCCTTTGGTCCAAGTTGGTCGTTGATCATATTTTTTGTGCACCTGGTTCTTTTTTGAATTGCTTTCTTGCATACTTCTTCATACCAATCGTTCCTACTTTTCTTCAGCTGGTGCCCTAAGACCTCCTCGGCTGTTTCTGTTACTGCATCTATTACTGTCTTCCACATTGTTTTGATGTCATTATTACTTTCTCCCACCTGCGGGGATATGTTGATGCTATTTTCCAGGGCTGATATGTAAAGAGTGGTCCAATCATAATGCACGATGTTAATTGTGAGTCACTCCTTAATGTCAAGTTTTTCGCCCAACTTAATTTGGCATTTCTTTGTTTCAGTGTTTGACAAATTCAACCCTAGAGAGGTACAGAATTGAGTAGCGCGTTCAGGTTGTTGAAGGCTTTTACGAAATTGGGCGTTCAAATCAAAATGCATTTCATGCACTTCGTAATTTTTTGGTCAGCACAATCGACCAAATGTGTCCACAATCAGGAGAACTGTGTGCAAATTTCAGCAAACCGGGTCTGTAGGAAATGTGGAATCACCTATGCATGCTCGCCTAGTTCGTTCTGCGGAAAACATTGCGGACATGTCGTCAACCTCGACTCGTGGTCGTGCCCAACAATTGAACATCGCACAAGCATCACTGATGCGAATTTTGAATAAAGATTTGAAATTACACGCTTGCAAGGTTCAATTGACTCAAGAGCTGAAGCCTACTAACCATTTCAAGCGTCGACAATACGCTAAATGATTGGTTGAACAGACAGAAGGCAATGGTGACTTAACAAAGAAAAGCATCTTCAGCGACGAGACACGCGTTTATCTCAGCGGCTTCGTTAACAAGCAGAATTGCCACATTTGGGCAAATGAGAATCCACGAGTGATTGTTGAAAAGCCGATGCATCCACAAAGAGTGACTGATTGGTGCGGTTTATGGGCCGGCGGCGTAATCGGGCCATACTTTGTCAAAAATGAGGACGTCTAAGCAGTTACTGTGAATGGTGTTCGCTATTGCGAGATGATAACGGACTTCTTGTGGCTAGAAATTGAGTTTATGGACCTGGACGATATGTGGTTCCAACAGAATGGTGGCACTTGCCACACAGCCAACGAAACTATGGCTCTTTTGCGCGAGAAATTCAATGGCGGTGTTATCTCACGTTGTGGCGATGTTAATTGGCCGCCACGATCATGTGATTCGACACCGTTGGACTTCTTTCTTTTTGATCAGAAAAATTGCTCGCAATTTCGTTGAGATCCGAAAAATTTTACCTTGTAATCGAACACCGGTCTAAAAGTGCATTTAACATCGTTTTTTCATACCAAAAAGTATGTTATCTATTGATCTTCTGCGATTACGGATGTATCTCGAAAATTTAAAAGTGTTGAAGTGAAAAGTATGGCCTTGAATTCCGATATTCAAGTTAATAAAAATATGTGGTGCGTATAAAGATCGGATTCGCATGCATTTACATTGGAAATCGCACGTTTTCATCCACCAAATAAATATTCGGTTGAGATTAAGCTTCTGATATAGACGATGCCTCAGTTTTTGAATAAAGAAATATGTATCTTTTTGCGTATAAGTCGCGACATAATTCATTTTACGGCAAACGTGATCAGCTAAGGCTAAAGATGATCTTTGACGGAATTTCAGGGCAGGTTATAAACTTATTGCAATCGAATTTTGATAATATACGTACTATAAGTAAAATTCATTGCAATTGGTTCAGGAAAACAGATAGGCGGAGGTTAGCTGCGGTTTGATATCAGTACCGAAACTTGGGAGTGATTAAATAGTGTAATTTTATCAAGATCTTAATGAAACTTGGAATAAATGTGAGGATTATCGAAACAGAGTTGTGCAAAGTTCTTCCCGGCTCCGAAGTTGAACTCATCACTGACGAACAACGGGTGACGATTAATATTGTACTTTAATGAATTAAAAAAGTCGGTCTATCGGATAAGTGACTATTTGCATTTGATCAACAGAAGCATACAAGTATTTTTGTATTTAAAATCGCGATAAGATACTATGTGTGCCATTTTCTTTCATTAACTAAATTATTTACTTGCCGGCTTTTGATATTTTCTCCGTATTCTGCTAATTCGCGTTTTTGAAATTCAAAATCTGGAAGTCATTAATTTGCTGAAGCTGTTCCGAACTAAGGTAGCCTCTAAATATAGTTTTCTGGTTTCCTTGTGAACAGTTTTAACTTCGCAAATATAACTGTAGCGAAAATCCAGAGTTATTACAATTTCGATGGATATCCAGAATTTAAAATTGGGCTTAAATATAAAAAATTGTTTTTTTCGGAGCGTTTCTTCAACTCATAAATGTGATTATTATTTGTCGACTTTTATTCAATTTCATTTTTACGATTATCAATTTTTAAAAAAAGGAGACCACTGTCACCATCAGTGCGCACTCGTCGGTACTGAGATCATGTTCGTTTTTTATTATCTTCTTATTTAAAGCCCGAAATAGGTTTGGGGCCCGCAACGTTGGTTGGTTCTTTCAATGATGAGTTAGTCAGCGGGCTTAAGCTGCACCTCACTGAGCTTCAAAGGGTCATGCCGAAGGATGATTGGTTCTCTCGTTTTGACAAAGCGCACGTTAGTGTGAAAAATAGATAGGTTCTACGTAAGACTATTGCGATCCCTTCAATTTATTCCCTCAGGCCTAAATCCTGTTCAGTGCTTACGCATTTTGAGATCTTCGAAATCGTGCGTGTGCAATTTGTTTTTATTGTAAGTTTTGCGCTAGCGGAAAGAACCCGGCCCATGACAGCGGACACCACAGAAGCTAACTACCAGCACGCATGCACGTCGCTCGGTGCTCGGTGATTTTTATATTTTGTTGACTATTGCGCCAGCACATCGGCACCCGTGTCCTTTCTGGGCAAAAAAAATGTAACCAATATATACTACAACCACTGTTGAGTATTCTGAATACGGAAATGATTACAGCTCCACAATCTGCTTTTAACTTGTCTAAAAAAAAACTATTTGTCTCCGCGTTCAAACATAAGGTTTTTCGAGCTTTAAACTTGATTAACAATTATCTTACACCGTTAATAATACTATTCCTAAACAGACGAAATAAACAAGGAAAATTTAATATTTCTTAAATATCTTGTAAAACTTGACGTGAAAAAAACATAAAACAAGTTGAGTCAGCAGGAGAGTGCTCCTACCAGAAGGTCTTTGTAAACATCCTAGGGTCAGAAGCAAGTTTTCTAATGGCGTGACGCGATAACTTGAATTATTCATCCAATACTTAGATATGAAATCGTTCAAATTTATACAAAAGATGCACAGTTTCTTTCATAAGCACAGTGCAGCCGCCATTTTAATATAGCTTAAATGATTTTTGTGAATGCTCGGCCGATTGAATATGTTTAAGTTAAACACTATTCCTTAAATTTTCATGAAAATTGAAAGAAAATAAAAGTGCCTAAGTCGATTTTAAATATATATAGGGTTTTCCAATAAGAGGTGTTATTTTGAATAGATCTTGTGATTTAACACCTTGCGACTTCTTCCTTTGGAGCCACGTGATAGAGAAGACCTATGCCAATAGCCCAGCGTCGATTCAAGATCTCAAAGATGAAAGTCATGAGGCTATCGAGGACATAGGGCAACCACTTTGCGATTTGGTTATGGAAAATTTCATGAAGAGGATATGGTCCTGTAAGCGTGTCGTAGTAGTTATTTGCTCAGTGTTAATTATTGCTATTAACGGCATATTTTCTTCTTTATAATGAAATGAACATTCGATCATTTGTATTAAAAATAGCATTTTTCTTTTAATATCAAAATAACACCTCTTATTGGAAACCCCTACATCAACCATAAACACGTGCTATTGTTGGTGTAATTCCATATAATTGAAATGGCTGTTACTCACTTGATTATGATTCGATCTCAATCAAATTTTATGAACATATATATCTTATATTAGTATATATAATAGCGAAATTTTAATAAGTTTAAAGGTACCGTTTTGATTTTAAGGGCAAAAATGTAAATTCTACAAATCATACTATTATTAACAAAGTTGAGCGAATTTCGATTTCTAAGGTATTTGTTGCCGTTGTACTCATTAAGGTCCACGTTCATGATAATTTTCAGATTTTTCGGCTGAAAGGTGTCCAATCGCGAGGGGGGGGGGGGGCACAAATTTTGGGTACATTTTGCCTTCCCCTAGACCCCCTAATTCATAAAATGATTTTTTGATTTCAGATTCTAAAAGTTCTAATCAAGACCTTTCATTTGATACCCCACTCGACTACCTTTGATGAAAAAAAATTTTTAAGGGCCAATTCGTTATTAGGGGGACCCCCCTTAAACATTTTTTAAATTTTTGTTAAGGCCTTAACTTTTGAGAGACTATCACTTTTGACCTATTCACAAAGTTTAAGCATTCTAGCTTCTATAGTTTCTGAGGAAATCAGCTGTGACGCACGGACAGACGGACGGACGGACAGACAGGTCGCAAAACTAGTAGGTCTTTGTAAAAAATTTTTTAACAAAGACCTAAAAATGTTATAAATTTTTCAATCTAGTGGGCTATATGTACTTTCCGGACTCAGTTCTTGTAGTTAGCTAGCTTCACGCTTCAATCTTGCTTTACATTTGTATATGATAAAGGGATAGTTTCAACTTCAAGCTTGTGCTTTCCTTTTAAGGGTTTTGTACTAAAATACAAAACCCTATTGCAATCACGACCTGTGTCCGTCTGTCCGTCCGTCCGTCCGTCTGTATGTCACAGCACTTTTTCTCCGAAACTATAGCGGCTACAGCCATGAAACTTTGTAGAAAGGTCAGAAGTGATGACCTCTTGATAGTTCAAGGGTGGAAAATTTTTTCAAAGGTGTTTAAGGGGGGTCTCCCCATATAGGAAGGTGACCCCTCAAAAAAAATTTTCACCATTGGTAGTCGAGAAGGATGTCATTGGAAAGGTCTCAATGAGTACCGAGGGGGGCAGGGGAAGGGGAAATGTACGAACTTTTCCCAACATGTTTGAGTTTGATCGGTAATCACCAGATGCGTAACTGTAATGCCACTACGATTCGTTCCACTGAGATTCGACATCCAGTATTCGTAGTGTTCAGACGTGGTTTCTATTCATTACTGTGAAAAATATTCCCAAAATGTAAAATATTAATAATTGAATTAATTTATTAGTTTTTCTTCAAATAAGTTATAATAAAATCGTCCATTTTTTTTATTTTTTGAATCTTTAGCTTCACATTTGGAAGAAGTTTCAAGTGGTAAAGCTTTTGGTACCAGCAACAGGATTGAGAAGCTGGAAAAGACGCAGTCAATCGGAGAAGACAATAATTGCCATGAACATATAAGAAATAAAAATATCAGTGAAGACAAATCAATGAAAAATTATTTAAAAGAAGATATGAAAATCAAGCCATTACATTTCGGAAGGTAATGAATTTCACTTAATTTACGGTAAAAAATCTAATTTAAGAAAACAAAAATCAGAAGAAGAGAATTGCAACTCCCGAGCAATTGGTCAAAAACTTGACAAACTTGGTGGCAGAAAAGAACCCGATCAAGGAAAGACAAGACAACATAAAAACAAAATGTACCAAAAATCAAACGACCAAGACAAGAAAATATCCTAAACAAGTTGGGGAGACAAAACTTCGCTCATGCCAGAAGGGTTTTGTACTCAATAACGAATAAAGTCAAAGAGATGTGCATGTTGAAAAGAAAATTGATTGTTTCTCCATTTTTAACTGTCGCCATTTTATTGCAAAGTTTCAAAAATCACTCATACGAGGTGTGACATTTAAGTAATGAAACTGATTCCATGAAAACCGTATATTTAAAAATTATTCTAGAACTCTGCCATCCCCTTCAAAGTTGTCCCCTTGGGCAGCTATACAACGATTCCAGCGTGTTTTCCATGCTGCGTAACATTTCTGGAATACTTCGACTGGGATGTCCGCTAGTGCCCTCGGCACGGCCGTTTGGATGTCCGTAATCGACTTAAAATGGGTTCCTTTGACAACCGATCCGGGTTGTATTGGAAAAACCAGCTCTCATCGCCTGTAATAACTTGATCAAGCAGCGAGGGTTCATTTTCCACTTGTTTGAAACAGTCTTCTGCGACGGTCATTCGATGCTGGTTTTGCTTCTCAGAAGGGTTCTTTGAAACCATCTTCGCGCACAACTTTTTCATCCCAAAATCATCGGTTAAAATTTGTCAGACTTTTTCAGGGTTCATACCCAGTTCCGAGGCCAACATTTGAACTATTAAACGCCGATCTTCACGGATTAGGGCGCGCACACGCTGCGCATTCACGTCAGTCCACACCTTGACTGGTCTCCCACTCTGCGCCTGGTCTTCCACGCTTTCATGCCCATCCTTAAACTCTTTATGCTACCGAAACACCTGAGCACAACTAAGAGCACTATCACCATGCAGTTTTACAATTGTTTTCTGAAGCTGTTTCGCCCAATCTGGAACAAAATTTTATCGCGACGCGTTGCTCTTGATTTCATTTCTCCATTTTCGTGACGTGACAGCAGGCGGACTAAACAAGCTAGAGCAATGGTAAATATATCAACGGAGAGGAGGAGGATGCCGAGGAAGGTAAAGGGAATTTCAATGTCGCAGGTTTACCACAAACGTCTCATTACTTAGTTGTCACCCCTCGAATAATTAATACTCAAAAATATTTATGTTATTGATCGTATCTGAAAATGTAAAGAAGATCAAATCAAAACTGCAGTGTCTGATTCGATGGGGAGCCCATAAAGTACAAAATATTTGTGTTATTACTGTTGTAATTGGAAGAATTTCAAATGGCTATAGCTTCCGTGTATATGATTCGATGTTCATTAAGCTTACAAAGTATTAGGTCCTTTTGTAAGACTACTTAAGCGTCAAATACCATTGAGGTTAAGGATATCCATACGGTTTTATTGGGAAAATTGTAAAATTTGAAGATAATACTATTATCAAGTTTTATGGTTCGTATTCGATAATTTTAATGTTCCGGGAAAGTGAAAACGCACTGTCCCTCAAATTAAGTTAAAAGAGTTTATTTACTAAGAATGCACAATCATCAATTTCATTATTTTACAAATCGTATTTTAATGTAATTTTCACTATCTATCAATTTATATTCCAACTGTCTATATCACAAAAATCACTTCACTGTCAATCAACATCGCCTTTAATTTGCGCTTCAATCTTATTGCAGTTTTTACTGTCCCCCCCATTCAGCTTGGCTTTATATAGAGTCTCTAGTCACTCAATTCATTTCTCGTACATTGGCGAATGTTCTGACGAGAACTACCTGGAATGTTCGAGCAATTCCGAATATCCACAGTGACGTCGCTTTCAGATATCGGTCATGGGGTACATTCGCTTATTGATCATGATGTTATTAATAGTTGCGACAAACTATGTAATATAATAATTAAAGTGGATTTAACATGATGCGGTTAATGTCAGCCAAATGTAGTCTGACCGATTTGATCATAAAACGCATTAATAAGGAAAAAATTTTCATTAAAACGAAATCGTCAGCTAACTACGAGAAAGCAAGCAAGTGCTCAAAACCTTCATCAATTAACGTGCTTAACCAAAGCGGATCCGACATGGGGAGGATTACTATCAGCTCAATTTGATCTGACAGAGTTTAACAAAGAGCACATCATCATCATCTATAGCGTGACACCCGAAGCCGAGCATTGTCCTTCAGGACTCTTCTTCTTCTTCGTAGCCTTCTTGGGCCTTCGTCCCTGCAAATAACGCCTCCAACTGTCTCAGTCCATTAACCACGTCCTCCAATTTCGAAATTAAAGCAGCAATGAACTGTCTTCATTGACCGAGTGAGACCAGCATTTCCTCGGTTTCCCCACTGGTCACATCCCTTCAGTTCTCCCAATGAATACTTTTTTGGGTATCCATTGTTCGTCCATAAGATTCATTTGGCCAGCCCATTGTAGCTTCCGCAGTCTTACAATTGTTGAGACCTCCAGCTCGTCAAAAATTTTATACAGCTGATGGTTGTATCGAATTTGCCATTGCTCCCTGTCTAGCTTCGCTCCAATTGTTTGCCTCAGGACCCTTTGCTCAAACGCTCTCAATATGCTTGGGCAAGGGTCCATGTTTTCAGGATTAACCTCCTCCAAATATCATGGTTCTTGTTCGCTAGTTGATCACTCCCAAAAGCAATCTACGGTCAGCTTCTATTGTGTCTTCCCATTGAATCCCTGGTTTTCTCGCTGGACATCTACCTTATGCCCTATTTTTTTTCATTCTTTCTTAATAGCAACTGTGTAATTTTACGCAGCTAGATAAAGGTGTTTCGTCAAATAGTTCAAACAAATCATCATTGTATCCTAGTCTACACTCTATTCCTTGTTTGATTGGGCTGTAAATTTTCCGGAAAACTTTACATTCAAATGATTCCACTGCCTTTCATTCATTCGTCAGGGTCCATGTTTCACTTCCATATAACAGCACATGTTTGATTAGTGATTATTGAATACAAAACAAATTTAACCTGAGTATAACTCTCCATCTTAGAATAGGATGCACGGGATAGTAGGCCTTATTTACGGTACTAACGTGGCGTCCAATTTCGCCCTTTTTGGTGCCTCTGCAAAATCAGCAAAGTTGCTTACACTTTCAAATTTATAGTCTCTTGCGGTCAGGTTTTGTTAGACTGGAGTGTTCTTTTTCGTTTGAGTCATGAATTACAATAGTTCTCGTTTAATTAACTCGAAGGTCAATTTGGTTTGCTTCAGATTCAATTATAAAAAATCCTGTTTCTGCATCTGAGAATGAACTCGTCATAATATTGAAATAATCAGCATATGCTACCAATTGTTTATACTTGAAAATAAGTCTACCAGAGGTTTCAGCTGTTGTCGTCCTAATGACGTGTTCAAGCGGAATATTAAAGACCATTGGAGTAAGTCCCATGACCTTGTTTTAAGCCTGACTTCATTTGGAAGCTCTCTATCAATTGACCGTATACCTTGACATGGGACTTTGTGTTTAGCATAGTGAATTTGACTATACTGACTAGTTTTGTTGGGACGCCAAATTCAAGTATTATTGTATACCGAGCATTTCTGCGGACATTGTCATATGCTTGCTTGAAGTCTACAAAGAGTTGGTGGACGTCAATATGTTCCCAGCAGGTTTCGAGTATCTGCTTGACCGAGAATATTTGTTCTATTTTCAACCATCTACCTAGAAAAAGTCCCTGATACTCCACTACAATACTTTCATAGTACGGCTTTCATTTTCATTCTATGATTTTAGAGAACACTATATAAGACAAACACAGCAAAGCAACGCCTTATTCATTTTTACACTTTAACCTTTCTCCCTGTTTGTGTACAGGACATATAATTTTTCACCTTATTCTTCTTTTTCGTGACAATACAGCCCCTCTTATAACTTTGCTTCTTGCAAAAGCGCCTTCAACTGTCCCGGCCCATTGAACGCGCCCTCCAATTTCAGACTCCAAAGAGCGATGAACTGTCTTCGTCAACTGAGTCAGACTAGTGTTTCCTCGGTTTCTCCACTGGTCTCCGCCCTTCACTTTTCCCAACAAATCGCTTTTTGGGTATCCGTTGTTCGTCTATACGAATCATATGGCCAGCCCATTGCAGCTTCCGTCGTCACAACCGTTGAGACCTCCGGCCCGCACAAAGTTAATGTTGAAAATGCAATTCTTTGAAAAGTTCTCTTAAAGACCTTTTAATTATTATTCCATGTGACTCATTTTACGGAGGCCCGCCTTAAGAGTCCTTAGAATTTTTCTATAGGCTTTTGTTTTTGTTCTACCAAACAAGTTCTTATTTGTTGTTTCACACATGCGGGCAAACAAACAGATTAACACAATGGTTGCGATTACAATAGGATTCTTAAAGTAGATATATCCATAAATATTCGTTACCAGAGATTGATTAATATTTAAACGCAGAAATTAAACAAAAACTATATTTCCACTGCATGAATACTTCCGACACTGTGTGTAACGTTTAGCTTTAAACCAGCAATAATCCTTTCAATATATGTACACCAGGTACAGGTAGAATCAGTTTGGTCAAGTTTCAACTTTTTCTAGCCAATTTGCAATGTAAAGTGACGACTACCGCCGACGATTTTATTGGAATATATTATGGTTGTGACAGTTTTTAAGTCACAGCATCCTTTCCATTGAAACCCATTGTAATATCTACAGTACATCCTAACATAACCAGAATTGAGCGTTGGTCGTTGAAATGCGAATATATTTTCCAAGCTGTACTTTGTCAATCAGTTCGCCACTTGCAGTTAAGATTTTCATGTCCCTTTGGTTTTATCTTATGTAAAATAGAGAAGAGACAACTTTAACAGTCTTCTCATATTTGGACTTTTTCGTAGGATAGCACTTTAAAGTGAATATGAAATTATATGAAAAAGTGATAGGAAAATGTAATAGAGGATTATTTGGAATTCTAGAAAAGTATACCACAGCAGTAAAATTTTTCATACATACTCGTATAGTGAGCCGTGAGAAATGATGCATTAGATAAACTTATGATCTTTAAAATCAATATATTCTTTAAAATTATCCTTAATAAAAACAATGTGGGGTAGGGTCTGGAAGCTTGGACATTGTTAGCCCATATCTGTAAAAGCAAAGAACATAGTATGAATGCAGAATTATGGCATCCACTTATTCGTACATGCATAAAATAAAAGCAGAACTTTAAACAGCTTTCTTTAATTGAGTTTCAATCTATATTTTATGCACTATCTGACCGGTTTTTACAAGATATTTTCGCACTTCTAAGATTAAATTTCTCTTTTTCGCTATTCCAGCATTCGTTTAGGAGGATTGCTTTTTGTTTTGTAAAATCTCATTACAAAACCCTATTTGTTTCGCAACATGTTTGCCCGTCCGTCCGCCCTTGCGTCACAACAATTTTTCTTGAAAAGTACAACGCCTACAGTTATGAAAACTTATGCATAGATCAAAAGTCACAACCTCTCCAAAGTTCTTAAGTATGAAAAATGTACGAAGCTTTTAAGGGAGGGACTCCCGTATATGGAAGTGACCCATTAATAAAGTTTTTTAACAAAGCAAGCGTACATGGATATAAAATCAAAGGTCATAACGAGAACTTTCAGAATCGAGTATCTAAAGAACAGTAACGGTCTTGAGGGGAGCAGGAGTTAAAATATAAGAAAAACGTTCGAGTACGTCCCCCCTCCCGCGCGATTGGACATTTTTAACCGCCTTCCAAAGGAGAATAAGTTATCATTTCATTCGCATTTTTTTGCGTTTTTCAGGCGTTCGTTAAAAATATTTTTACAAAAACCTACTAACATAGTTTCGCGACCTGTCTGTCCGTGGGTCACAGCCAGTTTTCTCAGAAACTATGCAAGCTAGAATGCTCAACCTTTGTGGAAAGGTCAGAAGCTGTCTCTCAAAAGGCCTTACCCAAAATTTAAAATTTTTTTAAGGGTTCTCCCCTTATAACCAAGTAGCCCTTTAAATTTTTTTAAAGAAAAGGTAGTCGAGTGGGGTGTCAAATGAAAGGTCATAATTAGAACTTTAAGAATCTGAAAGGCGGAGGCAGAATATACCAAAATTTTGTCTTACCCCCTCGCGATTGGACACTTTTGAGCCGAAAAATTTGAAAATAATAACAAAAGTTGGTCTTCATGAGTACAAGGGCAACAAATACCTCAGAAATCGAAATTCACTCAACTTTGTTATAATAGTATGATTTAAATCAAAACGGTACCTTTCAACTTCTTGAAATTTCACAATTATATAGATTGATGTAAGATCTTAAGGCTTACATGGAAATCGAATCATATCAAGTAAGTTATAGCCATTTCATTTGTATGGAATTACAACAATAATAACATTTGTTTGTGGTTGATACATATTTCAAATTAACCTAGGCACTTTCATTTTCTTCCAATTTTCATGAAAACTTAAGGAATTGTGTTTAATTTGAATATGTTCAGTCGGCTGAGCACTAAGAAAATTATTTAAGTTGAATAAAAATGGTGGCTGCTATGTGATTATATTCAATATTTTCGGTTATATTTTGCACAATTCGCGAAGATCATTCTTCAAATGGCATAGAGTGCAATTTGTTTAGGATTGCGTAGTGTATTAGGACGTACGTGTATGTTTTAATCAGACGAGATGATACACAGCCATTTTTCCCGTAAATTTGTTACTGATAAATTGAAAGATTTTTGACTCTTGTGCCTCGTACTCCTGGCAATTCGCTAAAACGTACCGGTACGATTTAGGAGCACCGCTACAGTTTGATTTATCAATAAACTTAACCAATCCGTAAACTGTTATCCAAAAAATAAACGTGAAAGTTTATGACAAACTAAAGCTTAATAGCTGCTACTTTCAGGTTAAAATGTCAAAAAGGAAATATCATTCTTGAACTAAACAAAATATGGATGAAGCAATCAAAAAATACAATGATGGCACCTTACGATTCAATGAAGTTTGCCACATTTACGGCGTACCACAACTGACATTAAGGCAATATTTAAAATGGCTAAACAAATACCAGCGAATTTAATGTCTGAAAGGTTTAACTCAGGGAATGGAATGCGAACTAACCAGACACGTTTTGTTGTTGCAATCAAGATTTTTGGTTTAACAATCTCCGATTTACTGCACTTTTCTTATCAATAAGCTGAAAGATATGGACTGAAATATAGATACAATAAGGAATCGCAGCTGGCTGAATGGAACTGGTACTTAAAAATTTTTGAAGAATCATCCAGAAATATCTTTACGAACTCTGCAAGCAATATCTATGGCTCGCTGCGAAGGATTCAACAAAGAAAAAGTTATGGCATTCTTTAACAAATATGAATTAACATTAGAAGCACGTCAATTTGCAGCTGAAAATATCGATAACAATGACAAAACTGGCCTAAGCCCAGTTCACAAGCCTTCTAAAATTTTGGCTCAAAAGGGGAAACATCAAGATGGAGCCGTAACTAGTGGTGAGCGTGGTATCAACACAACATGTATTTGCTGTGTGAATGCTGCTGGAGAATTCGTGCTACCCATGTTTATATTCAAACCGAAAAGAATAACAGAGGACTTAAAACGAGGAGGGGCCACCGAATACGTTTTACGAGTTTTCAGAAAATGAATAGATTGTAAGTACATTATTTGTCAAATGGATTGAACATTTGATAAAGTATCTGAGACTGCAAAAATCAGAAGAAAATCATATTCTTCTAATTTTGGATGGCCATTCAATATACACAACAAATATTGACGCAATTAGTCTCGCAATGAAGTATGGTACAATCATGTTCTCTCTACTAGCGCATACCACACCCAAATTGCAACCCTTAGACAGATCGTTTTCGAAATCATTGAAACATAATTTCAGTGCTGCTTGCTCTTCATAGATGCAGAATAATCCTGGTTCCGTGATAAAACAGGCCAACATTGCAGACATTTTGGGAGTGGCATATCCTCGAGCCGTTTGTATGGGCAAAGGAATACACGGCTTCGAATTATGTGGATGACAGCCTTGCAATTGACATAAAATCAGAGATGAAAGATATGTAGTTCTTTACGAAGATTCTAGTGTAAGTGAACCGGTAACAGTCCCTCAAAGTCCTGAAATTGAGAGCCAGCATGTACGAACTGATATATTAACATGTGTACCACAATCCAATCAGGATACTAAGCAAAACCAGCATGATGAACTTGAAAGATCTATAGATACCAAAGCTAATGTTTCCAATATTAATACAGTTAGACCAAAGTTTGAACAAATATCCCCATTTCGAGCTACTCCTGGGAGTTCAAAGCAATTACAGAAAATCCTTATAAAAAAGAACTTGAGAATAAAATAGAGTCCAAAAACAAAACCGTATTGAAGAGACTTATTGGAAAGAAAAATAAATCTTTTGTAAGGTCAAAAAAGCAAAATAAGAAAATGAAACCAGAACATGACGAAAATAATAGTTTTGTTCTGTAAATTCTACCAAGAAGACATTGAGCAGGAGATAATTAAACGCACGCAATGTGAGATATGGATACATGAACATTCCGCAGGAGCCAATAACAACAAAGCACTACAACTGCGATGACTGCCAAAAATTTGTGGAAATCGTCGCCCAAAATCGCTAAAACTAATTCATTTGCGTTTTATTCATTATTGATTAAGATTTTGGTGCGCCACATTGAAAACATCCATAAGATCTCAAAGTACGATTTGAGAATATGTCAGTACGATTTAAGATGAATGGCGCTAAAATGTACTTTTTTCTAGTTTTTGAAAATAGTTTATTTCTTAAAATTTATAATATTTTTCTTAAATTTGATTAAACCAATAAAACATTACCCAAATAAAAGTTACTTGAAGTCGAATTCTGCATTTGTGTTAAATTTATAAGGGTTTTTAATTTGGGGGTACGAATTAGGCAAGTTTACTCTACTCAACTTGTTTATGTATAATATGTTCGCGGTTGATTTTTGAATGGAGATAAATAGAAAAGTCCAGTTTTCAGGAAATAATGTAACTTTCTATTAGGTCCTATTTAGAGGACATGAAATCTAATTAACGGTCAAGGGACTTCACCGTTGAAACTAAAAAATTTCCTACCTTCATTCCGATTTTTCAGTATAACTGATCGACACATATAAGGATTTTGATTTTAGGGTTTTCAAACGAAGCCCAAAATTCTAACCCTTTCAAGGACTCTGTAGATATTAACAGTTGAATAAGTTGAATTTTAATGCGCTTTTACACGAAATATGCCAATTATTTTGCGACTACTCAAGGATTTGAGAGAGGATATAGAATCTTTTGATCATAGATGATAAAAACGATTAATACCCCTAACTTTCCGTAAAAACGGTTCATTTCAATCAATCGTTTCTATCAGAAATTACCAATAAATTAATTTTCAATGCCGCATTAATGCTACAATTCAAAATGGTTTAGGGCAGCTTCATGGGGGAAATATCATGATTCGCATTCGAGCTTCAACTACTGATAAACTTATTAAAAGACCCTTCTTATATCCTTACAAGAAGATGTTTTACGTAGAATTTGCAAAATTCCCTCAAGAAATAATAAGGATTGGAGAATCAATCGCCATTTGAAAATTGATTCGTTATTTTTACATAATATTTAATGTGTAATTAAATGCCCTGAAACCTAAAATTATTGATTTCTATACTAAGGACCGACGGCGATCGCGACCTAGAAAAATGATACATTTCCATCTATAAATGTACATAACTTTAAACGTAGACATGTGTGCATGGTTGAGTTTTCACTAAACAATAGGACATAATTTTTGCGAAGCTTTCATAAAAATTATGTAGCGTAGTTTGTTGCAAATGAAGCCGATCGGTATAATAGAACGTGTGATACGGTAAAGAATGATCTTTTTGTCGTTACGATGTTAACTTTATGTTTATACCGTGGCGGACAAAAGTCTACGACAACTCCTTATATTGAGATTCTGGTTAATTGGAAGCTTTAATCAAAAATCCAATGATGAGCATTTTTCAGTAACGTTAATATATTTATTAAAAATTAAAAACATTTCATAACAAACTTAAGGAGAAATTCGTAAAAACATAAAAAAAATGAATGGACAAAAGCCTACGACAGTCAGTGCTGGCTGACTTGTACACAAAATATTTTCAACTTAACGTATTGGAATTTGAAAAAACGTTTTGCTGGCTTAATATTTGTTGGACCCCCTTTCGAATCAATTACTGCTTGTAGTCTTCGGAGCAGAGAGGGGTCTAAATTACCAGTTTCTGCAGATGCGATTTTCTCTCATTCTATAACAAGCGCTTCCTCAAACGAATTGCTATCTTTAATGCAACATTTTCGAATTTTCCGTTCCAAAAGCTCCCATACATGCTCTATTGGGTTTAAATCTGGACTTTGTGGAGGCGATTAAGTTGCCTGAGGGCGTAGTACAACAACCAGTTCTTGACAAAAAGTGCTGTGTGTTTTGGATCATTTCCTTGTAGGAAAATCCATCTCTCCAAGACCCAACATCTCCACTGATGGCTTCAAATGTTGTTCTAACAGGTTCTTGTAAACATAATGGTCCATCGTAGTTTCTTCAAAAGCCAATCTGCCATACCCACATGCAGCGATTGCTCCCTAAACCATCACATTGCCACCACAGGGCTTGACAGTAGGAACCAAATTGTTGGTCTCTAAAGCCGTGTTCTTTTTCCTCAAAACTTTACTGCGACCATCACTTCTGAATAATGTTGAGTTTGGACTCATCGGTGAAAAAGACGCGATTCAAAAAATCATTGTTCTTGCCAATATGGGTCTTGGCGAACTGTAGACAAGTCGGTTTTTGGCGGATATTAATGGCTTTTTACGTGGAGTTCTGCTTTGAAACCCATTGGTATTAAATGCTCTCATGATGGTTCTTGCATGGATATCCTTTTTCCTTTCCGTAGCCACTTGTTTCGCCAAATCTGGAGCACTTATTTTAGGATTACTGTTCACTTCTTTTAGAATGAAACTAATGTCTCTGCGCGTTTAGTTGGAAATTTTTTGTGTATAACTGAGTCAGCATTGACTGTCGTAGACTTTTGACCATTCATTTTTTTTATGTTTTTATGAATTTTTCCTTTATTCTGGCATGAAAATTTTTTATCTTAATTTTTTTATAAATATATTTACATTACTGAAAAACGTGCATCAATGGATTTTTGATTATAGCTTCCAACTAACCGGTATCTCAATATAAGGAATTGTCGTAGAAATTGTCCGGCACTGTTTACAAATATAAATATATATATATATATATATATATATATATATATGTATATATATATATGTATATATATACATATATATATATATAATATATCATATATATACATATATATACATATATATATATATATACATATATATATATATATATATATATATATATATATATATACATATATATGTATTTACATAAATATATATATATATATATATATATATATATATATATATATAATATATCATATATATACACATATATATATATATATATATATGTATTTACATAAATATATATATACATAAATATATATATACATATACATATACATACATATATATATATATATATATATATATATATATATATATATATATATATATATATATATGTACATATATGTATATATATACATATATATATATATATATATATATATATATATATATATATATATATATATATATATATATATATATATATATATATATATATATATATAATATATGTATACTCGTATGTACTATTAAAGCAGTAGTGGAGGTTGCCTGTATTGCATAAATCCTCAAACCACCGCTTACTTCCAATTCACCAGAATTGCAACGCAGTAAAGAAGATCCTCTGCAAAAGTGCAACTGAAGCCTCGTTTGAGCCGATGACAACAAGCGAAATAAGAGATAATAAGAGATATTGACTGCGTCACGGACCTGGCCGAAGGAGAAGAGGCCATCCAAAGGGAGTTGCCTAACGCGGGCTGGATCAGAGTGAAGCTGACACCAGAAAATTATAGGGAACAACGCATGGCCATCATTGACTCGACGGAAATTGACGCCGAACAATTTCTGAATAAGGACAAAGTATCATTACTAGGTTATCTGTAGGATACGACGAAGAGCAACGCCTCTTCAATGTTTCAAATACCTTGCTTATGGTTACACTGCACAAGTAGGCAAAGGACCCATTAGGAGTTCTCTCTGTTACAAATGCGGTGAAATGGGATATAAAAGAAAAGAGTGCACAAAGGAGACTAACTGTATCCTTTGCAGGGATGCTGATCCAAGAGCAGATCTTGGGCAATTCTTGGGATCAGGGCAATGCCGGGTTTCCCACCAAGCCATAGCCAAGGCAAAATCAAAACATCGATTACCCGTATCCTGCAGGTAAACATACACAGCATTTCAACTACCCAAAACCTGCTTGAGCAGTCTGCAGGGGACATGAAAGCTGATTTTTTGCTACCGAGTGAGCAACACCATAATAAAAGTTCTGCATCATACTATCCTGATGAAACTGGTACTGCCGCTTTCTGGACTTGGAACAGTGATTTTCAGGCGCAGAGCTGTGGAAGGGAAGATGGTTTTGTGTGTGTTCAACACCAAGAGCCACCTTCTTTAGTATTTACGTAATACCGAACGAACCGATATCATCTTTCCAAGAAAAGCTTAATGCTTTGGAGGGCGCTGCCTCGAATGCAGATGGGAACGTACTCGTTGGGGGAAACTTCAACGCTAAAGCTATCAAATGCGGCATACCTTCAACAGATCCGCGCAGAAAAGGATTCCTAATTTGCAGAGGACAGAAAAACTGACAGCTCAAGACGTGGTAAGGATAACTATGAGCAACAGCAGGACTACTTGCAGAGCTTCTATGCTCCGTCATAAACAAATTCACTGAAAAACGAAGAGAGTATCACTAGCTTTGGGGTGGGGCTCAACGGGCATGGAACCGTACTGAGGCATGCAACCAGGTAGCAACATATGAGTCCGCTAGGAAATGCATTCGCAAATTGATTAACAACAGCAAGGCTCGCTTCTGGCAAGATCCAGTGGACAGTGTAAGCAAGGATTGGCTACAAATCAGTTATGTGGAAGCTTGGTGCCCTAGGGATGCATTGCACAAATGAAGTCAAAAATATGGACGAGATAGTCTGGGCACTCTTCCCCGCCCATCCCATCCATGTTGACGCTGCCCACATTGGAACAGCAATCAAGTGCCCACTTTACATACTGCCCGGCCTGGAAGATGCAGTTCTATTATTGAAATTAAGAAAAGCTCATGACCCAGATGGTGCTCCAGCTGAGTTCTTGCAACTTGTCTATCACTACTGTCCCGACTTGCTACTCAGCACATTCAACGCTTACCTACGGGATGGGGTTTTCCCGGTACGATGGAAATGGCAATGGTCATGCTGATTAGCAAGGAGAGGAGAAATTCCCGAGTGTCATCTGCATACCGCTCGTTATGCATGATAGACACGGCTGGGAAAGTGCTAGAGGAACTCTTCAAGGGAAGATTAACTGATGCGATTTATGATGCTAGGGGCCAATCTTCTCGGCAATACGGCTTCAGAGCAGGACGCTCTGCCACTGATATAATCGCAGAAGTACTGAGCGCAGTCCAAAAATTCGAGGTATATAGCCTCACCAAGTAGCGGATCATTCTGTTGGTGACACTTCAACTCCGCGAGATGGTCGGGTATTCTGAATACGCTGGAAAACCCTTTTCACGTTCCAGAATATCTGATGCGGCGTCTGAAACACTACCTGAAGGACCAAAGCTTGCTTTACAACACGACACAGGGCCAATGAAGGATGGAAGCTACATCCGTTGTTGCCCAGGGATCTATCCTTGGTCCAGACCTATGGAACGTGTCAGACTACTGAGACTTGAGATGCCAGATGAATCACGCTCGGTTAGGTATCATTGGAAAGGTCTCAATGAAATCTTTTCAGAACAGGTCTCAAAATTACCTTATCAATACTGAAGGAGGCAGGGGAAGAGAAAATGTCCAAAAAAAATTTCCGAAGCCATGATTCGATGAGTTGAATTATTCATCCTGCACAATATTTTCAAAGATATTTGAAAATCAAATCAGATCATAGGCCAACAATATTATTGGGGAGTATCAAGGTGGTTTTATAGCTGGCAGATAGACAATGGACTAATTCCTTACAGTCAGGCAGGTACTAAGTGCTGGGAGCTCAACATAGACGTACACCAAATTTTCGTTGACTTTAAGCAAGCATGCGACAGTATTAATCCTAACGTACTGTACCAAATAATGCTTTGCTTTTGTATCCCAGCCAAATTTTTCCATGCAACCAAAATCCCAATGACGTCAACAACCTCCCAAATCCACATCAATAACCAACTTACCGATGCCTTTGACACAAATATCGGTCTAAAGCAGGGAGATTGGCTGGCCCCATTGCTATTCAATTTGGCTCTGGAATATGCGATCAGAAAGGTACCTGTTAATACAAGAAGCACATTACTATACAAGTTGAGCAAAACGGTGGCCTATGCGGATGACATCAACATTTTGTCTCGGTCATTAACAACCACCAAGGCACTTTTCCTGAAACTCGACAGCGAAACAAAACTAGTAGGGCTAAAAATCAATGAGAATACAACAAAGCTCATGACGCAGTCGAGAAAAACTACCTTGAGGTAGTTTTTCTCGACTACCCAAAATATCACACTTAGTGAGTACAATATCGAAAATTTGTATACTTAGGTGCCAAAATAACGAGAACCGCTAATGGAAGAGATGAAACACGCCAAAGAATACAGATCGCAAATGAAATATTTTTTTCAGTTTTGACGATCTTGAAGATCAGCTACATACACAGGAAGACAAAGCTCCAAGAATACAAACCTGTGATAAGGCCTATCTTATACTATGTGTGTGAAATATTGGCCTTAACCAAAGCACCCGCAAATATATTGAACGCCTCCTAAAGAGTGGTGCTGAGGTGAATAATTGAAGAGATGCTAGATAGGGATCAATGGCAAATTTGTTGCAACCATGATCTGTATGTAATTTTCGACTAGCCGGAGATTTCAACGATTGTAAGACTACGGAAGCTACAATGTGCTGGCTACATGAATCTTATGGATGAACAATGGATACCCAAAAGGGCATTTGTTGGAAGAACTGATAAATGGAGTCCAGTGGGGAAACCAAGAAAATGCTGGTCTGACTCGGTCAACGAAGACAGTTCATTGCTGCTCGGATCTCGAAATCGGAGTACGCGGTCAACGGACCAAGACAGTTGGGGGCGCTTGTTGCAGAAAGCGTAGGGTCGAAAGGGGCTGTAGTGCTATAAAGAAGAAGAAGATGAAATCCTGAGGGTAAGGATTCAAGAAAAGGACATGCTAACCATATCTAGGTTGATGATCAACGACCAAGACAATTTTTCTAGAGAGTTTGATGATGTGGACGTACATAAAGCTTTGATACAAAGAAATATTGATACAAACCACATTTGAATGTAGGCTACCGAACAATTGTCATTGATTTAATCATAAGTTACATTATATCTAACAACATATCTGTAAAACATTGCAATTTTTAACCCAGCACCCGCGTTTATACTTTATCTCTGCAGAAGTGCTACCGTGAATAATAAATCTCGGGAGTTTTTAATGCTTCATGAAAACTTCAGTGTTTACCTCGATCATAAATTCATCTTATCACATCCTCCCAGAAATGTCGTCCTACTTATAACCAATAAATTTTATCTTGTTCAAAGTTAAGCCAAATGTAATTCTTTCAACCAACTCAATTCATTGTGAAAATCAAATCTATTTTACATATGCATACTATTCTAAGCATGGATAACTGATCTGATTTGGAATAATATTATTTGTACATGGTAATAAACAACAAATCTAAACCTTTAAAATCCATTTCTTATTTTCAGAGAAGCGTGCAGCTATAAATTCTGGATATGTCATCTTATGTTTTATATCTTAGCATTGCATTGGCATCAATCTTCTCCAGACTTCACGTTTTAAGTAATACAGTAGTAAGCCATTAGCCACAATATGATGTCACGTTCCAGTTTTGTCCTGAAAATTGAAAATAAATTTAATGACTCTTATTGTTGAGTGCACGCATTAGGGTTGATAAACGCATAATTTCCACATTTTATTTTTCTCAAATTATATATTTCCCGCGATGCATAATTACTCATTAGTCGTCTCTACACAGAGGGTTGCCAACTTATATGTGATCCCATATGATTTATACGGTAGGTTTGAATGATTTATGTGGTCGCTTTTTAGTTGGGAAGAGTTCGCGAAGATTCTTATGTTGAAGCAAAGATATTAGGAAATGTTCTCAACAAATGGTAAATAAATTAAAGTTGAAGTGTAATCAAATTGACGTTAAACCATAAATTAAAATGATCTAAATAGGTTATACTCTCATTTTACAATGTTTTATTTCGATTCTATCATAAAAACACGAGTAAATACTATGGGAGAAAGATGATACTTGCGCAGTTGTGTGATCTAAATGAGGCTACTGAATGCCAATAACATGGAATGCATTGAAAATTATAGTATATATTAGCTTATTTTAAAGTTTCAGTTGGACACCTGAAGACCATCATTTTATTTACAGCTGACCTCATTGGTTGCGTTATTACGATTCCATATTAATGTTGCGAGTACAAAGCATTTCTGAAATATTTTTGAAAAGCCAAACAGATTTGTAATGTCTGGATTATTTGGAAAAGAATATTTCATCAGTCCATTGTATTTGTACGACTTTTAATCAGATAAACCTTTGTTTCTTACAGTTCAATTGCTATGAAATTTACATGGATTAGTAATTCCTCCTCTTTGATGTGAGCTTTTGGCCCGCTCAAGGGTCGCATTTCAATTTTATAGGTAAAACTATAAAATTCTCTAATAATTATATTATTAACAAAGTGGATCAAGTTTTGACTTTTTTATGGCCTCTGTACTGATAAAGGCTTACTCCCATGATTTAATACTATCGCGAAAAAGTGGGATCAATTTTGACTCCGTAGTCCATGTGGTGTAGTGGTTAGAGCACTCATCCCGTAAGCCGAAGGTCTCTACATCGAGTCTCTTCTTTGTAAGGAAGGTATTGGCAATGTTGTTTCCAGTATAGGCTCTTCACGCTAAAAGTCTGATTTTTCGATGCCATCGTTTGTTACTGAACGATCAGTTTGTTGCAGTTCATATTTGTGTTGAGTCGGTAGACAAGAAATACAATCTTCGATAAGTTTTAGTGTTCCGTGTCTGTATTATATTTCGTAATTTGTTACTGAACGTTGTTACTGAACGATCAGTTTGTTTCAGTTCCATGATGTCCTGCGTAGATTGGATGTTGTCATGAGACGTGAATCGCTACGTCGAATGTAATCGGCATGACGTCTTCTCTCGACTGCGTCTTTAGTATGTATTGTGAACGAGTATCGATTAGTTCCTTCGATGATATCGACCTACTCCGAGTCAAGTTGAACATTTATCTTGGCGAACACCTGTCGTTCCGGCGTGGACTCCTGGGTTTCCTCCAAATTTGCTTTAATTTGATTTTTGACAATTTTCTACTGTATATTTTTACGTAGATCTTTATGGAAGAAAACAGCACCAGCACCCTTCTACAATGCATTACATGCCAAATATAATTTTCATTTTCTTTACCTTGTCAAATTGTGTTTGTTCCGTTATTTTCCATTTCCATGGGTGTTTCCCTGTTAATTTGTCAATCTCTGCACATTCAACATGAAAGTTTGTTCGTAGAAATTTATACGACCTAAGAATGCGCTTAGCAATCATTGCGCAAGCTGCATATTGGATAGCTTCTAGTTTTAACTTTGTTTGATTGACCCCTTTCTTGCTTATGCGAAGACTCAAGCGTCTACTATGTGATTGAAAAAATTTGCATTTCTTTTGTTCAATGCAAAAAAAACGTCATTTTTTTGTCGTTGAAAAATATCTTTCAATGTTTTTAAATGAGTGACATCATCAGGCCTTCTGGCGGCGATGTCGTCATAATACCTGTATATACCAATGTTTGGAATACCCTCTAGAACCTTTTCCATGTGCCGTTAAAGAATACAGATGCACAAGAAACTCAAAACGGGAGACGATTGTATTGAAAATATCCTTTCTGTGTGGATATTGTTGAATATTTGCAAGACCCGAACTCAATATCAAATTGTAAATAAACATCTTTCAAATCAAATTTCGAAACTTTCTCCCCTTTTGCTGGCTTCTGTCTTAATTCATCGAATACTGGTACGGGATGTTTCTCGCTAACTTACACTGGGTTGATAGTTGATTGGAAATCTCCACAAACTTGGATTCTTCCACTTCGTTTTACTACGCGAACTGTGGGTGTTGCCCATTCCACTGGTATTTGATTTGGGTTGACTGGTGACAGTACTCTCTCATTCTGTTGGCGTTCTAATTCTACGTCTACTCTTTTCTCTAAACCAAACTTTATTTGTCTGGCTACTGTGTGAACTAGCTTACTTCCTTCCTTGATGAGAAATTTCACCTGGACATTGATTTTCCCAAAGCCCTTTGCGAAAAATTCAGCGTAATTTTGAATAAATTACTCATTGTATCGTTTGTTTCTTGTTCACATACCACCTTGCAGAAACAGCATAGCCAATGCTTTCACCCAAAAAAGTCCAAATAGCGTTCGTTTCGCCTGTTCCATGACCACTACTTTCGATTTCTTTTGTTTTTGTCTTACAGTAACGCCGACAGTTATCAAGTCCTTTGTTTCAAGCTTGTGATCACCATAGGCTGAAAGCAATGGTCCCTTTGTTAAAGTTGGTGAGCCAATACTTTTTCAGAACCCCGTGCTAATAATTGTATGAGATGCAACCTGATCCCCCTCCATCATACAGTTAATGTCGTTTAAACATACTTCATTTTTTTCCGTTTTTTTTTTTTCGTAGAAACTTTGTAAGCTTGATCCTCCAAATGGGAACAACTAGAACAGCTTGATTTTCAGTCCGCAATATTGTGTGTTTGCTCGGTTATCAGCAAACCTCCTTTGGAATGTGTAGCCGATTTCGCTTTCTAAGATCCTGTTTGTGCATTTGTAAGTTTAGTGTGACTTTATAGCAAGCAGCATGAGCCAAAATGCCCGATTATGCCACACGCTTCACATTTATGGTTATGTGCGGGTATTTATTCTCTGCATGTATCTTTTCTCCGCACTTTTTACACTTTTGATCACTAGGGTAGGACAAACCCCGTAATTTTTTATTGTTTCTTTTTGCGCTTGCTCTTCTGATATTATTTTTATTTCCACAATCTTGATTAGTTTTCTCTGCTTTTTCTTGTGCTTGAGCCACTGCAAAAACTTCAGCAAAAGTTACTTCTGTAACACTTTCCTTAGTCGCGTCATACTTTTTCAGTTCAGGCCACTTTTGTTTTAACTCTACTTCTAACTGTTAATGGTTCAAGTCTATTGTGAACCTGTCACGTAATCGTCTATCCAGAAGATCGTCATTGTAATCACGGCTGATTTCCTTAATGTAATGTTTTATCCCTACAGTACCAAAAATTTTTAAGAGCCTTAAAACGAGTAGTTTTAATCTCGAAAAATCTCACGTATTGTACTTCTAGATTGCTTCACTGTACATTTGGAAGAGAATCGGTGCACGCAATTTTCAAATCCCTATATGTTTCTGACGTTAAACGAGTAATTCTTTTCCATTCTTAAATGTTCTTTAACGTCATTGAGCCCCTTCAAAATAATCCTCAAAGTTCCAGCGGGCGTAGCATGAACAAATTTTTGACACTGAGAATTTCGTAAAATATTTTCCACTGCACTTGTTTGTACATGTTCTCCGGTTATTTTGTGCTTAATTATACGTTCCATTAATGTTTCTATCAAGTCATAAATTTATTTTGTTGCTATTTTTTCATATGCAAAGAGCGAGAAAATCGTTCGGCGCTCATTTCGTATTTGTATTGCTGCTCTGCAGTCAAAGACACCTAAATAAATAGACGAGCAACGAAAATCTGTGTACTCGTCCATGTGGGAAGCAAATTTTATACATAAATATCTTACGCTCTCGAAACAATATGATTCCCTCTGCTTCTCCTTTCCCTTCGTTTCCCGAGAGCTTTTTATTTCACTTTTTCAGAAGAATCACTTCCCTCACTGACACCCGCGCACATCTACAAAATTTCGTTTCATGTGTACATGATCGCGCCTTCGTTATCATTCGTTGAATAGTTGGAGTACAACACAACAAACGTTGCTTCACAGGTAACTGGTACGTCAAAGCTGATGAAAATTTTTAAAGGCTAGAAAACTGCGTAGGGCTACAAATCAATGAAAATAAAACAAAGCTCATGAGGCAGTCGAGGAAAAATGCCCCAAATACACAAAATATCTCACGTAGCGAATACAGTATCGAAAATGTAGGCAAATTTGTGTATTTAGGCGCCAAAATAGCGAAAACGGGCAATGAAAGAGACGAAGTATGCCAAAGAATACAGCTTGCAAATAAAATATTTTATTCACTTTTGACGATCTTGAAGACCAGCTGCATACACAGGAAAACAAAGCCCCAAGTATACAAATCAGTGACAAGACCTGTGTTATGCTATGGGTGTGAAACATGGACCGTAACCCAAGCATCCGCAAATATATTGAACGCCTTTGAGCGACGTGTCCAATGGCGAATTCGATACAACCATGAGCTGTATGAAATTTTTGACGAACCGGAGGTTTCAACGATTGTAAGACTGCGGAAGCTGCAATGGGCTGGCCACATGAATCGTACGGACGAACAAAGGATACCCAAAAAGATATTCGTTGAGAGAACTGCAGGCGGAGACCAGTGGGAAAACCGAGGAAATGCTGGTCTGACTCGGTCGACGAAGACAGTTCATCACTGCTCAGATTTTGAAATTGGAGGACGCGGTCAATAGACCGAGATTCTTTGAGGTGCTGTTTACAAGAACCGAAAGCCCGTAGTGCTAAGAAGAAGAAAACTCATGTTTCGTAAATTTTTAATAACAAAAGAGAACTAAAGTGCCGATTTCGTACACGCGATCTCCAAAACCAAAAACTTTATAAATGTGAACGTGTTTCAGAGTGAAGTTAAGTGCAATACGAAACCATATCACTTCAGACCTCAACTTCACACAACTTTAGCCAAGCTTGCTAATTGCTTCGACTCTCGCGACCGGTTGCGGATCCAGTACTTTCTATATATGTTATATGTCTGCAGTCAATCACCATGAAAACAATGTACACAAGTCGATGGTGTACCGTTTGACCTTAAATTGAAAGCTCGTATGCGTACCGCGTTGTGTACGGAATGAAATTTGTCTCTAGACCGGTTCTTGGGGATAACTTTAAACCACAACGTTTTCAATTCACAACAATTATCCTCTATAGTGCTTGGATTAGTATATAATATGTATGTATTGATTTAGGATATTTACATATTAGTATTGGAGTATACTGAGGTACAGTTGTCTCGGAGAAAACTTACTTGGACGCACAGATAGACATGAGTTCTTTTAGTCTATAAGAACAGCCGGGTATCCAAACGCAACTTTGTGTCCAAATTGAAAAACTGTAGGTAAAGAGGATTTCAAACAAACGATCGTTTTTGTCTAAAATTATACTTTATATTATGTTGTGAGGGGAGTATCATAAAAATTTTTGTTAATCGTCTTTTCAAAGAAATGTGTCTGTCTTTAACTGTCGGTGAGGTGGCATGCTACAATGAAACGAACCCCAATTATTGACAGATTTAGAAAAAATAAGAGGTGCAATCACGTTATTGCTTTTTTGGATTTTTTAGCATGTGTATATATATTCATTTGTAAAATGGAACCTTTAATAATTGTTTTTTTTTCTCTTTTTTCCTCTCCAAGGAATACGTTTTCTTTTGAAATGCAAATGACCATCCCTGTCTTCCTCTGTTACAATACCATTATACCCTACGCATACTGGCATGAACTGAGAGCTCGTTATGATGTGTATCCTATGTACACATCAAAGCTCCCGAGGAGACAGAGATCTTCTTCCATGAAACTTATCTGCTACAGCATCCACCTAAACTAGACCAATAAAACATTATAGTTTTAAGTGAGTTTTTTTATTTCTTTCTTTCATTGTTTTACGTTTACACGTTTGAATTGAATTTATATTTACACGTTCATTTAATTTTACATTGACACGTAAATTTGAATTTTGGTTCATGTCGCTTGATATTCCTTGGTAACATAAAGTTTTTAATTGAATTTTATTAGAATTTGGCCGCAACATATTAGATGTAGGATAAAAGTTCACTCTTCTATTGTGTTGGTATGATAATTAATTTTTGAATAGCATTCGTTGGTTTTCCCTCCGTTTTTTAATTTAATCATATAATATAGCATAATTTTAATTAAATTCAATTCGATATTATTTTCAGATTAAATGCCTTGGGCCATAAAGTTTTTAATATTTTGATTTTTTGAAATTTATACCGATTAATATTAAACAAAGCGCTTTTGGCTGTGACTCGATGTTTTTTATGCTCGGTTGAGTGTGTTGTACTTCCCGTGTGAGTGATGGCCTGTGCAGGGACGTCAAGTGGATAAGTTTTGGTGACTTCACGGCGTGGTTTGCCGAAAAGCTGAATGAAAATCACGGCTTAAGCTAACTCCTCACCTTTTATTGGAAATGAGCGTGCTCTGCTAACGCACTGCCAGGACACAACTGATGGAGCTTTTGGACTGAAGTGGCCACATGGCGTGAAACGCCAAAAGAGGATCTCGGCTTAAGCCAACACCTCACAACTCATCATTTGTTAACCTGGTATTTTGCAGTAAATTGAGTTTAAAACTGCATCGACGGCAACCTGCTTACTAGAAGAGTAGAATTCCTACTGGCTTCAAGTGCTCAACCCCGTGCTTATATCTAATACCGCAGTGATTTTCTATTGTAATTTCTCCTCAAAACTACTGAAGAAGTGACTACATTAGCTCCCATTCCCCAGAAGCTCTTCCTCCCCATTTTATCTCGTTTACACGTAAACGGAGAGAGCCAAAAAGTGATATTCTCTCATAGTGCAATCAGGCGAAAAAAAGTTCGCATAAGAGCGAGGTGGGCTTCAATCAGTTCATTGTTGCATGCAGCATACTCCCCTCTGCAGCTTTTGACTGAATGACTTACGCTCACTCACGAGATACATTTTGCTGCTCTCTCTTCCATATTCCCCGCGCACTTTCTTGGCTCGTTGTTGCCTTCCGCTGACTGACTTGCACTCGCTCATGAGATATATTCCACTGCCATCGCTTCCATCTCCACCAGATACCTGCTATATACGGCACCACGGGTTGATGCAAATGAACGCAAAGTGGAAAGCAGTGTGTTTGCTTGCTCATACCTTTTAGCATCGATGCCATTTGTTGATTTAAGGCATGAGGTAGTGTGTTTGCTCATTCATGACAACAGTACTCCAAGTCAATGACCTTTCTGCTTGCGCTCTGAAAAAATCTGAGTTTCAAGTTTATGGCGTTAATTTTAAGCTCCTGGTCTCTTTTGCTTGCAAAAGAACGACAACTTCACCTTTGTACATTATCGCACTCAGGTTCACTATGTTTATAGACTGAATATTATGAGAAAGGACTGAAGCGAAGGCATTTGGTATGTCATAAAAAAAAAGATTAATTAATTCTGACTGCAAAATCAATACACCCATGAGGTATGCTTCGCATTTCATTCAAATTAACAACGCGGCTCCAGGAATCATCAATTTAAATTGCTGGTCTCATTTTCGTTTGAAACAAGTTTTAATGTGGGACTGCAAAATCTCTTCGGCTTGTATGTAGTCTTGCAATTTATATGAAACCAGCAAAGATTATTATCTACTTCAGGTACTTAGGTGACAAATTTGGCGAGGGTAATTTGGCTGGGCACAGAAGTAGTTATACGTATATATACCTGAAAAAAAAATGATGAGGTATATACCCCGAAGACCCACAGATGAATAGCCTATTTCACTATTGATTGTTTCGTCTGGAATCAGTTAGGGTTGTGTAGTAAAAAAGCATCTTTCATTTAGGTGACGTAGAACGCTGTACAAATATAGAGTTTATCATCAGGGAAAGTAAAGGATTAATAACTTTAATTGGCCAAACCTCTTATTAAATTTCTCTGAAAAAAATGTTGCTTGTTTTATGTAATAATATTGTTGATATGAAGAAGCTTTCAGCTGATCATACTCGTATTTTCAGCATTTTTGTAAAACTTCAATAATTCAAATAGCAAGCTACTACAAAATTAGCTTTGTATTTTTTTTCTCAGAAGTAACAATACCTATACATAACACTATTAAAATATTAAGAGGAGTGAAGAATAATTCCTAAATTCATCTCGATTGCAGGAGATACGGTTTTTGTTGGTTATTGGGAGGTTAGGAAGAGGCTTTCATGATCTGATGCCGATGATGCTTTCAGGAAGCATTGATAATAGAATTGGGTAAATATGGACAGAGAAAGTGGAGTATCCGCAATACTCATTGCATACACTGAAATTGACAAAAAGAATCATGTGACCGCGTAAAATTGTAGAATTTGAATTAAAGGTCCTAGATTACCTGGTATATACAGATATTTATAGACCCTAACAATATTTGAGCGCCTTATATAAACATCCGCTGGTGTTGATGTTAGGATTTTCGAACGTGATCTGATAAAT
This sequence comes from Odontomyia ornata, assembly GCA_963969285.1. NCBI lineage: Eukaryota > Metazoa > Arthropoda > Insecta > Diptera > Stratiomyidae > Odontomyia > Odontomyia ornata. Next base: position 382,407,123 of record OZ017738.1, read on the forward strand.
TAAAAGGCTGCCAAGTGATATATTTGGCTGCTGTCACTGCAAATTTTACTGGTGGAATTACTTCTGTCATTGAAAATCCTATAATATTTATTGGTTCCAATGACATACGAGAATTGACTGTTGTGTTTTGCTGACATACAAGTACTACTACTGTAGCCTTGTTACTGCTGAGTTAGCGGTCTCTATAGCTATACTATTGGTGCTGTTATTCATGTAGGATCTGTATTATTATTAGCTAATTATTTTTAAGAAGCTTCTGCTGATAGGCTTATGAATTAGTTATTTGATGCTTCTGTGTTGTTGGTTGCTGCACTGATTGTTTAGCATTATCGAGATGAAGATATTAACTACGTAGTTGCCTTAAAATTAGTAATAATATTCTTCATCATTTATTATATTTTTATCTCATAATACTTTTTATAATTTTATAATAATTTGTCTTGCCAGCCAAAATAATTATTTTCTAAAGTAACAAATATAAAAGTTTTCTGGGTTTTCTAAACCCCATTCAGTCCCTTTGAACAAAATTATGCACATAACGTTTATAACATTATAAAAATTTTATTTGAAATTTGTGTATGTCACAAAAACCAGTAGAATACACGCCAGCTGGGTACTCTTTCTCCAGATGTCAAAACTCAATGAAGGCTTCGGGAGAAGTGAAGTTCTTCACGTAAAATTATTGAGACTTTTTATTCTCGTTCTTCCTGCTGGCTGGGTGGCTTGTCGCGGAGAGTAGTTAAATATCATCAACCGCTACAGTATACCACATGGTTTTGTTAGACACGATTCAATTTTGATTGATGTTTGTATGGAAGTTTGCCCCAAGAAAAGTTTCTAGTCAATTATTTTATTTATTTGATATCCGTTGGACAACTCTTTTTTCAAACAAATGGAGGAATCAGAAATAAAAGCATTTTTCGAATTGCATTTAAAAATTGGCAATCTCAAATTTCTTAGAGTTTGGGAATTCTGGTATTAAACTTTAGGTGCTTCGATATTTACAAACAGCATGATTAGAGACATATTTTTTCAATTGAAGAATAATTTTCATATGGGTAAAGTACAGACAGATTCATTTGATCGTACGTATACGTTTATATATAAAATTTGGCCATAATACACCACTATTTGGCGAATATTGGTGCTATCCAACAAAATATGAACAAATCATTCCTTTTCGTGGATAGCACAAATATCACATTAAAGGTAAACCAGTTCCGTGGGAAGGTGAAGTATTGGTCTTATATAGATCAAGTGTCCATGTATATAGCTTCGCTATATTTCAAGCTTCAACATTCAAGTTGAATGCATAAAAAAACATGGTTTTTCTCCTGCAGTCGGTATGCATTTAGCTGTAAGTATTCCGGCGAGTGGACATAAATTTTTTTACAACTATTTTCTCTTTTCCAGTTCCTGCAAGTACCGAAACAAAAACAAATATTTCTGCAGCAGAACAATGAGGATCAATGGATTTTTAAACCCACCTTTGCTATCGACTAACCAAGTTGTTAGTTTCGATAAAGGTTTTGTGGTAGTGAAGTGGATGGACAACTCGTCAATCATTTTCTCCTTTTCTTTGTAGCACCGAAGCCCCTCTTGCGCCTTCGCTTCCTGTAACAAGTGACTCCAATGGTCTCAATCCTTTGACCGCGTCCTCTGATTTTGAAAATCGAGCACCGATGAACTATCTTCGCCGATCAAGTCAGACCAGCATTCTTACTTCAGTCCAGTTCTCTCAACGAATACCTTTTTGGGTATGCATCGTTCATCCATACGATTCATATGACCAGCCCAGTGCAGTTTTCGCAGTCTGCAATCGTTGAGGACTCCAGCATGTCAAAAATTTCATACGGCTCGTGGTTGTATCGAATTCACTATTGGTCCCCGTCCAGCTTTGCTCCACCACAAGGCCCATCTCTCGAAAGTGTTCAATATGTTTGCGAGCACTCGAGTTAGGATCCATGTTTCACGTCCATAGCATAGCAGGTCACAGGTCACTACAAGTACACATTTGTGTACTTGTAGTTTTATTTTTCAGTGTACGCAGATTGGCAAAATTGAATCAAATATTTTATTTGTGAGCCGTATTCTTCGGCGTATTTCGTCTCTTTCATTTGCGGTTCTCATTATTTTCGTACCTAAATACATAATTTTGCCCACATTTTTGATATTTTATTCACCGAGTGTGATATTTTTGGCATTTTAGCTCTTTTTCTTTAGCTGCGCCATGAGCCTTGTTTTATTCTTATTGATTTGTAGCCCTACTAGTTTTGCGTCACTGTTGAGGCTCAGGAAAAGTGCTTTGGCAGGTTTTTAATTACCGTGACAAAATATTGATGTCAACCGCATGGACCAACTAATACTTGGCCTAACTTATCTTGCTGCGTACCTCTGGTATCGACAGGTAGCTTTCTGATGGCATATTCCAGGGCCAAATTGAATTGCGGTTGGACCAGCCCATCACCTTGCTTTAAATCGATATTCGTGTCAAAGGCGTCGGTGAATTGGTTATTGATGGGGACATGGGAGGTTCTGGTCATCATTGTCATTTTGGTACGACGGCGTAATTATTTATTATATGGGATTTCAAAGCAAAGTACTATTCAGTGCAATACGTTACAATCAATACTGTCACATACTTCTTCAAAGTCAACGAAAATTTGTCGTACACCTATGTAAAGCTCCCAGTTTTTCTCAAATACCTGCTTGACTGTAAACAATTGGTCTATCATCAATCTACCTGCTCTAAAGCCACCTTGATACTCCCCAATAATACTGTTGACGTGTGATCTACTTTTATTTTCTAAGATCTTTCAAAATATTTTGTGAGCCGTACAAAGTAGTGAAACTCCTCTATAGTTGTCGCACTGCAGCTTTTCACTTTTATTGGGGATAGGAAATATAATTGATTGGCTCCACTTTTTCAGCATATGTTCTTGTTGCCAAATGTGCTGGACAACTTTATGAATGGCTTTCTAAACACCGCTGCTACAATATTTGATGACCTCCACTGAAACACTCATCGATGGATGGTGCTTTGTTATTCTTTTGGGCTTTAATGGTCCAACAAACTTCATCCAGAGTCGGTTGGACAAATGGAAGCCCTCATGAAATATTTATAGGCTCCAATGTTCTGAAGCAATTCGGAGGATTAACAAGGTTCTTGAAATATGATGCCCATCTTTCCTGAATCGTTTTTTTTTTTTTTCTCAGGAATGATGTTACCGATGTCATCCTGGTAGCGCGTGGTTTTCGGCTGATGGCCTCATTTCAGAGTTTTCCCAGCCTCCATGCAGAGACAAGTGACAATGGTTAGAGGCTGATTGACTTCACTACTAGTAGAGGTTTCAAAGTAAACTCCACACCACTTCCACATTGAGTTTTCCATAAAAGAACGTGGGCATCCCCAGATGGTTACAAATTCAAACAGATCGAATATATTCCCATACAAAAATGAGCCGCCACCAGCATTCTCGACACGTGCTCTTTCCGCGGTGCTATTTGTAATTCCGACCAGTATGTTATAAAGGTCAAGTTCCGATGGCGCATCTCCAATAGCTGTAAACAAAGAGCATCAATTGCTCCAAGGTACCAGATACACAAGCTAAATGGTAGCTCAGTAATGTTCACACACATATCACCGCTGGAAAATCGCAGCGACATAGAGAGAAAGTAATGATGACATCAAAACGATGCAGAAAACAGTAAGATATGTAGTAACAAAAGAAGCCGGAGAGGTCTTGGGGCACCAACCAAAGAAAAATAGAACCGACTGTTGCGGACAAGAATGCGAGGAAGCGATTTAAAGAAGAAATCAGGTGCAACAAGAATACATCCAGCAAATAAATGAGGCCAAAGAAGAACAATACAAAGCCCTTTGACGTCAGCCTAAAAAACTGTGCCGAAGAATGAAATTATTGACCACCAATCCAAAAATTCAACAAATAAACGAAAACACGGCCCTACCTTAAAGGCACATCGGCATATGCCTCTTTTAAACTACTAAGAGACGGCTTTAATCCACAAACAAGCCTTTGTAAAAATGCACAAGAAGCAATCATAGGCAAACCAGTCGATATTGAAAAAAGATGATTGCCATATTTCCAGAAGCTTTTCACAGTGTCCCTAAGGACGACTGAAGCTTTGAACATTCCAGAAGCAGAGCTGGAGGTCCCGGTCTTACCACCGGCTCCTGAAATAAATGGAATACCAGCAGAACTGCTCCAGAGCTGGGATCCTCATCTAAATAACCTTCTCCATCGACTAATATACAAAATATGGTCAGAGCGCCAGTTACCAGAGGACTGGCGAAAAAGTATAATTTGTCCTGTACACATAAAGGGGGACAGATAAGGTTTGACAACTATAGAGGCATCGCTCAACTGTGTACGTCTTATCAAGTTGTCTCCAAAATCATAGAAATAAAATTAAAGCCATTCTATGAAAGTATTTGGTAGGCTATGTGGTCTAGTGGTTAGAGCATGAACGCATAAGCCGAAGGTGCCAGGTTCAAATCTCGTTGGGAGCAACGTGATTTAGTTCAGGGGATTTTTCGGACAGACTACGAGTGTTCACTCAGTGGTGATATGTACTGATTTAATGAAAAATGAGATACTCTAACTTTCTCTAAGCAAAGGCCCGAGAGGGGCTGTACTGCTACAAAGAAGAAGATGATGATGAAAGTATTTTAGGAGGGTATCAGGGAGGCTTTCGAAATAGAAGGTCTACAATAGACCAAATATTCTCAGCTAAGCAGGTGCTCGAAAAGTGCTGGGAATATGACATCAATATAACAGAAATGCACTGAACAAAATAATGCTTGATTTTGGCGTCCCAACAAAACTTGTCCGCATGGTCCAGGTCACGACGTCCCAAGTCGAGGCAAACGGTGAACTAACGGACAGCCTTATTGTGGAATCAGGCTTAAAACAAGGGGATGGACTTGCCTCAATGCTCTTTTATATTGTGCTGGAACACGCCCTCAGGAAGACATCAACTGAAACCGCGGATAAACTATGTTCAAGTCCACACAATTGGTAGCATACGCTGATGTCGTCAATATTATATCACGTGGAATCTCAAATTCCAAAGGAGCCTTTCTAAGCCTAGAATCTGAAGCAAATCAAATTGACTCCAGTTAGACAAAACCTGACCGTAGGCGACTTCAACCTTGAAAGTCTGGATAATTTTTTTAGGATTTTGTACTAAAATACAAAACCCTATTGCAATCACGACCTGTGTCCGTCCGTCCGTCTGTATGTCACAGCACTTTTTCTCCGAAACTATAGAGGATACAGCCACGAAACTTTTTGGAAAGGTCAGAAAAAGTGACTTCTTGAAAGTTCAAGGGTGGAAAAATTTTTCAAAGGGGTTTAAGGGGGGTCTCCCCATATAGAGAGGTGACCCCTCAAAAAAAAAATTTCACCATTGGTAGTCGAGTAGGGTGTCATTGGAAAGGTCACAGTGAGATCTTTTCAAAACAAGTCTTGAAATTTCCTTATGAGTACCGAGGGGGGCAGGGGAAGGGGAAACGTACGAACTTTTCGCGTACCCCCCCCCCCCCGCGATTGGACACCTTCCATCCGAAAAATCTGAAAAAAATCACGAATGTAGGCCTTAATGGATACAACAACAACAAATACATGAGAAGTCGAAATTCACTCAAATTTGTTAGTAATAGTATGATTTATCGATGTTATGTTTTCTTGAATAAAATCTAAACTTGAATAAAATCTAAACGATTCAATAAAATTTAGCAAACAGATGACTATTCATAAGATTGATCTTTTCTGAAAGTTTCATAAAGATCGAATGGTATTTGATGAAGTTATAGCGATTTGAATTTTCCTGTATTACTATGGAACAATATGCCCTGTTTTCCTATGGAAACATATGGCTATGGAACCATATGCGCTTTTTACCGACTTAGACACTACAGCTTTGCTAGGATTTGCATGAAAATTGCAGGAATGATAAGTATCATGAAGATGAGTATATACAATTGAAACAAGTCGAAGAGGCAGGAGAGAACTCCTAGCAAAAGGGCTTTGTAACCATTCTAAGATTCGAAAAAACAGGCCATGAATCGATGATTACAGTAGAGGAGTGGCCCCTGAAATAAAAATTTCATGAAACGTAGCCGATATGAGTATCAACTGAAAGTTCTCTATGAGAGCTTTTCAAAACAGTTCTTAAACTGACCATTTTTGCTTCAGTGGGGGCACAGGGGGGGAAATACATGAAAATGTGTTTCTTCCCTCGCGAATGGACACCCGTGATCTTAAAAATCTGAAAAAATAATCAAGGGAGATATTTATGGGTATAACTGTAACAAATACCTCAGAAGTCAAAATTCTTTCAGCTTTGTTAATAATAGTATGATCCTCGAATTTTACATTTTCTCCAATAAAATCGTCTTTGACATGTTTCTTGATTTTATTCGTTGCTGGTTACTGCATTTTGTGAAATGAGCACAAAACCCTTCTGACATGAGCATAGGTCTGTCTACCCAACTTGTTTTATCTTGGAGCCAAAACCTATAAGGACGAGATTGGACGCCACATAAACGCCGCAAATAAAACCTTTTAGCCTATTAGTCCTTACTTCCCATTCTAAGGTCCAGGGTTGTGCACAGGCAAAATAAACTCCGCATTTATAAATCACTAGTCAAATCTGTGCTGTTATATGAAATTGACACATGGACCCTGACGACCAATGCCGAAAAGGCAGTGACCAAAGATGATGATGATGAAATTAAAACGCATCTATAATTCATGATTGCATATCAGGTTGAAACTTTACTTATTCATCAGTACAGACATGAGCTCAATGATCCTATGTGCAATAGAATGGGATCTATTGCGGATTTTAATTTTTTCTACTTTACTGCAAACCCACCAACACTATTTTATCATCGCAATAGGAATATTTGTCTTCCTAAAAGAAATAATATAAAACTCAGATTTAAAATCCGTTGTTCATTCAATGCGATTAGATTTCACTTTTACGACTATTCAAATTTTAATGTTATTATTCAGCTTCCCTTTGGTCTTCTTTTACTTTCTGTAACTCCATCAAAGTGATATTATTTCTTGCACCCCAGCCACTATAACTACAAACATAGATCAGAAATAAAATTCTTCGGTGTAACGATAAAGAATTACAATACCTCGCAGTCTTTTCCTCCATAAAAAAGATTTTTACTACGTAATTTATGCAGTTAATTAAAACTTTGAGTAGTTTTTATTCTACAGTTGTTAATATTGTCTGAAAAATTCTGAAAAAAGTTTTGTAGGTGGGAATAAGCGGATTATATTTTACACCTTAGGATTTTCGTTCTCAAGATCCTAAAATTTAAACAATTATAATTATCTTTAAAACGGTTATTGATGGATTAGTTGTCTGACGAATTAAGTGGCTCTTTAGTACCCTGCTGAGCCATGAAACTAGTCGAATTAAAGCAGATTCTCTGCTGGGCAATGGAACGGTGGAGAATATCTAGTTGTGAAATTAGAATGGTTTTTTATGACCTGAAAAATTTATGGTAGAATACATTTAGAGAATTGTTAATTGGTCAATTCCAATTCGTAGGTGAATGTTACTTCATACTTTGTTTGAATACATTTTTCAGCAAAACAATATAGAAATGAAATCTTTCGCTTGAAAAAATTAATAGGCTCATTCTAAACAAGGTTTATATGATTACTCATAGATACACGCTAATTTTGTTTGTAATTGTAAAATTAGAGGGAGGCAAGTGTTTGGGTTTATACTCATAGGTTTCATTGACTTCAGATGTTAAACTCCTGTAAGTGATGGTGATTATTGTGAATTAAGTTTTTATCTGCCGTTTTTTGATGATTATGTGATAGAGGGACTCCATACCAGATATTGTAGGAGTTATAGAACAAAAATACTCGAGAGTTCATTGCTCTTTTCTCTCTTTGGAGATGAGCCATACTATAGATAGAAAAGCATGCAAAATCGAATGAAAATTAAAGGTGGTTACCCCAAATCATTCAATTGTTATTCGAGGTGGTTTCAACGATTTTGTTCCTTATTTCCTTGGTGACTTCTGTTTTTCTTAGAGAACCAATTTAAGAACTCATAGAATAAATATACCTAGGCATAATATTTGATTATATTTAACCGAAGTATGAAAGTCCCTTTGAGAAATGCCTCGAAACTAACTAAATACCTTAAGTAAATTTTTGTAGTAAGGGTCGTTTGCTTGTTTTGTGAATTCCAAACTAAATGCAGTAATAATTTCCATAAACGAGGTGCCACAGTCCTAAGCTTATTAAGTATACCAAAACCTGTATCTGTTTTCCATTTGATGTGTGCTCACCATAAATCTAATAATATCCTAAAATAATTTAAGGCGCAGCCCCCAGTGAAACTGCAAATTTGGGTAAACTTTACAATCGTTCACCTCAGAAACGTTACGAATATTTGCAAAAAATTTTTTAGCTAGAAGTCAAAATGAACCTTTGGCTATTGAATCAATTCATTTTTTTTTTTTTTTTTTTTTTGCAAAAAGTATATAGCAAAAGTTATTAAATTCAAACAAAAAGGATGTTTTCGTTAAAAAATGTAGTAAATCTCGGAAACTACTTAACGTACCGAGTTGATTTAAGCTATTTTTGTTAGATCTAAATTATTTACATTGAATTAACTCATCAAAAATTTAAAAAAGATTTTTGCAAAAAAATTCGTTGAGCAATTTATTTGTGTCTTTTTTCAAGACTTCTTGATCACATTTTAAATTTATGTTACAGAGTTTGTAATGGACCTGCTTGCAGGATATTTGATCGAAACAAGTGCAAACAGGTCTGAACATATGATAAAATTGGGCTTCAAAAATTCGCGACTCTGGTGGTGATAAATCTTCTTTTCTGCCCAATGTGTGAAATGCAAAATAAAATAACAAGCAAGTTGGGTAGACAGACCTGCGCTCATGTCAGAAGGGTTCTGTACCAAACTTACAAAATGCAATCATTAGCAACGAATGAAATCAAGAAACATGTTAAAGAGAATTGCTCGTTTAAAAGAAAATCCATTGTTTCTTCATTTTCAACCAGCAAAAATCACTGAAATCATGAAATCCCAAAAGCATTTATGTCATCGATCTTATCCAAAATTTTTAAGAAGATCAAATCAAAACTGCAGCGTCTGGTTCGATGGAAAGCCCATAAAATACCAAATTAATGTGTTATTGTTGTTGTAATTTTAGAAATTTCAAATGGATATAACTTCCGTGAATATGATATGAATTTCATCAAACTTACAGAGTATTATATCCTAGTGTAAGGCTACTTAAATATTGAATTTTGTTGGGTTTAAATGCATCCAAACGATTTTATTGGAGAAAATGTGAAATTCGACGATCATTCTGTTATTAACAAAGTTGAACGAATTTTCATTTCTAAGGTATTTGTTGTTGTTGTACTCATAAACATCTCCTTGATAATTTTTTCAGATTTTTTAAATCACAGGTGTCTGAGTCGGTAAAAAGCGCATATTGTTCCATAGCGATATGTTTCCATAGTAATACAGTGCATATTGTTCCATAGTAATACAGGAAAATTCAAGCCGCTATAACTTTTTTAAATACCATTTCATCTTTGTGAAACTTGCTGGGCAGGTCAGTTTTATTGATAGTCATTCGCATACTAAATTTAAGGCTACCGTTAAGATTTTATTCAAGAAAATGTAAAATCGATAAATCATACCATTACTAACAGAGTTGAGTGAATTTCGACTTTGATGTTGTTGTACTTATCAAGGCATACATTCATGATTTTTTTAAGGTGTCCAATCGCGAGGGGAGTGCGCGAAAAGTTCACACATTGTACTGGTAAGGCAATTTTAAAACTTGTTTTGAAAAGATCTCATCAAGACCTTTCCAATGAGACCCTATTCGACTACCAACGATGGAAATTTTCTTTTAAAGGGTCACCTCCCTATATGAAGAAACCCCCCTTAAACCCCTTTGAAAAATTTGTTCACCCCAAAACTTTCAAGAAATCACCACTTCTGGCCTTTTCACAAAGCTTCATGGCTGTATCTTTTATAGTTTCGGAAAAAAAGTGCTGTAACAAACAGACGGATGGACACAGGTTATTATAATAAATAATAAGAAATTCTGGCCCACTTTCATATGAGGTGTGGTCAACTTTTCAACTGGTTTTTAAAAAAAAAGTATTAGGGTATTAGTCTAACTCCAAAATTATTTTTTCTTTTTATTGAATATGCCCGAGCATAAATTTTGATCAGCAAGGTGCTTGAAGTGATACTGAAATAGACATTCAACGCCCACATTGAGAAACATGAGTTGATACCGAATTGCCAGTTTGGTTTCCGTGCTAGACATTCGACCATACATGCATTAACGAAAGTAACCTCATATATGTGTTGTAAATAAACAATAGAAAATGTCTTAGAGCGTGTCTCATTGATATGAATAAAGCCTTCGATATAGTATGGTTAGACGGACAAATTTTTAATCATCTAGTCGCCATAATATTGATACTTTGTATGAATAATCGTTCCTTGCAACTGATGTAAAGCTGACAGCAATGCGCGATTTTAAGGCGTGACTTGAATGATCTGCAGCAAGGAACAATTACTACTCCTCTCCTCTTCTCCATATTCATTTACAACCTATAATAGACCGAAAGGCATCACACTTTCGGCACACACGGGTGATAGCGACCACCATGCTTATAGATGAAAGAATTATTCTAATTTATTCTACTATCAGACCAATCCGAAAAACGAGATCAAGGCCCGTACGATGCCAAAATCTCAATGTAAGGCACATTAACGTATAGATTTACATTAAATTGATGTAAAAGAGCTGGAAATCAATAAACAAGTTTAGTACAGGCAAGTACTCACAGGAGAAAGTTAACCTGAATACAATTTGAAGTTACAAAAATATATTGAGTTCGCATAAGTAGAATAAATCAGAATAATTCTCTCACCTCTAATTGCTGAGACCATCCTACTGGTCGCAATTACCCGTGTGTGTGTCTAAAATGTGATGGCCTAAGAAGACATAGTAAACACGTTGTAACCACCTCCTGACATTTTTTTTCTCTAATAAGTTTTCGGAAAAATTATTAATGCAGCTCAATTGAAGTAGCTACGTATAAACAATTTTCATATATATTTATATATATATATATATATATATATATATATATATATATATATATATATATATATATATATATATATATATATATATATATATATATATATATATTGAGTCAGTCTAAAAAAGTACTTAGCCTTTTTTGTCCTTTTTCGATTGAATATTTCTTTTATTTAAACTAGGTTTAATTTAAGTAGATATTGTCCATTATTATCTACAGCCTTTTGCCATTTTTTGGGTAGAGCCATTATTCCATCTGTGTAGAACTTCTATGGTCTATCGGCGAAAAACTTAGCCAAGTGATTTTCACAGTCCCTTTTTGAAGTGAATTTCTTTTCATTAAGGAAGATTAGAGACCGAAACAAATGGTAGTCTGATGGTACAAGGTCTGGGCTGTATGGTGGATGCATCAAAACTTTCAGCCAGGCTCTGTCAATTTTTGCCGGGTCATCAAAGATGTGTGTGGTCTGGCATTGTCATGATGGAAGACAAAGCCCTTTCTTTTGATGAATTCTTGCCGGTTTTTTGGAATTTCTTGTTGCAATCTTGTTAGTTGCTGACAGTATAGAGCCAAATTAAGTGTTTGGCCAGGTTCTAGCACCTCGTGATAAACAATTTCCTTCCAATCCCACCATAATCTTATTTGGTGTCAATCTGGCTTTGAAGTCGTTTGTGATGATTCACCTTTTTTGACCATGATCTTTTTCAAACGACATTCTCGTATCTTACCCATTTTTCATCACCCGTAATGATTTGCTTCAAAAATGGCTCGATTTCGTTGCATTTTATTAGCATTTCGCAAATGGAAATTCGGTCGATCAAATTTTTTTGCGTTAAATCATGCGGCACTCAAACGTTGTTTGTGTATCCAGCCTTACGTAAATGGTTCAAAACTTTTTGGTGATGGATATTCAGTTCCTTAACGATGTCATGGCTGCTTATGTGTCGGCGTTCTTCAATTTTTTGTAAGATATAATCGACTTTTTCAGTGATTGGTCGACCTGAACGAGGTCTCCTGGCCACACATTTTTTCACGAGCCTGCGATGCATTCTCACCTTGATCGTAGTGATATTGTAACATATAACGAATTTTTTCAGATATTTCACTCATTTTTAAATGAATACAACTTTTGACACGAATGACGAAATATCACCTTTCAAACGTATGTCAGTTTGACTCAATCTGATTAGTATTGCCCGATATATGACAACGAACACCATCTTGTGACAAAGAAGGCTCAGTACTTTTTAGACTATCCAATATATATATATATATATATATATATATATATATATATATATATATATATATATATATATATATATATATATATATATATATATATATATATATATATATAAGTTAAGTATGCGCGATTGTTCCAAAAAAATAAAGCCCTAGTAAGTTTTATCTTGAATGAATTTTATTCTTTAAATCTAAGCTTAGAACTATAACACAATTCTGTCTTAACTTAAATGTAATCTCAGTTTACAAAGAAAATTCTTTAGCGAACATGTCATCTTTTAAGATTCGATAGTGAGCCGGATTTTGTTTGCAAAACAATTTTGGTATGTTCTTTTCTTGCGAATTGCATACAAAGTTGTAGTTTAAAAAATACAATGTTGTATCTTGCTTTGAATACATAATGAATGATGCTCCTCCCCGCTAAGATTTGAATTACCCCTGGAATTTGTCATTTTTGGAATTGATTCATTTCCAATTAAGCTCAAAACTTTGATTTTGTTTCTAACCATTTTTCTATAAATTACTAAGAATGTTACTTCTCCAAGACTTATCTTTATTATCCAGAAAAGGAAATCTGATGTCAAATGATAAAATGTTTTATGTTCTAATAATTCTGTTTTTTTTTTCAAGATTCTTTGTGATATTCAATTTAATATCTTCAAAATTAATTCGATTAGCTTTGATGGGGTATACATTTATTTTTGGTATAATTACTCTTTGTATAAATTCTCTTTTGATATTCGAAAATTCTTTTTCATTAATTTTTATTGTACAATTGTGAAAATTCAATAGAAAATTTTAATTTAATACAATTTTTCTTTCATCACATGTTGAGGAGAGTATACAATTTTAGCAATTTTTTACAATTATTAATCCATCATCAATTAATTCTATTGGTTGATCTTTCATAGTTACATAGGTACAAGTATTTGAAATGTTACAAAAATAATATCTTTGCATCTTTTTCAATTATCATTTAGGGTCGTATTTATATGTTTTATTTTCATATTTAACAAGTTCACATTTATTTTCCGATAATTCGACATTTTCACTATTGGGATTGGATAAAATAGGATTGTGTTTGTGGTTATTACATAATTAGGGATTTTATTATAAAGATAATGTTTTTATTGGTGAAAGTTGCTAGCCCTAACCTTATTTGGGGTAAATTATGAAAGTCTATACCAGATTCCGTTATTTCTTCGGTTGTTAAAACATTGTCTACCATTTATGCTAATCTAGCTGAAGCGATATTATTTTGAATATGCGTTATATGATCCTGTAAGGTATTAAGTTAGGTGAGTAAGGCTATATGGGCTATATCTGCTCTGAGATTCATTACATCAGAATCGATTTCTTCTGCCCAAATTGAGATATTCTTTTGATCCTGGCTAATTATATGTTGAATGGTTTCAATGGATTTGTTAAAGTTTTCGTTTATTTTTATTTGCTGATTGAGAGTTTTTGCAATTTTGACTTGGTTTTCGCTTGATTCTTTAAAATAAGTTTCTAGTTCTCCTTATCGTCAGAGTCTAGAGTTCCGAATAAATATTTATATGCTTTTCCTACGAAATTTAATAATTCGCGTTTTACTCTATGGGGAATTAATGTGGATATCTTGGGTCTGATAATTGATATTTGTGCAGATAATTCTGTTTGATTTCCTTGTTTATGATTGCTTCCCTTTTACTAATAATGTCCATGATAGTTATATTTGGGTTAGTATTATCCAATTTATTCTTGTATTGAAGGTAAAAGTTAGTTTCTAATGCGTGGGTATTATCGAAAAAATAAGTTCTGCTAAAGTTTGGTTATTACACTTGTTTTTGAGGAGATTCTTCCTATATTTCTCATTTACACTGCTAATTGTTTTTGTTTCCGAAATTCTTTTCCTACAAATTGCTTTTGTTGATTGCGTATTTCCGCTTTGATTTATCTTGCCAGATGCCAATTTTTCGTTGAATTCGATTATGTCTAGAGTTTGCCCTAATGCTTCCGAATTCATTGTATGTAAGATTTAAGTGTAGTCAATTGGAATTTTCACTTGTCGTAATGTAATTTCCGTGAATCCTACTTTTCCTTTAATTTCCTCTATCGATAGGCTGCATTTCGTGTGCTTCGTGATTTTTTTAGCCAGTATAATCGACCATTAGTGTCCACAATCAGGAGAATTGTGCGCAAATTTCAGCAAACTGGGTCCGTAATAAATGTGAAATCACCTGTGCATGCTCGCCCAGCTCGTTCTGCGAAAAACATTGCACTCGGCGTCGTGCCCAACAATTGAACATCTCACGAACATCACTTATGCAAATTTTGAATAAAGACATGAATTTACACACTTTCTAGGTTCAATTGACTCAAGAGCTGAAGCCTACTGACTATTTCAAGCGTTGGCAATACGCCGAATAGTTGGTTGAACAGACAGAAGGGAATGGTGACTGTACAAAGAAAATCATCTTTATCGACGAGGCACACTTTCATCTCAGTGGACTCGTTAACAAGCAGAATTGTCGCATTTCGGAAAATGAGAATCCATGAGCGATTGTTGAAACGCCGATCTGTCCACAAAGAGTGACTGTTTGGTGCGGTTTATAGGCTGGTAGGGTCATCGGGCCGTACTTCTTCAAAAATGAGGACGGTCAAGCGGTTACCGTGAATGGTGTTCGGTATTGCGAGAAGATAACGGACTTCTTGTGGCCAGAAATTGAGGTTATGGACCTGGACGATATGTGGTTAAAACAGGATGGTGCCACTTCCCACACAGCCAACGAAACAATGGCTCCTTTGCGCGAGAAATTCAATGGCCGTGTTATCTATGTTAATTGGCCGCCACGATCATGTGATTTGATACCATTGAACTTGTTTCTCCGGGGATACTTAAAAGAAAAAGTGTACGCCAATAAGCCAAGAACAGTTCAAGAGCTAAAGGATGAAATAATTCAGCAGACTAATGACATTGAACCTCAATTATGTCTCAGAGTCATTGAAAATATGGACCATCTGATAGAAGTATGCCAACGTAACCGTGGCGAGCATTTGGGCAATATTTTGTTTTACACATAATTGTCATAGATTGTTCTATTACAGTAAAAAATATTAACATGGTTCTCTGAAAAATTTTTATTTTATTTACAATTAATATCGTGCGTTGGAGTTGGACCACCCTTTATCTCTATTATTGAATGTACCTGGCTGTTATAGAATTCAACTGCTTCATAGCTTTTCTCGATGATAGTTTTCTGTGTAATATCATGTATTGTTCTTAGTTTTTCCCAAATTGTGCTATGCAATCTTTCAGTACCTGCATTTCCAGTATGAAAATTAGGCGTAGTATAATGTACTTCAATACCTTTTTCAAGTATTGTTTGTTTGATGAGGAATCTGCTGAATTTATTGTCTGCTATTATTTTCTTCGGCCTGTAATGATTTTCCGTCTTAACTCCGTACGAACGAGTCGGAACCGACCTCTCGTCGGTTCTAGACGTGAAGTCTAAGTCGTGCCAACGAATGGTACCAACCGGTCAACCAGTCCATGCACCGCAAGCCTTTTCGCCGTGGCTGCTTGTCGGCCAGCTAGATCGGAGAGGATTTCGGTCGCAGGTCTTTAAATGGATTACGCTCAATTACATATTTCAGCCACCATTAAATGTCCGTTTCAAAAGCGTCGAAAACACAAACATACGGAAAAGAAACCTACTTTACTTTATTCCGTATTTCTTCATTATTCCAGCCAATCAAAATAAAAATAACATTCTATTTCACGCTCTCGAACTTCACCGATGCGGTACCGAAAAATATATTACGTTAATTCGAACCCAAAGAATGCTACGCTAAGGAAAAAAGACAAGACCAGCAAAGGTACCGCGTACCGCACGCGAAGCTAAACCGGCCTCCGCGGATTTTTCAAAACCCTACCCTCTTCCCGGCATACTTACCATGCACTCTCTTTGCCTCTGAAAAAGAAGGGCCAATGGAAAGGAAAGTCATGGTTAATTTAGCAATGCATGTTATTATTAAATTCAATAATATTAGAATTTCTATTACAAATATTAGTATCTTCCATTTAAAAACGAGAAAATTTTGTTATCTAAAAATCTGTAACAAAAAACAAAAAAAAATCGTGCAAATATTTATCTTAGATACTTTTCCTTATCTGACTTGATCTTAGTAGTCTACTGTTTCTTATTTTAAGCTTTAATTTGAGAAAACACAAACTATCTTTCATCTATGTTTTGTATTTAAATTTTACGTTTGAGAAAAAAAAGTTCACTTTTTGGAATTTCGTATATTCTAAGCATTAAACAAATTTGCTGTTTGCTTGTTTATTTTAAATTTAGTCATATAGAGCTTATTTCTCATCGATAAACGATTCGAGGGCTTGAAATATTTTGGAATTTCTCAGACGTTCACATGTATCGTAATCAAGAAATAACAGCGATTTATCACTAAAGAAGAGTTAAAACTGATTAAATTTCAAAAACTAACATTTGCACAATTCAGACATTTCAAAGGAAGTAAAGGCTGCCTTTTTCCTCACGTTTCTTTGTTTCAATTTTTCCGTTTTTTTTACTTAAATCTTTCAATTGCATGCTTACTTAAATCGAATTAGTTTAAATTTATGACATATACATTCAATATTTTTCAAATAAATAAAAACTCAAAATATGTTTGATTGGGCGATTAATTCACTTCGTTGATAAGAAACGCATCATAATATTGTGAGATGATTAGCAGTACGTTCTCTTCAATATTTCTAACAAAATTTAAAATTAACCATTTTATCTCTTCTTCCTTATAGTCGATTACTTATTATAGTATTCAAAACAAAATTTATAACAACATTCAAGTTTTCTTCCCTTTATGCTTTCTTCTATTCAAACAAATAAAGCACAACTCACTATAGAACAAATAATTTTTTTTCAATTATACTTTATTTCAATTACGGTTCGACGTGTATTTTGAATGCAATCAGCCGGATTTTCTCTGTTTTTTTTTTGTTTTCAACTAACTCAGGAAATTATTTGTGTTTTTATTTTCAATGGAATATTGTATTTTGTGTAACTTGGCTGATCGATTGTCGCTTACGTTTCTTTTAAAGTTCATAAAAAAATATCGAATCTACTACTTTAGGCTGTTTCACAAGGACGGAATAGGATACTTCCAAATGGCTCAGAAACATTTTCAATTTTGGTAGTTTTTAGATAGAACGGCAGCGAATTTATTGACTAGTCGATAAATTACTTCAGAGAATCGTTTTGAAGTACCATTCGAAATTTGAGTGACAAAGAAAGGAAACTTGTTATAAGAGGCAATTTCTACAATAAAAGCAACCATTTGAAAACAAATGTGTTTTTTTATGACTTTCATTATCACTAGCGAGCTTTAATTTGATTGGCAGATGGTATTTCCATTTTGCGACTGTTACATCAAGCTCATCTTCTAAACGCATGAGAGCTCGCAGCGAATGGTTAAAAACAACATAAAGTTTTTCAAATATCGGTGTGCAGTTATTTATCATAGTACTTAATTACAACTTCGTTTTTTTTTTTGCGTGACCTTGACCCCGTTAAGTAACATGTTACATATTATGATATTGTTACGAAAAAGGTTCAAGTGTTCTTAGTTTTAGAATCTTTTTACTTTGATCCGATCGTTTGCAGTTTATTAGTTGGCTATTGTTAGCTTCTGCGTTTGGCGACATACATCTAATCATATTCACTTAAATTTGAAGTCCATTTGAATCAATATAGATTGATTATTAATGATCCCGACTTCATTTAAAAATCTCATGTACTAAATATTTAAATATGATTTAATATTTCTTCAACATATTGGTGAGGCGATTGAAAATCCGTCGATATCGCATGCAGATGTAGCTGTTGCATGCTTGGAACTGCATGAAAGCCGATTTTAAAGTCCCCGATTTTCTCTCCTAATGATAAATACTTGGTATATCTACCTTGGGAAGAACGAGAAAATGATGTTTAGCCTTTGGATATTTATCTCGAATCACAACAGCACAATCAGATGAAATAAGCAACAATTCAGTATCGCTCAAAGATTTGACCAGACCCATATTCCAGGATGGTTTTGTGGGCAATGAAGCTGTTGTTGTAAGTTGAGTTGATAGGATTATATGTGATACGACCATCACATTTGCAGAATTCCTGTAGTCAATGCCAAATTTACGAGTCAAAAACAGCACGAACTTATTTCAATAGAAACACAACTAAAACTTCTTGTAATGTATGAAAGTGACTTACCTGATCGAAAAATCGGCACCTGAGAACAAGGTCAATTGTAGAATAACCTCACAAGTATCGTACACGAATATGTAAATGGAGTGAAAAATAAATAATGGAATGCAATCTAAATTTATATTTGTATTAATTTCCACTCTACCACTATTTTTGTATTGTACTCACAACACAAAAAAAGAAAACTTCACTTTTCATTTTTTCTTGACACACACCCGCCATGTGGCTGTGTCCACTCGACTTTTGACGTCCCACGACAAAACTGACGTGGGATGCGAAGCCGATACGACGGACACAAGATTGAAAGCCACATGGCAGCAAGGTGCATTGGTAGTGGTCGCCAGTGGCGTCGAATGATTCATTACAGGCTTTTCATGATTGGCGAAAAAATTTGCCAATACTTCTTTCAGGCTGAAATCATCATAGCCCAGTCATATTAGGGCTTTCACCTCGGAATGAAAGATAATAAGCTGCAAATTGGTATGAACCTTTGTTTTGTCATTCTAAATGTTGTCTCAAAAGTCTAAATCGTTATCGTGTTCGCGTCTCAAGATATTCAAGGTCAAAGGTCACAAAAATCGGTTTTTCGCGAATATCTGGCTTCCTATCGGTTAAATGAGATTTGCATTTATTATAAAAGTTGTAGGCTATAAAATTCCCTACAACTTTTGTTTAAACTTTTTTTTCATACGACCAACCGTTTTGAAGGTAGAGCGCGAAGAGTGCACATCGTACAGTCATATACGGCCTAATGCAAGGTCAAGCGTGAGTTATGGTTATCAGTACGTTATAAAGTCAATTATTTACTTGGAAATTATAATTATTAAACAATGCCTATTATTTATGTACTAACTATTAATTATTTATATTTAATTAAAGTAGGTAACTTGATTATTTATATATAATTATTCATATTTAACTATTTGACAAAACAAAGGTTCATACCAATTTGCAGCTTATTATCTTTCATTCCGAGGTTGACCCCTTTTTTTACCTAATATGACTGGGCTATCAGTTGCTGTTAGGTTTAGTACTGAAGCATATTTAAAAAATTTGTCGATACTCGTGAATATTTTGTTGCCTTTTATTGATAGTATATCAATATTTATGATTTCTCCTATATACGACGGCGTTTCAGTGTCTTTGAATTTGGCTTTTATAGGATTTCTGTCATGTTTTGCCATTGTATATATTTTGCATGTATTGATGTATTTCTGAATTATTATTTTTATTTGTCAAACATAAAGGAAAAGATATCAGTCCACGATAACAAAAATCGGGGACTGATATCTTTTCCTTTATGTTTGACCTGAAGCCATTTTAATGGTTAGTGATCAGTGTTCAAAGTAAATTCTGTTCAATATAGGTATCTTCGAAATTTTTTGACCCCCCAGACGATTGCTAGGAGTTTTTTCACTGTAGCATAGTTTCTCTAATGTTCGTGGAGGATTCTACTTGCATACCAGACTGGATGGCCTTTTTGTGTAAGTATTGCTCCGCTATAGGAGCAGTACTTACACAAAAGTGTAGTGTGATGCATCTGTTGTTTCTTTAAATTCCTTGTCCATTTCCGCATATTTTAGCACAGGTGGGATAATTAGACATTTCTTCAATATTTCGAATTCATTTCTATATTCAGGGTCTTCATTTTTGATTTTCTTTCCTTTTTTCAGGCATTTAGTCAGAGGTAACGCTAGTTTTCCATAGTCTTTCATAAATTTTCTGTAGTATCCTGTAATACCAAGGAATGATTTAATTTCTTTTGATGTTTTTGTGATTTCTACTTCAAGGATTTTCTTGATTAGATTAGGATTTGGTTTTATACCTTTGTTCGTTAGTATATGTCCTAGAAATTCTGATTCCCTTTTCATAAAGTTACATTTATCTGTCTGTAATTTCAATCTATTTTCTTTAAGTCTATTTAAAACTTTCGTCAAATTTTGGATATGTTCGTCAAGAGAGGTTGAAAAAATCAGTATGTCGTCCAGGTACACTATAGAAATTTTATTTATTAATCGGTCCAATACTTCGTTCATCATCCATTGAAATGATGCCGGAGCATTTTTCAAACCAAAAGGCATTTGATTAAATTCGTAGTGTCCAAACTGGATTGAAAATGCTGTTTTTCGTCGGTCATTTTCATCAACAGGTATTCGATGGAATCCTTTTGCTAGATCAAGGGTTGTAAAGCGTTGAGCTTCGCCTAACTTGCTCAATATGCTTTCAATCTAGAGATTAGGAATTTATCTTCGACGATGTATTCATTAAGTTTCCTATAATCGATAACTAACCTACATTTTTGTTGGCCAGAATTATCTATTTTTTTAGGGACGATACAAAGAGGAGAATTGTATGGAGAATTAGATTGTCTTATTATGCCATCCTTTAGCATTTGTTTTATTTGAGATTTCACTTCTTTTTCGGGGATATCAGGATATTGATATATTTTCGAGAAATTTGGTTTTTCATCTTTCGTATATATTTTAGAATGTCGCCTTCCCTATAAAATAATTCCTGAAATTTTATAAGAATTTTATTTAATTTACTTTTTTCTGCTGCATTTAAATAGTCGTTTTAATGTTTTCTCCGTTGTCTTCAAGTTGAGATTTTACATTCGATAGAATAGTTGGGAATTTTGCTCACTATGTGTTTTACTTAAGATGTCCGATTGGATTCTTAATAAATAATTATAAATTTCACTGACGGGTTTCTTCGATGATGTTCTCGTTGCTTTTCAATAAGCCTTTCTTAAGATTCCTGTGATGTAAATGCTTTTAGCAGTAACTCTGAAACTAGGGGCCATGTCCTTTGATTTTGTGGAATGTTCGATATGACGTCTCCAGCGTGTCCAAGGATATTCGGGAAAATATAGAAGTTTTCCACGAATTCGTTATCTTCCGGGTTCCCTATACATCTATACACTAAGACGATTTATCTAATAAAAGTACTCACATCTTCCCTTCCTGTGAAGGGGTTAAACGCTGCCACGACTCTTGTTGTCGTATTCGCTCCCGCATGCATGTTTACTACTTTTTACGCTGGCTTGACCTTCTTTGTTTACCGCCTGATTATAAGCTGCTTCGATGTTTAAGTTTTGTATTTGTTGTCTAATTGCTTCCATTTTTTCACTTTTTATTATTTCACTTTTAGTTTTATTTTCGCTGCTGATTTTTTGTCTTCTGAGTTTGAGTTTGTAGTCTTTTTAAGATTCCTTGTTTAAAGGCTTGTTGGAATCTTACTAATTTTCTTTTGTTAATTACGCACTGTTTTTTATAACACTGCACTATTAACTGTTCACTTTTTATTTGTTTTCCTTGCCAAGTACGTGCGGCTCACAAAATGCACTATTTCGGCCTATTGCACTTCTAAAGGCAGCTTTTTCGTCCGCAGATTTAACTTTTTCGCGAAACTGCTTTGAGCGTATTTTAGAAACTTTATTAAATTAGGTTCACGATACGAACGCCGACTGCTCCAGTTACGTATGAGCCTAAGCGATTATTCATAAAAAATAAAACCCGAGTAAGTTTTGTCTTGAATGAATTTTGTTCTTTAAATTTCAGCTTAGAACTAAAATATATATAGTACAATTCTGTCTCAACTTAATATGTAATCTCGGTTTACAAAGAAAATTCTTTAGCGAACATGTCATATGTCATCTTTTAAAATTCGATAGTAAGCCGGATGTTGTTTACAAAACAATTTTGATATGATATTCTTTTTTTGCGAATTGCAAACAAAGTTTCAGTTTAACCTTGCTTTGAATACATAATGAATGATGCAATACGGTACGTATTTACAGGTGGATCTTATGTCGCTTATATATATATATATATATATATATATATATATATATATATATATATATATATATATAAATAAATATATATATATATATATATATATATATATATATATATATATATATATATATATATATATATATATATACATATATATATATATTTATATATATATACATATGTATATATATACATATGCACATATGTATGTATGTATAATTTAAACTGCGTGCGTCGAAGGATTTGGAGAATTATTTTTTTTAGGTTGGTAGTACTGTCAGTGACATCTGTATCATATTTACATGTCGCTTGCGTAACGCTATCCGCCTGAAAAGACCGGAATTCTGGAAAGACAATTCTTGGTTTTTACACCACGATAATGCACCATCCCATACTGCACTCGTAATTCGTGATCATTTCGCCAAAAACTCAACGCATATCGTTCCGCAACCACCGTATTCACCTGATCTGGCGCCGTGCGACCTCTGGCTGTTCAGCAAGCTAAAAAGACCGCTCCGGGGACACCGTTTTGATACGATAGAGGAGATTCAAGCCGCAGCGAAGACGGAACTGGAGGCCATCCTAGAAAGTGACTACAATCAGTGTTTCGAAGATTGGTAAATCCGTTGACATAAGTGCATTGCATCGGGAGGGGATTACTTTGAAGGGGATGAAATTGATGTGGAAGAATAAATAAAGAAGCAGGCGACCAATAAGAAGATATCCTTTAAAATTGAGTTCACGGGACCTACGATTTCAATGGAGATACATATTTGCGAGGTATGTTGATGTTGGTCGAGTTGAGACGTAGCCGTCTAGGTTTTGATGGTTAAATGGTCAAATTATTCGTGTTCGATCGTAGTTATTCGTGGTTTTTCATTTTTGTAGCGGTTCAGTATTGCTACGTTAATTATTATTCTAATTTGCTTGTGTACATTATTTTGAAAAACTAATGGTACGAAAAAAGAAGGAAAAAAACGAGAATTGGCTTGCGGATACCAAATAAATAAAATATTTAACTATAACTAGAGTTTAAAGTACAGGAAAGGATATTGTGTTATTGGTTCCTTAATATTAATTTAAGGTTTTTTGGACCATGCGGCACATTATTATGGGGCAGCCTCAAATATAAAAGAGCTAGGAGAGCGTTTGTCTATCAATCTCTCTCCTCTCGCTAGAGGATGAATCCTCCAGCTTGAAGGCGCCTTAGGGCGTAGCAAAATTAGACTTGGCCTGAAATAATAGGTCAAACGGTTCCAGGCTATGTTCTGAGGTCAAAAGGGGAGTTGTTTATTGGATAGTCTAGCTGCTCGCGAGCATGGAAGCCCTTCACTCAAAATGGAAATGGCATTCACCTCCCAACCCCAAAAAAATTGTTTGATAGAATTAAGTTGAATTAAGTTGATATATATAATTTGTATGCTCAAAGTACAATTTTTAATTGTTTTCTTTAGTTATATGTAATTTATAATAGGGTTGGTTGATTTTTCTCCTTGTTTTTTAATTTAAAGCGCCATGTGAATCATTAAGCTTTTGAGTACTTTAATTTTTTAAAACTTGCTTTATCTTCATATAAAATTTATAATGATTCGAATCAATGAAGCGCATTTGAATCTAAGCATAAATTTTGAACGGGTATGTATAGAAGGACTTGGAAATCGAATAATACATTTAAAAAAATCAAAACTGTATGTATTTTCCCATGTTTAGTGCTTATTTCCCATTAAAATGCTTTCATTTATTGTTTCATCGATAGATAAATATTGTATTTCATGAGTACGTTGCTCCCTTCTTCAGTGCCGATTAATTTTTATATTATAACTGTCCCTGTAGGATTGAACAGCTTACTCCCAAAATATATACCTGTTGAAAAAATAAAACAAATCATAGCATTTTCATGGAAAATAAACAAATAAAGGATAGAAAAAACATCCTTTTTTTTTGTTGTGATTTTTTCGTGCGTGAGATTTTAGTTTTCAGGGTTTGTAAAATAATTTTACAAAGCCCTGCGAAAATCGGGACCTGTTTGTCCGTCCATCCGTCCGTGGGTCACAGCAATTTTCCTCGCAAACTACTTGAGCTAGAAACGTCAATTTTTTTTATATAGGTGTAAAGTGGTGCTCTCTTCAAATTTCAACCACAAAAAGGTATTTAGGGGGGTCTCCCCGGATCGGGAAGTGGCCCCCGAAAAAAAATTTCAACAAAGGTAGTCGATATGGGTATCAAATGGAAGGCTTTTCAAAATAAGTCCGAAACTGACATTTTTTGCCTCGAGGAGCTCACAGGGAGGGGAAATACATTAAATTTTCGTTGCTGGCTGCATTTAGGAGAAGTTGGGTACAAAACTCTTCTGACATGAGCGTAGGTCTATCTAGCCAACTTGTTCTATTTTACATTTCATGCCACTGTCGTCAATAGTCTTTAAAAAGTTCGGATTTACCGTAGGTCAAAAGGGAGCGAATGAATTGTGAACATGTCCCTTTGTTGAATTAAGTGAATGTAAGTATGTGGAAGCTCGAGGTAAAACGTTATAATGACAAATATAAACGCCCGCAACAGTTTAGAAATCGGTGCAAATATATATCAAACTGATGAGTAGACAATCGTCTCACCGAAAATTTTATCTACGAAAGAATCATTCATTATCCATAATACGCCATAGAATCGTTAATCAGTTTTATGATTATAGATACTAGAAAATTACGCGGTCCTTCTTTTATGTTTGTAAAGAATGCAAGTACGTGTGCGCGTTCCCATAAGTAGCCACCCCGTCCCTATTAATTTTTGTTTTGCCTTACGGCCAATGCCTACTTCTCCAAGTGCTCGGTAATATGGAGGTAAGTAGCTGCTGTGTATCATATCTTTGCATGTACCCCATCACTGAAATTTTTGTATATTTATATCTTTTCATAACCACTGACACTGAAATATTGAAATGTTTGTATCTTTTCATAGCTACTATCACCGAATTATTTATATATTTATATCTTTCACACTTACTATCACCTCCCCTGTCAACCCGAGAACCCAGTCAGGAACCGTTTGATACATAACTTCGGGCCAGGTCTCGTTTTGTTACCTTCAAGCTGGGGAATCTCTCTTCCAACGGGAGGAGATAGGGGAAGAGGAAACGCCAGATAAGCTGCTGTGAATCCCTTTTATCTTTTAGGACTGCCCGAACATAATGTGCCACATGGTTCCCGATGGATTGCCAAATATTTTTGTAAAGTCACTTTGTTTCTCTTTGTGTTTTCCTCTATCCTTTATAGTCAATCTCAGTCTTGGTACTGGCACCTTTCTAACGTACTGGAAAGATTCAAATGTTGTTCCTATCCATAAAAACGGCGACCCATCATCTGCCTCAAACTATCGTCCCATATCACTCCTCTCCTGTTTCTCTAAGCTGCTGGAATGACTTGTACACAACAGACTTCTTTAGTCATTGAGTTCATTTGTCACACCACAGCAACATGGATTCTTGAAGGGTCGTTCAACTTTCTTGAATTTGGCTGAGTTCGAAGATTATATTGCAAGAGCTTTCGATAAACAGCTTCAAGATGATACAATATTCACGGACGTCTCCAAAAGCTTTTGACTCCGTGAACCATGTTCTCCTCTGTCAAAAGTTAGCTTCGCTTGGCATATCCGGTTCGCTACATTCTTTTCCATCGTATCTATCCTCTCGTTCATGTCGTGTTAATCTCTATGGCACAATCTCCTTTCCATTCAATCCTACTTCTGGCGTCCCTCAAGGGTCAATCCTTGTACCTCTTCTTTTCCTACTGTTTATCAATGATCTTCCCTCTGTAATTTCATCTTCATGGATTCCTGTATGCTAATGATTTCAAGGTATTTCGGATAATTAGCTCCCTTGAATATTGTCAGCAACTACACATTGATCTTTTTAACCTCTATAACTGGTATAATGCAAACTTCCTTCGTATCAATGTTTCCAAATGTTTTAAAATGACTTTTACTTCGAAAATTGTTCTTTTAAGTTACAATTACACTCTATGTGATGTTTTTCTCTCCTCTGCAGACTCATGTAAAAGTTTTGGTGTAATGTTTGACCCCAAGCTTAAATTCGATGCCCATATTTTTAGCATAGTTACCAAGGCATCAAAAGTTTCGGGTTTTATTATGCGGTATTTGCACAAGTTTGCAAATATTGCTACCACTGTTCACTATGTGAACAATTTGTCCGCCCGCTTCTTGAGTACTGCTCAGTAGTGTGGTCTCCTCGACATTTATATCTTGTGAGCTCACTAGAAGCTATTCAGTGTAAGTTTACCCGTATTTTGTTCTTCGAATTCAACTTAGTCGATGAGTCTTATGAGCGTCGTCTATCCAAACTTCGTCTCTCTTCTCTGTCGTCCCATAGAACCTTCTTAGATCAATGTTTCCTTTATAAGTTGTACCACCAACAAATTACTGTCATCTAAATATCCATGCCCTTAAACATGTTAGTGCGACCGCTTATGTCCGCTAATATTACATTTACACCCTTATATTTTTATGTGGCTATAAATGCTTGGCTTATCGTATGTAGTATTTTGTAAACAAAACAAGGACTTGCATGATTATCCCTATATGGTATTTTATAGATTTAAATTTGAATGCTTATCTTAATACTTTGCTTTTTGAAACATACCTGCGAATATCTTCAATTGAATATTCTCAAATTCGTAGCTTTTCGTATTGTTGCTTTTTGTATTGTTATTCTGACCGCTATTTTTCCGACCCCCTCTTGCACATTTTATTTTGTTGCAATGCTTTATATTGTTGCGTATAAATTTATGCGTAAAATAAATTGTTAAACGGAATAAAAAAAACTAGACCTTCTTTTTCCCCCCTGAAAGGGGTAAGGAACCACCACATGAGTGCCAAGTCATCTAATGTAAGCCTCACATGGTTGATGATTGGCCGCTGAAGATGGGCCAAATCATCTGGACTTTTTCCGGTCGAGAGGGCGCGTGGAGGCACTAAATCCATCCGGTACCCCATTTTTTCATAGGAGCTAGCCTCCCCGTTGAAAACGAGAGGATGACTTGTGTCATCAGTAGGTTAGGTAGAGAATATTAAGACCCTCTTTGGTTTCGTGCACGTGGCAATAGTTTCATAGTGTAGACTTTCCGTTGGCAAAACGGAATCCCCCCCCCCCCCTATGACACCGCATAAAGCTAGCAGCTACCACGCGTATACGTCATCAGGCAAGGTCATTCCAGCTTAGCTCAAAATTTTGGCTCGGTAAGGCAGGTAACATCGCTGCTGTCATTACGGACCAACATCATTAAACAGTTCACTACATGTTTCATATCAAATCACACTTAAAAACTATCTTTATAACTAAATTTCTAAATGGTGCTGTAAATATCATTATTGGAGAGTCTTTAAATTTTCAAACAATCAACTAAAATATATTAGCTGTAATATGCTTCCTTGATACTTCAAACTTACATATGTATTGAAAGGTGATTGAGCAAAATTGACGCTAAGATTGCGAAAATTTACATTTTTCTAACGGTAAATGTCCTTTTCCATTGTCCGATTAACATGACCTTTGCATGAAACCTTACCCAAAGTAAGCCTAACAATTTACTGAAAATAGAATTCAACTCTCTATTGTCGCTCAAAAGTAATGGATCGTTTACAGCGAAATTAAAGAAAATGTTATTTTCTTGCCGTTTTCGCCATGCGTTAGTGTTGATATCTGTGAGGACGATTAATGAACTGTGTCCAAAATCCAGCATGTTATACCTTGATATCTTACCTTCATATGCAATCTCAATAACTGGAATCCGTCCAGATGTCGATTTCCAGTGAAGAGAAACCGTTACTTTATCTAACGGATTCTATCCTAATAACGAGAAAGAATCCTTTTGAATATCTTATATAAGCGAATAAAAGAAAATATATTCGAAACTGATGACCTTCCTTCCGTTGAAAGTAATTTAAAACAAAAAATTTTCAAGAAAGTAAGAAAACCGACTTCAAAGCGCCCTACAAAGTGAGAAATATGTAAATTTCATGGAATCGGTGTCATATAAGTTTTTTCCTGCTTCGTCGATGTTCACCAAATGTTAGCATTTTTATATTCAAACGGATAAATTGATTTGGTGCTGCTTCCATGGAAAATAGTTCATCACTTTTAGGGCACTTTGAAGTCGGTTTTCTTATTTTCCCAAAAATTGTTTACTTATTGCAATATGCAACTCGATTCTTCTACACATTTTTCTCAACAAGCATTTACTGTTTCGTTTTAAGACCCGCAAAAACTTTTATATAATTTAATACGTTCTAGAGTGCGTTTAAAATAACTACACCAAAATAATACGTTAATGTGAGATATTTTAATGCACTAACATTTTTAATAATGACATTCTCATGATAGAAGGTGTTATAAATATTTATAAGACGGAGCTTCTTAGTCTCACATATAAAAAATATAGAATTCTAAATATTAGAAAATATAGCTTTATTAATATTGCTGTCCATTATTTCGATAATGAATGCTTGCAGAACTGTCAGCTACTCTATATCCGCGATATGTGCTCAACTGATTATTGAAAATGAGAGCTGAGCTCTCCACAAGGAGAATTTCAAGTCTACGAAAAAAAATAACTATAACTAATCGAACAAAAACCAGAGTATTGGTCATAATAAAAGCAATCATTTTTTTTTTGTTTTGCTTTAGCAGTACAGTGCCTTTTGGGTCATCACTTGGAGATAGTATCTCATTACCTTGATTGAATGTACCCGGCATTCGTGAAGGTGATATGGTCAGTACCACGCGTTGGCCGTGTGTCCGTCCAGCCAGGTGCGATACGTCTTGATTTTAAACCAGTACTTATCTTAACTGACCCGGCTTATAATCCGTCCAAAGAATCACTCGAATTAAACTCGTTATTGTCAACGGGGTTCGAACTAGGGATCTCAACTTTCGATAGATGTATTCTAATCACTACACCGCGTGGACCATTCAAAAGCAAAATAAATTGAACTTGAGCCTAAAACAATCATAGTAACTATAAATATAATAACAAACTTCTTGAAATTTCGCAATTTTATAGACTAACATAAAATATATATATTCACAAAATTTAATTGAGATCGAATCATAATCAAGTGAGTTATAGCCATTTCAATTATATGGAATTACACCAACAATAGCACGTGTTTATGGTTGATATAGGGTTTTCCAATAAGAGGTGTTATTTTGATACTAATAGAAAAATGCCATTTTTACTGCAAATGATCGAATGTTCATTTCACTATAAAGAAGAAGATATGCCGTTAATAGCAATAATTAACATTGAGCAAATAACCACTACGACACGCTTACAGGACCATATCCTCTTCATGAAATTTTCCATAACCAGATCGCAAAGTGGTTGCCCTATGTCCTCGATAGCCTCACGAATTTCATCTTTGAGATCTTGAATCGACGCTGGGCTATTGGCATAGGCCTTCTCTATCACGTGGCTCCAAAGGAAGAAGTCGCAAGGTGTTAAATCACAAGATCTATTCAAAATAACACCTCTTATTGGAAAACCCTATATATATTTAAAATTGACTTAGGCACTTTTATTTTCTTTCAATTTTCATGAAAATTTAAGGAATAGTGTTTAACTTGAACATGTTCAATCGGCCGAACATTCAGAAAAATCATTTAAGCTAGATTAAAATGGCGGCTGCACTGTGCTTATGAAAGAAACTGTGCATCTTTTGTATAAATTTGAACGATTTCATATCTAAGTATTGGATGAATAATTCAAGTTATCGATTCACGCCATTAGAAAACTTGTTTCTAACCCTAGGATGTTTAAAAAGACCTTCTGGTAGGAGCACTCTCCTGCTTACTCAACTTGTTTTGTTGTGATTTTTTGGTGAGATTTTAGTTTTCAGGGTTTGTAAAATAATTTTACAAAGCCCTGCGAAAATCGCGACCTGTTTGTCCGTCCATCCGTCCGTGGGTCACAGCAATTTTCCTCGCAAACTACTAGAGCTAGAAACGTCAATTTTTTTATATAGGTGTAAAGTGGTGCTCTCTTCAAATTTCAACCACAAAAAGGTATTTAGGGGGGTCTCCCCAGATCGGGAAGTGGCCCCCGGAAAAAAATTTCAACAAAGGTAGTCGATATGGGTATCAAATGGAAGGCTTTTCAAAATAAGTCCGAAACTGAAATTTTTTGCCTCGAGGAGCTCACAGGGAGGGGAAATACACGAAATTTTCGTTGCTGATGACTGCATTTCGGAGAAGTTGGGTACAAAACTCTTCTGAGATGAGCTAGGTCTATCTAGCCAACTTGTTCTATTTTACATTTCATGCCACTGTCGTCAATAGTCTTTAGAAAGTTCGGAGCTACCGTAGGTCAAAAGAGAGCGAATTGTGAACATGTCCTATTGTTGAATTAAGTGAATGTAAGTATGTGGAAGCTCGAGCTAAAACGTTATAATGACAAATATAAACGCCCACAACAGTTTAGAAATCGGTGCAAATATATATCAAACTGATGAGTAGACAAGCGTCTCACCGAAAATTTTATCTACGAAAGAATCATTCATTATCCATAATACGCCATAGAATCGTTAATCAATTTTATGATTATAGATACTAGAAAATAACGCGGTCCTTCTTTTATGTTTGTAAAGAATGCAAGTACGTGTGCGCGTTCCCATAAGTGGTCACCCCGTTCCTTTTAATTTTTTTTTGCCTTACGGCCAATGCCTACTTCTCCAAGTGCTCGGTAATATGTAGGAAAGTAGCTACTGTGTATCATATCTTTGCATGTACACCATCACTGAAATTTTTGTATATTTATATCTTTTCATAACCACTGACACTGAAATATTTAAATGTTCGTATCTTTTCATAGCTACTATCACCGAATTATTTATATATTTATATCTTTTCACAATTACTATCACCTCCCCTGTCAACCCGAGAACCCAGTCAGGAACCGTTTGATACATTACTTCGGGCCAGTCTCGTTTTGTTACCTTCAAGCTGGGGGATCTCTCTTCTAACGGGAGGAGATAGGGGAAGAGGAATCGCCAGACAAGCTGCTGTGAATCCCTTTTATCTTTTAGGACTGCCCGAACATAATGTGCCACATGGTTCCCGATGGATAACCAAATATATTTGTAAAGTCACTTTGTTTCTCTTTGTGTTTTCCTCTATCCCTTATATTCAATCTCAGTCTTGGTACTGGCACCTTTCTAACGTACTGGAAAGATTCAAATGTTGTTCCTATCTTTAAAAACGGCGACCCATCATCTGCCTCAAACTATCGTCCCATATCACTCCTCTCCTGTTTCTCTAAGCTGCTGGAATGACTTGTACACAACAGACTTCTTTAGTCATTGAGTTCATTTGTCACACCACAGCAACATGGATTCTTGAAGGGTCGTTCAACTTCCTTGAATTTGGCTGAGTTCAAAGATTATATTGCAAGAGCTTTCGATAAACAGCTTCAAGTTGATGCAATATTCACGGACGTCTCCAAAAGCTTTTGACTCCGTGAACCATGTTCTCCTCTGTCAAAAGTTAGCTTCGCTTGGCATATCCGGTTCGCTACATTCTTTTTCATCGTATCTATCCTCTCGTTCATGTCGTGTTAATCTCTATGGCACAATCTCCTTTCCATTCAATCCTACTTCTGGCGTCCCTCAAGGGTCAATCCTTGTACCTCTTCTTTTCGTACTGTTTATCAATGATCTTCCCTCTGTAATTTCGTCTTCATGGATTCCTGTATGCTAATGATTTCAAGGTATTTCGGATAATTAGCTCCCTTGAATATTGTCAGCAACTACACATTGATCTGTTTAACCTCTATAACTGGTATAATGCAAACTTCCTTCGTATCAATGTTTCCAAATGTTTTAAAATGACTTTTACTTCGAAAATTGTTCTTTTAAGTTACAATTACACTCTATGTGATGTTTTTCTCTACTCTGTAGACTCATGTAAAGATTTTGGTGTAATGTTTGACCCCAAGCTTAAATTCGATGCCCATATTTTTAGCATAATTACCAAGGCATCAAAAGTTTCGGGTTTTATTATGCGGGATTTGCACAAGTTTGCAAATATTGCTACCACTGTTCACTATGTGAACAACTTGTCCGCCCGCTTCTTGAGTACTGCTCAGTAGTGTGGTCTCCTCGACATTTATATCTTGTGAGCTCACTAGAAGCTATTCAGCGTAAGTTTACCCGTATTTTGTTCTTCAAATTCAACTTAGTCGATGAGTCTTATGAGCGTCGTCTATCCATACTTCGTCTCCCTTCTCTGTCGTCCCATAAAACCTTCTTAGATCAATGTTTCCTTTATAAGTTGTACCACCAACAAATTACTAAGTCATCTAAATATCCATGCCCTTACACATGTTAGTGCGACCGCTTATGTCCGCTAATATTACATTTACACCCTTATATTTTTATGTGGCTATTCCCATATGGTATTTTATAGATTTAAATTTGAATGCTTATCTTAATACTTTGCTTTTTGAAACATACCTGCGAATATCTTCAATTGAATATTCTCAAATTCGTAGCTTTTCGTATTGTTGCTTTTTGTATTGTTATTCTGACCGCTATTTTTTCGACCCCCTCGTGCACATTTTATTTTGTTGCAATGCCTTATATTGTTGCGTATAAATTTATGCGTAAAATAAATTGTTAAACGGAATAAAAAAAACTAGATCTTCTTTTTCCCCCCTGAAAGGGGTAAGGAACCACCACATGAGTGTCAAGTCATCTAATGTAAGCCTCACAAGGTTAATGATTGACCCCTTAAGATGGGCCTAATCATCTGGACTTTTTCCGGTCGAGAGGGCGCGTGGAGGCACTAAATCCATCCGGTACCCCATTTTTTCATAGGAGCTAGCCTCCCCGTTGAAAACGAGAGGATGACTTGTGTCATCAGTAGGTTAGGTAGAGAATATTAAGACCCTCTTAGGTTTCGTAGGTTTCGTGCACGTGGCAATAGTTTCATAGTGTAGACTTTCCGTTGGCAAAACGGACCACCCCCCTATGGCACCGCATAAAGCTAGCTGCTACCACGCGTATGCATCATCAGGCAAGGTCATTCCAGCTTAGCTCAAAATTTTGGCTCGGTGAGGCAATTAACATCGCTGCTGTCCTTACGGACCAACATCATTAAACAGTTCACTACATGTTTCATATAGAATCACACTTTAAAACTATCTTTATAACTAAATTTCTAAATGGTGCTGTAAATATCATTATTGGAGAGTCTTTAAATTTTCAAACAATCAACTAAAATATATTAGCTGTAATATGCTTCCTTGATACTTCAAACCCACTTATGTATTGAAAGGTGATTGAGCAAAATCGACGCTAAGATTGCGAAAATTTACATTTTTCTAACGGTAAATGTCCTTTTCCATTGTCCGATTAACATGACCTTTGCATGAAACCTTACCCAAAGTAAGCCTAACAATTTACTGAAAATAGAATTCAACTCTCTATTGTCGCTCAAAAGTAATGGATAGTTTATAGCGAAATTAAAAAAATGCTATTTTCTTGCCGTTTTGGCCATGCGTTAGTGTTGATATCTGTGAGGACGATTAATGAAATGTGTCCAAAATCCAGTATGTCATACCTTGATATATTACCTTCATATGCAACCTCAATAACTGGAATCCGTCCAGATGTCGATTTCCAGTGAAGAGAAACCGTTACTTTATCTAACGGATTCTATCCTAATAACGAGAAAGCTTAGCAGTTTGACGATAACAGAATCCTTTTGAATATCTTATATAAGCGAATAAAAGAATATATATTCGAATGTGATGACCTTCCTTCCGTTGAAAGTAATTTAAAACAAAACATTTAAAGAAAGTAAGAAAACCGACTTCAAAGCGCCCTACAAAGTGAGAAATCAATTTCGTGGAATCGGTGTCATATAAGTTTTTTCCTGTTTCGTCGATGTTAACCTAATGTTAGTATTTTTATATTGAAACGGATAAATTGATTTGGTGCTGCTTCCATGGAAAATATTTCATCACTTTTAGCACACTTTGAAGTCGGTTTTCTTATTTTCCCAAAAAATTGTTTACTTATTGCAACAAGCATTTACTGTTTCGTTTTAAGACCCGCAAAAACTTTTATATAATTTTATACGTTCTAGAGTGCGTTTAAAATAACTACACCAAAATAATACGTTAATGTGCGATATTTTAATGCACTAACATTTTTAATAATGACATTCTCATGGTAGAAGGTGTTATAAATATTTATAAGACGGAGCTTCTTAGTCTCACATATAGAAAATATAGAATTCTAAATATTAGAAAATATAGCTTTATTAACATTGCTGTCCATTATTTCGATAATGAATGCTTGCAGAGCTGTCAGCTATCCTATATCCGCGAGATGTGCTCAACTGATTATTGAAAATGAGAGCTGAGCTCTCTACCAGAAGTATTTCAAGTCTACGAAAAAAATAACTATAACTAATCCAACAAAAACCGGAGTATTGGTCATAATTAAAGCAATCTTTTTTTTTTGTTTTGCTTTAGCAGTACAGCGCCTTTCGGGTCATCACTTGGAGTATCTCATTATCTTGATTGAATGTACCCGGCACTCGTGAAGGTGATATGGTCAGTACCACGCGTTGCCCGTGTGTCCGTCCAGCCAGCTGCGATACGTCTTGATTTTAAACCGGTACGTATCTTAACTGGTCCGACTTATAATCCGTCCGAAGAATCACTCGAATTAAATCCCGTTATCGTCAACGGGGTTCGAACCAGGGATCTCAACTTTCGAGCGATGTATTCTAATCACTACACCGCGTGACCATTCAAAAGCAAAATAAATTGAACTTGAGCCTGAAACAATCATAGTAACTATAAAAATAATAATAAAGAGATTAACAAACCTTCGGATAGTTTGAAAACGGTTCATATGGAAATCGTATTTCATGCTATGAATACTAAAAAACAATTCACTTTTTATTCGCAATTATTTAGCATATACCCAAAATTGATCCTCAACTACTCGTAAACATATTATATGTTATATGAACTAATTAAATGCTATGAAAAAAGCCAAAAATTTTCCAAATATAAACAACTCGCTTCAATGCTAAATAATAAATCATTTGAATACAACATACCATTCTAACTTCCACTTGCATCCAAACAAGTTTTTATGCATTTTTAACGAGATTTTGCATAAAAGCTGCATTATTAGCCACGGTTAGGTGTTCTCTGAATATTTTAAAGTTGTTGATAAAATGTATCAACTCGAAATTGAAATATGAAACTACCAAAATGCATTGTTTCACGTCTGAATTATATTCCTCTCCGACAAACCCATGTCTGCCGTGATATCTTAAATCTCTTGTAGCCCGACTGGAAATCATGAGTTGTATCAAGATACGAAAAAAAGATCGCTTGGCTTTGTAAATGTGCTTCGACAGCTCCCTGCAGTTTTTATGGGAATTTAAAAGCATATATAATTGTTTTGGGATCGATTCCTGTACGAGACCAACCCATCAGCACTTAAGGCTGCTCGTTCAAATTTTTTATTCTTAATTCCTTCAGTGGCTGTTGTGTTCTATAACTCCCGCTTCATTTTGCATTCTTCGGTGAAAGTTAAGTGTTTTTAACCAGCGAAAACGTTTTAATTTATGCGCAAATGAAAAACAGGACTGCAAGGACATTTTCTTTCTAGCCAAATCCCGATTAAAAATTCAAAATCCACAATATTCCCACTGGGAATGAAACTTCCTCCGACCGTTTAGACTCTGATTTGGATAATTTTATGCACACAAATGAAAATGCATCAACCGTGCAGAACCCAAAAAGTTCAATGACTCTCCACCGAAAAATGTAAATATATCCCAATCCCCAAACGGCGACGTGACGTTCACTATCTTCTCCCTAAAATGTTGCAAAACTTTTTTTTCCCAATCTGCGTCGTCACTGCTTTCTGGGTTTTTGGTTCGCCGATTTTTAAATCGCAAACAAAACATAAGACTTTTAGCTACTTTAAGAAAATGAACTTACAAAGCGATGAGATGATATACTGCCCGGTCAATATGAGATGGGATCGTAAAAAGGCTACAAAGTTTTTTTTTGGATGCAATCCAAGAAGAAACGAAGTAACCGCAAAACGTGCCTTTGTGTTTTGGTCACGGTTATTAAGAGCGCGGTGAATTATGTTTCTGCGGTTCAAGGATCCATTTCGTCCCGAAAGCAATTTAGTCCGGGTAAAAAGCAAGAGGTGAAAATGAATGACTCCGACCGAATTATTAAGAAAATACCGTATTGGCAAGAAATATAATTTAACGTGGGGTGTTGGGAGCAAGTGCTAATGAACTTTCTCAAAATCAAGAGAGGTATAATGAATTAAATTCCAATTCCGCTGAATCAGGAAGAGGATTTTAAAATTAGGGTCTAACATTAAAGCATTCCTAAAACCACTCAGGTGTAATTTTCAATTGGAACTGGTAATCTAAATATAATTTACTCTAGTTTCATTCCAAAACATAAATCAGCGGCTAAATTCTTTCTTGAAGGGATATTAGAAATTCAATTACATGCATTGCTTAGCAAGCATTAATTCCGCGATTCAACGACAAACAACTAAATCACGCATCGCATTACTGAAACCATTAAACCCAACATGACATTGTCAAATGAAAACACAATATATATATGTACTATAAATGATAAACTTTTACCGAATCTTCAGGCTTAGTATCTACAAGCCAACCAAAACCTTTAACAGATTACACTTATGAATCATTTAACGACTCATTACAATGCAATCGATGGCGCTTGTCTTAGGGTTGAACTTCTTCATCCTAGGGACGGAGTTTAATATCGAATTACTTACAGTCGATTTCTTATGGCATTAGTGAAAGCTCCACTTGAGTCAATCAAGCGGTCCTTATCCCTAGTCTTACCAACATTAAATTAGGTCACGAACACAGTTCGAGAGGATATCAAAACATGTTGACTAGGTGGGTGTATGCTTCCATCAGAAAGATTTGTAATCAATTTAGGAAATTTATACATTTTTCCATTGAAAACCATGAATAAAATAAATGAGTGAAGTAGGCAGTAGTATGCTTCAACTAAAAGTGTTTCGTACATAACATGTAAAATGGACAGGGGCGAAACCAGGAAAAATTTGGGGGGACATACTATACGAGTATATAGACACAACTAGCTGTTAGGCTTAATATAAATGTTACTCAAATCAAATTTATTGGAAAGGCTCGACGGCTTTACAGGAAAAAAAAAGAGAATTGGCCTGCGGACATCAAATAAACAAAATAATGGACTAAAAAACGAAATTTTTTATAAGTATGGGAATTCCCCTTAGTAAAAATAATTGCCTGTTCAACTTTTGAAGATTTTACGTCTGTATCTTGAACTATTGAATGCATTTTCCTCCGACCAAAGGGGCCTGAATAAAAAAACTCATTTTTTGTGCTGTACGTACGTTTCAGTTCAAACTTAAGTCCTTTTATTGAATTCCAAACAAATTATAGCATAAATTTACGATCACTAACCTTATTATAGTAAATACAAATTGTCCAATTTTCACTATATTATAGTATTAAAACAAATAATTTTTTCGATGCGCGAGTGTCACGTCACAGTGACCACTATAGTAACATGCTTTTACCAAGGAGATGTTACAGAAAGCACAGCCACATGCTTTCACCTAACATGGGTTGGGACAATAGCAGCTAATCCGGCAGCTGTCCACTCCAGGACCAAAAAGAAGTTGATAGCTTGATAGCAAATTTTTGTGAGAGTGATCACGAGGAATATCAATTGTGATGAGGAAAATATAAAATTTAAACTGTGATAACAGTGTGGAAAATATTCAATTCCGAATCGAACAATGAAAAAGAGTCTATCGAGTCTGGGCTGAGTGGAGTAGATTTTTGGAAGTTTTGCTTCCTTTAGGGAGATTCTGCGAGAGGAGTGAGCCCAGAAAAAGCATACCGAACGAAAAAGCCAACAGAAATGCTATTAGTTACATCTATACTCTAGCCCTCTAATTTTACGGTATACTACAATAATTTAGCCCGCTAGCTTGGTTAGTGTCTACACTCAGCCAGTGGCGGCGCAAGGAGTGAGCAACGTGGGCAGCCATCTTCGGCCTCGCACTATAGGGACCTCGCGCTTGAGAGCTTTTTCGAACTCATTAAAAGTTTGAAAAGTATTGATACCAGTGAAAGCTGGGAATGATTTTACTCAAAGCTAAACAATAAAACCATTCGAATTGCTAACATTTCGCGTTGCGCATCAATTTTTCAATCCACAGTATAGTATACTGAAATAGTAACCACAATCAACTCAACTACAGTGAGGCATTTAGAGCTGATGAGACCATCGGCGGCGATCATCTTGCCTGACAGTATTCTTTCGCGACCACCCTCAATGTTGTCTCTCACATCACAATTGCACTCCTATCGACAGTGTGTCATCTACAATTCCAGTGTAACTTATAATTACATTGTGCTTATTGGGTTCCTTGACCCTTTCGTAGAATGCCAGTACACTCCCATGAAGCTCGAAAGAAGTATCCGATGGCATTTACTAACATATGCATATCTCACCAAATGTTTGGGCCGGGGAGCTTACATAATGGGCTAGCACATCATTCCAATAATCAACATCAACACGATATAAAGAATGAGTTTTCATTACCGTGAGAACACCTTTTTACCTTGACGGGATATGCAATTTTTATGCAACTCATCATGCGCAAAATTTTATGTTATAAACATAATAAACCCACCTTAATAAGTCATAGTGTATCCTAGTCAACAGTTAACAACAGACTACGGAAACCGGTCTATGTAAGATATACGTGATGCGCCGTCTAAATTGATCTAAGGACCATGGTAAATATCCCAAAACAGGTTTGAATCGGCTATAAGGTTGTTTCCGTTCCCCGCTACTCCTGAGAAAGAACTTTGGTATGTACTCGTGTGCAAGGCCAAATGCTACATGCGTTGATGACTATGGCAACGGCTATTAAGGGAGTTCTGTACCTGCAAACGATTCCGATTTCGGTTGATTCGGGTCTACGTCCACTCTTTCTTCATGGCTCGCGAGACAAAGCAGAATACCGTAAGCATTTCTATTATTTTATTGTGAGTGAGAATGAGTAATATTGTGTTGAAAAAGATTTGAAGATTTGAAAATAATAACTTTTAAATTAACACGCAGTGATTGTTGATCAGCTTGATTTATTCGAATAGAATTTCAATGAGCTAATTAAGGTCATTTTCCATAAACTAGCTGTAGACATGTGGAATGACTGTAAATATGTACGTAAAACCAAAATTACTCGTATTATTATTGTTAATAGATTCAATATACATGAAACGACGTTCGTCATGTCATCCCCAGGTCCCAAGAAAGATAGAGATATTGGGAGAAAATGGGAATCTGGTTCCGCAAAAAGACAAAAGAAAACTGAAAGGGTCCAAGCAGATCGGTTTTTTTGGTTCAGGATTGATGAATTAACTCAAAAAAACATATCATAGCATGACAAAATCAGATGAATTGATTTCTTTGACATCAGATATTGCAACAACCAATAATTCATTCAATTTGGAAAGTACTTCAGATGTATGGAGTAGTAAGCTACAGTCAGAAGTAGAAATAGCATCAAACCCTACTCAAACAGAATCTGAGATGAAGAGCGGAGTTCCTGAACAACAAATAAGTTCTTGATCAGTTAACGGTGATGAAAGCGACTTTATCAAAGCAACGTTTATAAGCTCTGATCCAGGAATGTGGTTGTTTCTCCTAACCGATTCTCAGCGTCGTGATATTGTTCAAAGTGGTCTAATGCAGCCATCAAATAACAGCGATGATGGATATCCCAAAGATGATGGTCGTAGGCACTTTTCTCATTTTTGTTTTTTAAGAAGACTCAGTAATGGTGAAACTGAACATCATTGTTGGCTGGTTTAATCTTGTTATCAAAACAAAGTTTACTGTTTTCCGTGTAGACTTTTTTGCAATTCCCTAACTCAGATGGTTCAGGGAGGATGCTGTGACTGGAAACACTTAACAAATATTTTACAAAGACAAGAGAATACCAGAGAACATATGTAATTTATATTTCAATGCCTTAGCATGGGAAAACAATAGGTAAAGAAAATGAAAGGTTAATTTATGAATCTCAAAAATATTGGTACAATTTATTTCTTAGCCTTACATAATCTGGCATTCAGTGGGTATAGAGAATCTCTTAAAATAGACTGTAGTGAAAATTCCAGCAGCTTCATAGACTTATTCAAATTGCTTTCTAAATATGATCCCACGCGTCGAGAACACATAAAACGTATTAATGGCCAACAACTTGTAGCACATTATCTAAACCACGACATTCAAAATGAGTTGATGAGGCTAATGGCGAAAAGAGTGACCGGAGAAGTGATTCGAAGGGTAAAAGAGGCGAAATATTGTTCTATTTTGCTTGACTGCACAAGAGACTATAGTCGAGCTGAACAAATGTCTGCCGTACTAGGATTTTGCAACATAGCAACTGATAAAGTAGAAGAACATTTTATTGGGTTTCTTGTTATCACTGAGTCAACTGGGGTCTACCTAGCTAATGCAATACTTGAAGAATAAGGGAAAAATTGATTAGATAGAAAGGTACGATAATGGTGCGAGTATGGTAGGCATAAGAAATGGAGTTAAAATTCGAATTTTGAATATTTATCAGCGGGCAACCTTTATCAGATACCAGAATGGAAAGCAGGATCGAAGCAGTTAAAGCCATAGTATTCCAATTTGATGATGTTGATTGATTGATTTCAGTTTATTAGTAAGTTCTTGATTATTTTCAATTACATTAAGTTATTATAATACATTTTACCTTTGAGTTGCGTTTAGTTACATCTCATTTTTAGGGTTTTGTAAAATTATTTTACAAAACCCTATTAAAATCGCGTCCTGTCTGTCCGTCTGTCCGTCCCTTCGTGACAGCACTATTTCTCGCAAACTACTTAAGCTAGAAACATCAAGTTTTATGTGTAGGTGTAAATTGGTGCTTTCTTTAAAGTTCAAGTACAAACAATTTTTATAGGTATTTAAGGAGGTTCTCCCCATGCAGGGGAGTGGCTCCCGAAAAACAATATTTCATCAAAGGTAGCCGATATGGGTATCAAATGAAA
The DNA here is from genome assembly GCA_963969285.1 of Odontomyia ornata. Classification (NCBI taxonomy): domain Eukaryota; kingdom Metazoa; phylum Arthropoda; class Insecta; order Diptera; family Stratiomyidae; genus Odontomyia; species Odontomyia ornata. The sequence continues at coordinate 382,448,773 of OZ017738.1, forward strand.
GGTCTTGGTAAGAACATTTCAAAGTAGGTCTTAATCTGACACTTTTTCCTTCGAGGGCGCACAGGGAGGGGAAATACACGAAAGCTTAGCTCTGTCTACCCAACTTGTTTCGTTATTTATTTGTGCTTTGTAGTAATTGCTTGTGGCTTTGTATTTCTTCCAATTCTCTCTCGTGTTAGTTTCCCTAGCAATTTAATATTGTTCAATCTTCTTCCTTTTTAATTTTTTTAAATTCCATTAAACCAAATATTCGTGTCTTTGTTTATTTGTATTTTCTGTTTCCTTATAAATTTGTCCGTTGTGTTCTTTAAACTTATTTCAAATGTCTTAACATTGCTGTAGATATCTATGTCTATTGTTTATTTCATGTTTTCTTTATGAAGTTCTCATCCAAAAAATTTTCGATCATAAAGTCTGTATCTTTGTATTTTTTATGTTATAGATTTTTATTCATTTCAATGACTTCATGGTCTGATATCTTGTTATTAGGGTTGACTTTCACATTCAGGTTACTCATATTGCTAATTATAAAATCCACCAGCGTTTTTGAATTTTTGTTTACTCTAGTGTAGTCCAAAATTCTTTAGCTTAGACAATTATCACAAATATTCTTTTTAAAACGTCTATATGTACTTTCTTTTGTCCACGTAATGCTGAAATTACCAGCTATTATAATATCTCTTCGTTGCTTCATTAAAAGTTTTTATATTCTCCTGGAATAAGTCACAAAATTCTTTTTTATGAGCTACTCGGTGATTGGTATATTGCCGTAATTACAATTTTTATGTTTTCAAATTTACATCCGCATGCCAACAGCCACATTTTCGAATCAATTATTTTTGTAGCTTTCCAATTTTTTGTATATACAACGTTACTCCACCTGTATGTGGTGAATTCGAAATACAGTTGATGTTTTTATATTGCGTTAGATTAAGTTCATTCTGTTGTACATTTTTTGTAACATGTGTTTCTGTTAGAACTAAGAAATCTGTCTCATCGTTGTCAACTAATATTTCAATTTGGTCAAAGTTGTTCAAAAGACCCTGTATATCAGTACATATCGCTTTTGTTATCTTTGATTGCTAGTAACCAATCCTTTTCTTTCTTAGATCAAATTTCTTTTGATAAACCGGGCACATTTTGCTTGTTGTTATATGATTTGCATCCAACCCTTATTTCAGTTTTTCATTTGCTCGAATGCAGCTCCCACATTTATTTATTTGTTCTTCAGTGCATTCATTTGATCTATGATTACCTAGACATTTTATGCATACTTCATTGCTTTTACATTCAGCTGCTCTATGATTAAATCCTTTGCATTTAAAACAGCACAGTATATCTACTCCATCGAATACTCGACGCCTATCCAACCAATATTTATTTTTCCAGCCGCTAAAGCTTTGGGAAATCTGTGTGCTTCCATCTCAATTATCACATTATAGCTTATTTCATTAAATTTTTTCACTTCTTATGACCTTAAAAATTTCAAATGACTCCAACACATGGTTTTGCATTCTAAGCTTGTGTGCTGACCCTTTTTCGTCGAGTTTACAGCTCATTCAAGATACTACAATCCGACAATTAATTGTGTTGGTAATTTTACTTCATAATCTTCACCTAAATTTGACATGTCTTTGTTTCGATGTTTGACAAATTTAGCCATGGACAGCTACAGAATTGAGCAGCGCGTTAAGGCTTTTAAAGCCTTTTACGAAAATGGGCATTCAAATCAAAATGCATTTCGTGCACTTCGTAATTTTTTTGGTCGGCATAATCGACCAAATTTGTCCACAATCGGAATTGTGCGCAAATTTCCGCAAACCGGGTCTGTAGAAAATGTAAAATCACCTGTGCATGCTCGGCCAGTTCGTTCAGGGGAAAACATTGCTGTTGTTCACGATAGTGTTGCAGAAGAGCCATCAACTTCGATTTGTCGTCGTGCCCAACAATCGTGTAGTGAAATAGGTAGATTTAATGTCCGTTAAGGACTGCAGCGACGGTCTGCTGCCTCGGCGGAAGAGGAAGTTAAGATCCGCCAAGATTGGCGTTATCTGGTGACGCATAAATGCGCTGGGAGGCTAGCGTTGCGGCATCGTGGGGCGGATTCTTTCTCTCAGCACAAGGACCCACTACAAAAGAATTTCGCATCCGCGAATTCCGGGGTCAAAGAAATTTCGACCGAAGTCGAAAAGGAGGTAACCAACTAAGGGTTGGAAATTGCTGACGCAAAGGACAAACTGAGCTTGGGGAAGACAGACGGACTTAGGAAGACTTCGTCGTTACCGACGATTCTTATGGCCCACAAATACGAGCGGAGCATCTAGATTAAGGTGGTCGCACCCTCCCAACCAGATCAAGATCCAAACGTAGACGTTGCTATATATTTCCGATTTGAGGAAAAAACTCATTAAACATAATTTGCAGGAATTTTCCCATCAAATGAGAAATATAGACGTGGCCAGGTTATGTTATAGAATTATGTGATGGAATCACATAACTCTATGCCATAAAAGGGCGCGCGCGCGGAAGGTCGCTCTTACTGACAAGAGCCCCTGTTAAACAACAAAAAACGGAGGAGCGCGCCCGATGGCTTGCCCATGTTATAAATGGAACCTGCCATCGTTGCGGGTCCTATACCCGGTCCAGTAAAACGAAATAGAAAGACCGAAGTTTAAATTTAACTAACCAAACATTATTATTTCCATCTCTATCATTCTTTATAACAAATCTATTTTTCAATCTCAATCAAAATTTCATTTAATCCTAGCGATTAATCCGCACCTAATCGCTTTTACTCTCATTTTCTTTAATATTTTCCCCTTCTAATTCTAGTTTTATTATTATTTCATTTCGCATGATAAATTATAAAATGGGCAATTATCGGAAAAATTAAATAAATTTGATCAACGAAAAGGTAAGAAATATAAAGTTTACTCCATTTAACATGATACAGAGTTTACTGTATTCGATATTTTCATAGCATAATCGTTCAAATATAATTCAAAAAAAAGAAAATAATTTGAAATAATTTTAATATAAATATAAAAAAATTAATAAAATGAAGGCAAACGGTGTACTCACCTACATCCTCGCCGGGCACCCACTGGTGATGTGGGTAGATTTACTGAATTTACTGAAATATAAATGTTTGCAATCCGTGTTCTTAACGCAACTACTTTTCATTTAAAAATAAAATTGAAGGCCAGTTATAGTGATGAACTCCAGCAAATGCTTCGCTCTAATACATGTACTTCACAAGGTTATATAATTATGGTTGACTACTCCCTTCTCATATTCATTGCGATAAACAGCTGAAATGGGATCATGTTTCACTTCCTCTGGTTATTTTATCCGAATCCCCAGGTGGCTATCGGTTACATCCGCATTTTATCTAACAATTCAAATATCAGGAATTTATCTCCAGCTCTGCTTTTGCTTTTTGTAAATTTTATCCAATCAATCAAATTCCAGTAACAAGGTCGTGACTTGACACTCAAAGCACTCTTCAATTTTGGTGAGAATTATAATTATAAAAGCTATTAAAACCAACAAAAAGGTCATTCTACGTTGGCTTCTGTTCACTAATAATTTTCAAAGCCAAATCTTGATTGACTTTAGGTAGATCAGTTTTAAGTTGAAGTCAACTTGGTCGTTCGGCTTCAATTTGTTTTGCCGAATCTTTTCTTTTCGGAATTTATCATAGGCAAATGGTTCGATGACTGCTTTCGCTTTATTGTACTGGCGAACATCAATGAAATAGCCATGCCTATAAGCTCATAGCAGATTTGTTCCGATTAAATTATCTAAATTGAGCTCTTCCAACTCCTTTTTGGGGACAAATTGGTAATCATCGTAGGTATTTTCAACAACCTGAACCTCCAAGAGATGCAAACCCCTTCAAAGTAAGCACGTTGGCACTTTATAAACACTTGAATTATCTTTAACTTAAAACAAAGAAGACCAAGTTTAAAGCTTGATCATATTGTAAGTTCCGCTCTGACAGCCCGTGTTAAAAAATTTAACAAAGAAAAATAACTGTTCACTTCGAAATTTCACTACTCTATCCACTGCAACCTAAGCTCGATTGTCCGCGAAGAGAACCTTCGCACTGCCAAGATTCAACCGAACCGCACTGCTTGGCGATTTGAAGCAGACTCCTTCCAGATTTCTCGATCCGTCCAAATCTCCCCTCACTCTCTGTCCCAGAAATTCCCGACCTTTCTTCTATTCCTTACCGTGAATATGGTAAATCGCATCAGCTGAGCTCAGCCTAGTTAGCTTGCCTTCGGTAATGTAATACACCGTTGGGCTCTACTAGATCAGCGTTCCCATAATCGAAATTTTATTTGGGAAATTTAAATTTTTAAAAACAAAATTTAACTCAAGTAAAAAAAAAACAATGAAGATTTTAAATGGTAATAAAAGTTAAATCTCATGACGGATATAGTTAAAAGGAAACATTTAACTTTAATATAAAGGAAAATTGATATAAAATTACATTTAATAATAATAATAAGAAAGAACACTATTTTACAAATTACGCTAATGAATGGAAATAATCAAGTATTTTTCTAAATCTGCCTTTAAAATTTTGAATAGGAGATGGGAATGTTTTTGAGCAGTTTGCTTGTGTGACTACTCGATCGATACAATTGAACATCTCACGAACATCATTGATGCGAATTTTGAATAAAGATTTGAATTTACACGCTTACAAGGTTCAATTGACTTAAGAGCTGAAGTCTACAGACGATTTCAAGGGTCGGCAATACGCCGAATGGTTGGTTGAACAGACAAAAGGGAATGGTGACTTTGCAAAGAAAATCATCTTCAGTGATGAGGCACACTTTCACCTCAGTGGATTCGTTAACAAGCAGATTTGCCGCATTCGGGCAAATGAGATTCCACAAGTGATTGTGGAAGAGCCGATGCATCCACAAAGAGTGACTGTTTGGTACGGTTTATGGGCTGGCGGTGTCATCGGACCTACTTCTTCGAAAATGAGGACGGCCACAAAGTTACCTTGAATGGTGTTCGCTAATGGATTTCTTGTCGTCAGAAATTGAGGTTATGGACTTGGACAATAAGTGGTTTCAACAGAATGGTGCCACTTGCCACACAGCCAACAAAACAATGGCTGTTTTGCGCAAGAAATTCAATGGCCGTGTTATCTCACGTTGTGGCAATGTTAATTGTCCACCACAATCTATGATTTGGCACCGTTGGACTTCTTTCTCTGGGGATATTTAAAAGAAAAAGTGTACGTCAGTAATCCAAGAACAATTCAAGAGCTAAAGGATGAGATAATTCAGCACATTAACGACATTAAACCTCAATTATGGCTCAGAGTCATTGAAAATATAGACCGTCGGATAGAAGTATGCCACCATAGCCGTGGTGGGCATTTTGGCAATAGTTTGTTTCAGACATAATTGTCATAGATTCTTCTATTAAAATAAAAAATATTGACATAATTCTCAGAAAACTTTTTGTGTTATTTACAATTGATATCGTTCGTTTTGGTTGGACCACCCATATATATATATATATATATATATATATATATATATATATATATATATATATATATGTATATATATATACATATATATATAATTAAATATATATATATATATATATATATATATATATATATATATATATATATATATAATTATATACATATATATATTTATATATATATATGTATATATATATATATATAATTATTTATATATATATATATATATATATATATATATATATATATATAATTTATATATATGTATATATAATATATATATATATATATATATATATATATATATATATATATATATATATATATATATATATGTATATATATATATATATATATATATATATATATATATATATATATATATAGATATATATATATATATATATATATATATGTATATGTTGTATATTCCGTGTGTCGGAAGCCTTGCCAAGGTTGCGGTAGAGCAATATCAAAATTTTGTTCGAAAATTCTTTGTAACCCATTTTAAACGGGCAATTTGAGTCGTGGCTGAAAAATTATATTTAAGTTTAGTCTACTCGCATCAACACCCACGACTGAAACTCCTCTCCAAAGTAGCTAGCCGACAAATAGCCACCTCGGACTAGCCTACGAGCATCCAAGTGTGTAGGCCTTAAGAAGTCCAGTTCGTAGATGCACCTCAAGTCTAACGAATGAGGAGTCAGTTTAGATTTCCTTCTGGAAATCACGATGAAGTGAAAATCATTATAATTTCTTCTATACTCCCGCAGCTGCTAGCCTAGATTTCATAATGGTTCTATGTGATACAGGCGTCACCTTTCCTTTTAAACGAATTTCCAAAAATTTAATATCTTCACTGTTCACGCCATTTTTACCTTCAAATTCAATAGTTGATAGCATTCCGACCCCGTTTTGGTTGCCATTACAAATAATCAAATATGTCAGGTGTTTCAACGAACTGCTGTAGTTAACAAATAAGAGCAAAATCTTTTTGTTCCCTTTTTGTTGGGGTTTTGTACTAAAATACAGAGGCCTATTGAAATCACGCCCTGTGTCCGTCCATCTGTATGTCATAACAGTTTTTCTCCGAAACTATAGAAACTACAGCTATGAAACTTTATGAAAAGATTAGAAGTGGTGACTTCTTGAAAGTTTTGAGATGAAAAAATTTTTCAGTGAGTTTTAAGAGGGTGGTGACCCTTCAACATTTTTTTTTCGCCATTGATAGTCGAGTAGGGCATCATTGGAAAGGTCTCAATAAGATATTTTCAAAAGAGGTCTTACCTTAACAGTACCGAGGGGAGCAGGGGAAGGGGGAAATGTACGAATTTCTCACATTACCATGAAGCAATATGCGCCATATTACAATGAAACCATATGGCTATAGCACAATATGGGCTTTTTACCGACTCAGAAATTACGGGTTTGCTAGGATTTGCATGAAAGTTTCAAGAATGATAGGTAGCATGATAATCTTTGAGAATTTGTTCAACTAGTGACATGAATAATCGTAAAACAAAATTGTGACTGTTTTAAATGAGACGATTGATTAAATTTGTGTTATTTTTCCCCAACTTATACATTTAAGGTACATGGTATTAACACTTGCTTGCATTTTTTAAAATAAGTCGAGTAAGTAGGTGAGTACTCCTAACAGAAAGGCTTTGTAACCATACTAAGATTCGAAAAAGTTTTCCGATGGCATGAATCGATGACTTGAATTATTCATTCTATTCATGAATGAGAAATCATTCAAATTTATCTAAAAGATGCAGAGTCTTGTTCATTTGTACATAACAGGTGCCATTTTATTCTAGATTAAATAATTTTTCTGAATGTTTCGCCAATCGTACATGTTCAAATTAAAGACTATTACTTATATTTTCATGAAAACTCGGAGAAAGTGAAAGTATCTTGTACTCGACCGCACTTGATGAAAAATTTATTAAGGGCCACTTGGTTGTGAGAGAGGAGTGCCCTTAAAAAAATTTTAAATATTTGATAAGATCTAAACTTTTGAAGAGACTACCACTTCTGACCTTTTCATAAAGTTTGGGCTTTATCGCTTCTATTGTTTCTGAAGAAACTGTAATGATTTTACGTCTACGTGCGAACGCGGAACCGACCTCTCATCGGTTCTAGACGTGAAGTCTGAGTAGTGCCAACGGATGGTACCAACTGGTCAACCAATCCGTGCACCGTAACCCATTCATGCGGTGGCTGCTTGTCGGCCAGCTAGATCGGAGAAGATTTTGGTCGCGGGTCTCCGAATGGGTTACGCTCATTTACAATATTCAGCCAAACGCGTCACAAAACAAAACCATACGGAGAGGAAACCTATTCTACGTTACTCCGTATTTCTTCATCAACCAGTCAAGAACAAAAACCTAATTTTTACTTCGCGTTCCCGAATTTCCGTCGAGGTACCGAAAAGTATACTACGTTAACTCAACCCGACGAAAGCTACGTTAAAGAAAATCAAAATCAACTAAGATACCGCGTACCGCGCGCGACGCGAAACCGACCTCAGCGGATTTTCTCAAACCCTACCCTCGCGACGGCATACTTACCCTGCACCTCATTTCCCGCTGAAAAGAAGAACCACTGGAAAGGAAAGTCGTGTTTTTAGTTAGCAATTCATTTTGTTATTTAAGTGTGGCTTTCATATTTTTGCTTTCAGGGTAAGTGTACAATATATATTTTTTTACTATGATTACATGTAACGTTCAATCGAACACATACGTATAAATAAAAAGATTACACGATTAAAATTTTGGTTTTTAAAATTCAATTGTGAGAAAAGTTTAAAATTATACAAATACGTTTTTTTTTCTTCAAACCAATAATAGTAAAATGTTTTGAACGGAATTAAAATATGTGGGTGCTTAATATTATTTTTGTTATTTTCAATATTTTTTTTTTTTAATCAAGCTTCTTATTCTTCACTACTTCTTTCCACTCCAAATCTTGTATGAAAATTCTAGCCGGGAGAGGATAAGCAAGACATTGGAACTTCTAAAACAAAACATTCTTTGAAGAGCTTTTCACGTTAAATTCATTGCTTGTTCATCAATCATTCTTGCTCCAGGTTATATGTATTGTAAAATTGTTTCGTTTGATATTTTCATCTAACAATAAATTTTCGACTATAGGTTAAGCATCTTTTCTTCTTCTTTATCGTCAAAATTAAATTCTAATTTTTATTTATTAGTTCATATATATATATAAACGTGTAAATAATATTCAATAGATCGATTAACATTAAACCTCGGAGCTATTTATTTTATTTATTTTCTTTTAATATAATTTTTTCTTGCTTGTAAATGTACTCTTTTGCTTCAGTCGCGTAAGTTTTCTAGCGAATGCAAATTTCGTGCTAACCTATTTTAATGAATGCTCTGTATTTTTTTCTTGGTTTCTAAATAGCTTCCTAATTTTAATTATTAACCATGAAAGCAATTAACTTTGCAAAAATTTGGATTATCTGTGTGCACTTCGAATCGAGCCTTTGAATTAGTCGAAGATTTTATTTTCATTGAATCGACTGAACACCGAATGTAAAACATCATTAAATAACAAAGAAACTATGTTCTCGAATCATTCATTACATACATCGAGACATTGTTACAAAGGCTAATAAAAGTCAATTCAATATCCTTTTCTTGGTTGAAAATCCACTGATTGCGAAAGATTTAGCATTTTTATAGCTTTTGTTTCCTTGTTACGCCACATAGCATATATATTACTTCAATAACATTTTACAAATACTAGTAAATGGATTAAATTTTTAATGTGGAAAGCGAAGAAAATGTATTTTTCTTAATTGTTTTTCTTATTCGATTAAAAACTTCCTCATGTCCATGATTTATTTGATTTCAGAACCATTGTTTGACTCAATGTATGTCGAGAAACATGCTTTGCTTTTAAAACCATACATTTCATTAGTTTCAAAATTTGAAATTTGTTTCATTATTAGCTTTTATGTCATTGAAAATTATGTTCGTTACTGCTTTACGTTCCAGTCTTTTTTTTACTTCAATAACAATTAAGTAAAATCTATCTTTTTCTTTTATTTGTTTTTCAATGTTTGTATCTTCAATTGTTCTGTTTTATTCTCAAGAAGAAAAAAAAATGTACGTTCATAATGGTACACATCAATGTTTAAACTCTGATCAAATCAACTTAGCATCCGTCTTAAAAATATTCGTTTTACCCCTCAGAATGCTTTTACGACCATTACAATGCTAACCCAAGGCGCAATCCAGCATTTCACGAAATTGCGTCCTCTTACCCCGGTAGCACGGCAAAGATCAATCATGCAGAAGCTAGTAAGCATTCAAACTCCATCGTGATTGTTCTCAATCACATAACCTTAACACGATTCTTGGGATAGATAAGACAGTGCTTGCATAACGAATCGTCAATGCTGACTTGAGATATTCTAGGGGTGAATCCTCATTGCAATCGTGGCAGACATGTGTCGAGCGTATGAATTTCAAATGACGGATTGGCGAAAGCATCACATATTTATCGCCTTTTTATACACGACCACTTGCAAAATGGCTAAGCATTAGCGGCGCACTGATTTTATCGGTCTAGCGAGAATTAAGAACTAAGTTACATCACCAGTTACCCTCGTCCAAAAGCATATTTACCTGAAATGTTTACGTTTGGGTTTAGGTTGTAACACAGAATCTTCTCTTTATCCACAAAACTCACAATAGGATTTGCACACAAAAATCCCGCTGCGATAAAAGCAACTCCTCTCGATGGCACTCGCTACCCACACACTCTGCTACCATGTGGCTGTCAAAATTCTGTTGGCATCCCACGATAAAATAGACGTGGGATGTGCACTGGTCGCAACCAACGTAAAATGACAAGCCACCTAGCAGCAAAGTGTGTTGGTAGTGGTCACCAGCGCGTCGCATGATTCATTACAAAACATTCTGTGCCGGACATACCTACAGATGGAGAGACGGACAGACAGGACTCGAAAATTTTTGTAAAATTTCTTTCACAAAGCCCTAAAAATCATGGAGGTACATCCAATAACAAATAACTTAGAGGGTAAAATTCGTTCACCTTGCCAATAATAGTGGGATTTCGCATTTTTGTCAGTAATTTAATTGAATTAATTCATTCTACATATCTGAACATTCTAGGTTAAGTACAAAACCCTTCTGGTATGAGCGTATTTCTGTCTACCCAACTTATTGCAATCTATTGTGCGTTTATTTCTTCATATATCAATGTTTCGAAGCAAACACTTGCTTCTTCATCAGTGGATAGGAAAATCAAAGAATTTTGTTCTTATTAGAAAAGCCTTTGCTACGAAATCGCTCTTGATAACATGTCTGTTCCACAGGTGGATGGTCTCAAGATTGAAAATGATACTCGAAGGACACCGATGTAACGAACGGTTCAAATTAACACTACTAGTGCCAATTTCTGAGTTCCTGGACTGCTTCAAACCAATGGGAATATTTTGCCCAATAAAATGGGAACTACTTTGAAGGATACCACGACAATAATGATGAAAAACAAACCCCAACGCGGAGATATGAGCGCAAATATGATGCTTTCCGAACAGAACAGACCACGCATGTTTTGAATCGAACAAGAAACTATCATTTTGGATTTGGGAGTATAGGTAGCATTGCATCAACCTACTACAGAGCTTGTCCGTCAATATGACTGATTTGTTTGAATGATTTCATTTATGTGCAATATAATTTAAGTCATAGGTCTATGTCTTACGCAAAATGTTTCAAACCTTAACGTGGTTACGGTAAAAACAGTGCCCTACCCGCCCAACTTATTTTTGAAATATGATAAGACACTTTCCAGAGGCTATCAATAATGTCCTTTCCATAAGCTTAGAAATTTACAATGTCTACTGTTAGCGAATAATGTTCGTGTTGTACTCGTATACAAAGGAACGAAATATTATCATGATCACTAGGAATGAAACGACTTCAAAATGACTAATCAAAAACAAATATGATAATGGGTGTTAAGTTAATAAGATGGAATCCATTCAGCTGCAAATGAAAATAAATGCTAATGAAATTAAAGAACGGTGATAATACTGAAATCGTTTCAAATTAATAAAAAGAGCTTACCAAACAAACTCCAGGAATTGATATGTATATTTGCGATCGAACCCCAATGACATTCCAATCCAAGAAAAAGTCTGACTTTGATCCTTTATGACCAAATCGATTTGACCGTTTCTTGCTTTCTGAGAATATCCAAACCGTTTGGTTTAGCGATGTTCACAAACCAATTTATTATCACAAACAGCCATTACAGCGAACAGTATTAAACATTTATACGAATTATGGTCATAGCTGTAATAAAATTTGTGACTATTTTCGTTCAAATGTTTTTAGTTTCTTCGGGATTTTACATACATGCACACACAAACAAGTGATTCACATTCATGAATCCATTCACACTATAGTTCTTTTGACTTTTCCAATTCAATATCTTATTGTAAATACATGCTCGTACGATTTTCGTTAGGGTTTTGGTTAAAGTAGAAAAATTCCATCCATTTTTCTTCTAATTTAATTAGTGGATACCACAAACACTCGTAAAATAGTATCTTCGATTTCAGAAAATGAAATGAATGCATTTGTGATGAAAGCAATAAATGGTAATACGTCCATTAAAATTTCTGGAGAGGATAAAATTTCTAATGCTTTATTTTATGTGCTTGATAATTTGTTGATTCAAGATTCTGGCTACTTGTGATGGCACGTATAGTGAATTTTATTGGTTTGGCTATTTTTTCCAATATATTTTCTTCTATATGTTATCACCGATAAAGTATCTTAGTAAGGAAATGTTAACAAGCATACCGGACTATAAGCAGATGCAGAAACAATAAAACGGCAAAGGAAAACATACAAACCCACCAAGCTTTCAATTTGATACGATTTTTATTGCTGATTCACAGTATTGGGAACACATAAACTATAAGTTGCAACACGGCAGACGTTTACTGCAAATGAATCACATAAAAGTGAAAGTGGTCATAATTTGCAAGAGGATCTTATAATACAAAGCAAGAATGGCTGCTCATAACTGAAGGATTTGTTTGCTATCCCTCTAGGCGTGCCGCAGGTACTTCATGAGATTACCAGGAATTTATCCTATTCTTAATAACATTTCAACAGCGCTTGTACCAAATCCATTGAGTAAATAAAATTATTGCTGATCTGCACGACCAATAATCTATTAATGTTTATGACTATATCATTTCTTCATACATTTTTATTTGATAAATAAAATGCGCTAACTTTGTTATTTGGCATTATGCGAGCATTAGTCGCTTCCTTTCTCTCTAAATACATTTTTCCCAAAAGCTGTTAAGTGCCCTTTAATCATGGTTAAACTTTAAGATAGACACTTTTTTGCCATAGTACAAATAATTTTTAGTATATAGTATCTTTCTTATGATGAAGTTAAAGTTAGTGATAAGAATTTATACCCAGAAAAGCGGCCGATGGTTCTAGATTTGAAAGTACATTTTATTTCTTTCTAATGTTCCGCTCGTAACAAGATACATGTGTTCAGTGATTTCAAAGAAGATAACAATAGAATAGGTTCAAATTTGACGTCTGTCCGAGACTCCGAAAATTAGAAGCCTGTCACCTTGATGTAATTGCCCGAACATGCCGCCCGCTTTGACACATTATTCAATTGTCAATATTTATTTCCGTGGATACTGGCAGAAGAATCAATTTGTTGATGAGCTGCTTGAATTCTCCGTGGTGGTTCTGAAGGGTGACTACTCTGATGTGATGATCCTTGCCTGAGTGCAATTGAATGGTGCGTGCTAAATGCCACGTAGCCGGAGGTGTGTTGCCCGCTTTTACGATGGCTAAGCTTTCGAGTATGATGTCCAGGGTAAGGGAAGCCCATTTGTCCCGTGATTGCAGTTGCCGCAAGTATTCTTCTGTCCAACGTGTTCAGAAATCGTTGTGTAGCTTCTGAATATATTTCTATCTTCGCAGGAGGTTCATGTGGGATGAATGCACTTCTGAGTCGAGTAAAAGTCCGCCGCTGAAACCAATGAGGAAATGATTTGGTGTCAAAGGATCGACATCGCTGGGATCAGTTGTTAGAGCACATGGTGGCCGGCTGTTCCATTTGACAGAGCAGAGTGTAGAGTTCTTCGAACGTGAGTGTCGCATTGCCGATGACTCTGGTCTAGTGAAATTTAACCGATGTGGCTTCTGCCTCATAAAGTCCTCCAAAGTGAAGGGCTGCCGAAGCAATGAAGTGCCAGGTGATGCTCTTCAAGGATGTGAAATTCATGATGCCGTCCACCGTCTCCCGAGATTTGAGTATCTGATGCATTGATGCTTTTCTTTGTTTGCTCCTACAAAGTTGGTCCCGTTGTCGCTATAAATGAGGTATGAAACGCCTTAGAGCTGTTATAAAGCATTCCGTAGTCAATTCTGTGACTGTTTCAATGTGAATGGCCTTCGCAGTTAAACAAACAAAGAGCGCCACGCAGGCCTTGTACAGCTTGGCTGACCGTCCGTACCATAATTTGACAATAAGTGGTCCTGCATTGTCGACATCGCAGCTTGCGAAGGCTCTTGTAGGCGCACCTTGTACCGTTGGTAATGGGGCCATCTTCTGATGCAATGTTTTCGCCCGATGTCGTGTACACGTAATGAAGATGCGAATGACCTGCTTGATGGCGATCCGTGATCCAATTATCCAAAATTTGTGGAGTAAAATGGTTTGTAGTAATCGATAAGCCGCATGCAAATGTTGCTGATGCTCATGGGTAATGACAAGTGAAGTGATGTGATGATTCCGATGTAGCAGGATTGGATGCCGCTGGTTGAAGGGTAATTCCGCATTTTCCAATCTGCCGTTGATCCACAAAATGTCATCAGTGTCGAAGAATGGGTCCAGACCACGTATTTTGCTTGCCTTAGGAGACGGACAGTTCCGCGTAAGAAGATGAATTTCCTGACCGAAAGACTCCGACTGGGCCTGTCTTACCAAAATGATGTAGGCTTGATTAAGCTCTGTCTTCATAAGTGGACTGATGTCACGATGAAATTTAACCGATGTTCATAAATTGTTGATAAGCCTGAATTAGGTGGCGGTGATCCTAAGAAGTTTTTTCCAATCTGAGAAATTGTAAACCGAGAGTTGCTATCAACCGTTAGCAGGTTAAAACTAGAAGTGCCGAAAGTTATTACCCCCATACAACCGCCCCTATGATAATTATGTCCAGTTATATTTATTGCACCATTCATTAGCATAATGAATGAATATTATGATCAAAACACCTTGTAATTTAATCTGAACCCTTAGTATTTATTTATTTAAATAAAATTATTAATTCCTTAATGACGAAAACGTAATAAACTATATACACTAACTAGCTGTTTCAAATTAAAAAAATAAACTAGTTATAATTATTTGTACATTGTTATTGCAGACGGTTTTTTAAGAAAGGTGGTACTTCACATATGACTTATTATTTGTGCATTTGGATATGACCTGACATCTTGAACGTTTTTCTTGTCTTTCTCAATTCTTCTCCCAGTTGCAGTAAAAAGTCTGTGTTTAATTTTGCTGTTGTTGATTATTTTATACAATAGCCAGGCGTTTGTACCTGCCAAATCTAACAGGTTATAAAATATATAAATGAACTGGCCAACGTCTAGAAGCAGCCTTTATTGTATATTTGTGGCTTATCAAATCTACAACATCTACGCTATATTTCGTGCTGTTGTAGAATAACACTGTCTCAAGTTTTTTCTTTGAGCCACAGTGCTGAGCATAAGAACATTTTTATTCAATTTAGCCTGATAAACAGTCAGTGTTGTATCACCGTTTTTGAGAATAAATGTACTATACGAGTATAGTTCGTTTTTTTTTTGTGGTTTTCACAGAAACGGATATTTCTCTCTGAATTCTTTTTATTGCACCTACGATGCTAATATTTTTTGACTTCAAATATTCCGCTAGTGAAAGTGAACTAAAAAAGTTGTCACATTAGACATTTTGGCCTTTATTGATGTAAGGTTCCACCAATTTTTTCACCACCCAGTCGCCTAAACGCTCATCATTAGGTCTATTTTCATCTTTTCCGAGGTAAGGGAACGCATTTAGTACATAATTTACATCTTTGTCAACAGCCATACAAAATTTTTGCCCATATTTGTCTAGTTTAGAGCTCATAAACTGGGTAAATCAGTAAGGGCACTTAGATGGCAAAAATTGTTTGTCAATGGCTATATATGGTTCGGGTATGTAACAAGCTTGTACATTCGTGATAAATTCGTACCAAATTTCCGAAATCATAGCAAACTCATCTTCAGTCACTCTTTGATATCTACAGGATTTGTGATCGAATCGCAGGTACCTCATTATGTCACGAAAACGATTACGAGACATTGTTGCCTTTATTTTAGGAATACCCCATTTCATCGACCATATTCAATCTAGATCTAAGCTGTGTGCACCAATTGCACCACATATATAAAGTACAGCAATAAAGGCCTCCAGTTCTTCCATCATCATACACCAAGTTTCGCCTCGTAGTTAACGTTGCGCCTCTTCCACAGTGCATTCTAAAATATGCTGCATGATTTTTTTGTGAACATTATTTACCAAGCACTTTTACAAGTTTCATCCACATTGCGTTTCGCATATGACGTTGTCCTAACGCGATCTATAAAAAAATTTTGACAGTCATACCTACCAGCTGTACTACAAGTTTCCATTCCTGTATAGGTAGTACCACCGGGAGAAACAAGTGTTGGGCCTGATGTCGTTTCAAAGCGAGGATTCGTCAATGTTGTAAGTAATCCTCTACTTGCAGGCAATCGGCCACGATTACACCTTGCTCGTCCTCGCTTTTGACTCAGCGCACGATCTTGTGCCTCATTCATGACCTTTAATATAAAGTTAACACAGCTGTAAATTTTCCAACGAAATAAAATAACAATGTAATCAGCTTCCGACATTTCTCTTTGAATGGTGCCTCCAGACTCCTCAGAAGAAGAACTAGAATTGTATTCTAATTGGTAGACGTCATCAGAGTATTCTAAAGCTCGGCATCTGATTTATCCTCTAAAATTTCATTCCAACAAGACAAAATTTCGTACGGTTTCAACACTTCGTGACGTTGACTAGGCATAACTATAAAATGTGGGGTATGCCCTTATAATAACAGAAACGTACACTTTCTACGCTTAACGACGTGCAACTGACTGATAGAAATGATGCCCAACTGTTCATTTACGCACACATCACCCTTTCATCCCGTAACTACCCAGAACAATAATCTTAGATTGAATTATTCCATAGAATATGGATGGGACAAAAATGACCCGGCGGCGGCTCTAGATAAATCACTTTTTTTCATGTACTATTTTTTTTTTATTATTGAAAACAATTAAAATTTAATAAGCACAATAAATTATTAAAAGTCATTAAGTTGCATGGACCTAAGAAAAAAATCGAATCCGTAAAGCAGTGGCAGTTGTCCAGATTGACATTCATGCAGGATGCAATCTTCTGCGTAAGCTTGGCGAGTAGATCCGCTGCATAAAGTTCAAGTCGAGGAATGGTGACTCGCTTGATGGGTGCTACCTTAGTTCGAGCTGCTAGCAATGTGACTCAAAAAGGCTAATGTGCGTCTCCAGTTTGTGTTCTTATGTAAATCACTGTAGCGTATGCCGCTTCCGATGCGTCCGCAAAGCCAATGATTTTCATTGAAGAGGGTGACCCGATATTTCGTGGAATATGTACACCAGAGAGCGTTGTTAGGCTAGATATGTAGTTCGCAGCTGTGGTTCTTAGATTGACAGGAAGTGAATCGTCTCAGCCAATTGCTGACGTCCACAAATTTTGTAGATATATCTTGGCCACGATTGAAACTGGAGCAAGACAACTGAGAAGGGCAAAAATCCATGCTGAAGTTGCCAAGAACGTCCGCTTTGTGTATGTGTTCGGTGTGGTGATGTCGATGTTGAGTCCGAAGATGTCTGAGGCTAGATTTCAAAGTAATCCAAGTACCGAGCTTGACTTGTCCTTGTCAAAGGAATGAGATTGTGCTGTAGTGTTGACTTGTTCCGAAAGTTCAGGTGCATTAGATACCCAACCGCGTAGCTCCAAACCGCTTCTGCTTAGGACGTTGATGATGTCTCGCTTTAGCTCTAAAACTTCGTAAATGTTGTCAGCTTCGCCCAAGTAGTTGTCAACAAAGAAATTGTCCGTAATTGCTTGCGCCGCTTGGTTTAAAATGTTGTCGTTATCACTGACTATTTGATGTAGTGTGCGCGCAGCTTGAAATGGTGCTGATCCGGTGAAGTGTGACCGTGTTAAGCTTAAAGTCTACTATCCGTTCCTCCGTGGAAATCTTCAGACTATTCGTTGATAGTTGGCACTGACGGGGTCCATTAGAATCTGCCTATTCATTTTCACGATGTTGGCGACCATGGTATGTGGTATGAGTGCTACTCATCAAACTGCCAGTCCTTCATTGTAAAGGGTGGCATAAGTCCGAGCTCGAAGTATTCCACCATAAATTTGTTGTAGTCTAGCTGCAGTTGATGGTTATTTTTGAGACGCTTCTCCGGACCGTGTAATCGTTAAATTGCTCTTTCTGCCAAATCACCAAGTAACTGAGACGAGGGCCGAAATGGAAGTCGTACTAGGTACCTGTTACTTTGGGTACGATGAACTGAATTTGCATAGTGAGTCTCGCATTCCATTTCCTCAGGAGTCCGGACAGATTGAGTGTCTATATTTTCTAGCTCAGCACAGTTTTTGTTGAAAATGTACATTGAAAACGAAAACGAAAGCAGATGATGTGTATCACTAGGTGTTGCTGATTGAGTGTCGTGAGTTTAAAATAAAGTTTGAAATATGAAACAAACACTTGCGATATGTGAACCATTAACGCACGTCATGAAAAGAATATTTCTGGAACAAAATTGCTACCACATAAATATTAACACCTTGAAGCGAATTATGATGTTTTTGCTAAACTAAAACACGTGAGCTGGAGTCTAGTGATAGAAATTCAACTGAAGATTCATTCATAATCTCTGTTGAAGAATCTAGCAGCTAACTTGCTCGCGGTCGACGACAGGAATTATTTCAATCTTATTTATTCAGCAATTATCAGCGTTGGAAGTTTACCTTTTAATTGGTATTCAAGTAGATCGCGGATATACTTAACTATCGTAAACCAGATTTAGTGCAATTGAGGATATGAGAACATTTTTAATTTTACGACTCTAAAAAGACCCTATTTTGATTGTGCCACGATTTCTTTTAATGAGCAGTGAGTGTAAAAAGGCTTGTGCTTTGCATTTATCAATAATATTATTTTATCATTGGGAGCTTTAGCTGTAATTTTTCAAGTTTTCAGACACTCTTAGCCCCATCAACCACGAGCGATCGTCGAAGAAGTGGGTAAGTACCTTGCTTTTTCCTTGTTTGATATGATAAAAAAAAAATATTTATCGAATTGAAACAAATTTTTTACAATGATTTTTTATATTAAAATTATTTGTGGAATTTCAACAATTTTTTACTGATGAGTAGCAGATCTGCATCATACTATTCGAACTAGCAAAATCGTTCAAAGCAACGAATAAAATACCTTCCAACGCAGCACTGCATATCCGTAGCAAAGCATTCTATTGAATTAGTTACCCCACGTTTGCGCTAGATGACGTTTTTTGTAATTTTTGGCCAAGTGACGGATCCCTTAGAACCGGTTTGTGTTGTTCGCGCGTAATTTTCGTTGTATTTTTTTGAGCGGTTATATTGAAAATTTTGATGTGAGATTGCTGCGGAGTAACAATTAGTTATTGGTTTTTGCTAAGAACATGAATTCAAATGTTTCAGATTGTTTTTAGAGAGATAGTCTCGAATTTCGTTTTGATGCAGTAATGCAAAACTGCGCTAAACTGTTATATTTTATTTCTTTTTTCGTGTCCAGTATGAGTTTGAGGTTTCCACGTTTAGGCTGTAGGCCTTTGTCAACTGTCGAATTGGAAAACATTCTAAACCAATGGCAAGATATTGAGGATGTCTTTGACTTTTCAGACAACGACGAAAAAAATTGAAAATCAAAATTTACGCCAAGACTCGGATGAGGAACCCGAAATACCCTTCCTAGAAGATCAGGAAGATGACATCTTGCTACGGAGCTCTGAGACCAGTACAAGCATTACAGTTCGACCATGTGAGATACCGCCTACTGTTTCAGTATCCAGTACCAGCTACATAGTCAACACAACTTCACGAAACACATTTGATCCCAAAACAAATATCATATGGAAAACTAAAAACTTAGAGCTGAATGAATCATCCAAGTTACCAAATGAAATACTGGAACTGCAGACGCCTTATCAGGTATTTTCTTACTTATTTATGAGTACTGACGACATTGTGGATCTCATAAGAGACGAAATAAATCTGTACAGCATGCAAAAAGATGTCAGTAAACCTATAAATGTCACAAGCCCGGAAATAAGACGGTATTGAAATTATTTACTTCATGTCCATTATTGCCCTGCCCAATGTTCGAATGTACTGGTTACAGAAATATGGCTATGCCAACATACGCGAGATAATGACGCTAAAATGGTTCAAGTTTCTGAGGTAAGTACTACACTTGAATGGTAACTCTAAAATGTTACCGTATAATCAGCCAAATTCTGATCGACTTTATAAAATCAGACCAATAACTGAAAAGTTGAATCATAACTTTAGACAAGTGCCTCTAGAACAACATTTGTCTGTTGATGAACAAATGTGTTCAACCAAAGCACGAAGTGCTCTAAAGCAATATTTGCCAGACAAACACCAAACTGTTCGTGATTTGTGGTGCAAGTGTATATGGCTACAAATTTGAAGTTTACAGTGGTTAAGAGAATATATGCGCAGATGACGAGCCTCAATTAGGTGCTTCATCTAATGTAATGGTCCGACTTGCCAGAGAGATTCCTTCCAACCATAACTATAGACTGTTTATTGACAATTTCTATACATCGCTACCCTTGATTGAATTCTTGTCACACGGTGGTATATTAGCTTTGGGCACCGTTCGGAGAAACTGTATCCCGAACTGTAAATTCCAAGAAGAAAAACAGCCGAAAAAACAGCCTAGAGGCACATCAGTTAAACAGGTTGCAAGTTATAACGGTATTGACATATCGATGGTGGCCTGGAGAAATAATAAAATTGTGAATCTAGCATCCAACTTTGCTGGCGTAAGTAGATTCGACAGTCCACAAAAGAAATAAATCAATATTGAACGGCCCTATATTGTGGCAGAATATAATCGGCACATGGGTGGTGTAGACCTCATGGACTCCGTAATGGATCATTATAAAATTAGACTTCAGGGCGAACGTTGGTTTATAAGGCTCTTTTACCGTTTCCTGGACATGGCCATGACTAATTTTTGGCTATTGTATGAAAAAGAACTCATCCAGGACAAAAAGAAAAAAGTGCCTTGTCAGCATATCTCGCCAAAAGAAATCAGATTGGATCAGTTGGGGCACTGGCCTGCTTGTCCCGACAAAAGGCTTCGGTGCAAATATCCAGGATGTACTGGAGCAGCCCGAACGGAATGTGAAAAGTGTGGCGTAGCCTTATGTTTTAGTAAAAATAATAACTTTTTCCGTCCTTTCCACAGTTCGTGAATATTAAGATGTTTTTACACCATGATGCAAATCTGTATTTCAATGTTTTTTTTTCAAAAGCAAATACCTTTTCTTACATATAATTTTTTTTTAACTATTTTTACCATTATTATATAGCTCAACTTAACATATTTTCAATTAAAAAAACAAAAACACGTTCTTGCGCCGTGAAGGGTTAAACTTTTTTATTGAATTTAAACAAAATTTTTTATGATGAAATGATAAAAGAAAAATATTTTTCGAATTTAAACAAATTTTTTTATAATGATTTTTTTATATGAAACATGTTTATTGAATTTAAAAAAGGAGAATAAAACAATGAGTAGATAAAAGAAGGTCAAAATTCAGTCTTTCCGTTTGGAACCTCGACCAGGAATAGGACTCGCCACCTTGGCTGGCCCCTCCGCTCATGAGCTAGGTTTCGGGTGAGCTCTCCCCTTTTTTCTACTGTTACAAGTGTTCTCGCAGGGATGCTTGGCCTTCCACACCGATATGGGCCAAGGTATCAGATTTTGAATTTCGATCCAGCCGGGAGAAGCGCGTGGGGGCACCACCATCACCTTGATGCCCCACTCTTATTTGTGGGCCATGACCGCCCTCAGCAAGAACGAAATCGCCTTACGTCTCACATGCGGTTATACAGTTATTCGTCGCCACGTTTTTCCTTGCAATCCTTTTTGATATGTTACTTCGGACGTTGGCACCTTTCCTCCAGCCAATCGGTTCAGTTTTGACGCTGGTCACCCCAAGAAATCATAAGTACGAAAAATATTTTGTAGTGGGCCCTTGTGCTGTGGGAAAAGCACCCGCCTCACGACACCGCAAAGCTGGCTTGCCAGCGCACTTACCCTTCCGCAGACAAGGCCATTTCCAGCATAGCGGTAATTCTGCTTGCTGAGGCAACAGAACACCGCTGCAGTCATTTTCGGACTTTATTCTACTACAACAAACACTACAATTAGTTAGATTGCTATCACCAAAAGGAGGACATTGCTTCTGGTAATCCCAATTTAACTTCTTTTGAAACTTTTCGCAATCGGTTTTTTAGGTGAATTCCTCGAGAGAATATATATATATATATATATATATATATATATATATATATATATATATATATATATATATATATATAAATATATATATATGGGATATAACGAAATTTGTGACCATGCTAGAGGTTGCAATTTTGCTCCGATTTTCACCAAATTTTCAGAAAAGGTGTACTGGGTAAATATCTCGGTTAAGTTCGTGAACCAGCTAAATCGGCAGGGCAAAAACAAAATAGCGGCCGTTTTAGGTGAAAAATCGTGATTTCTGTTCTGGCCAAAGTACCTGTATAGCTCCGATTTGGATGAAATTTGGTACAAAGGTTCACTGATGTGTGTGATGAATCTCACAATAAAAAATCCAAAGTCGGTAGGCAGAAACCAAATGGCGGCCGCTCAAAGGTCGAAAACGTGCAAAATTTTGTTGATGTAATAGTGGTCAAAGCTTTCAACAGATATTCATAAAATTCGGGAGTTTGATAGAAATTATAAGTAAAGAATTACGTAAAAAAAACTGGAGGTCAGGGCGTAAAAAACAAAATGGCGGCTCCGACATATGTATATGAAACTTGGTTTCAAGATAGAAATTACTTAGGTCTACAGTCTTTGATATTTTGGTGACCATGCATGTGCAAATTTCAAAATGGCGGCGGTTTACATATGCGTTTTATCAGGGTTTTGCGGCCCTCTAGCGGTCATATTTTCCAGAGGATTTTAATGAAACTTAAGATTATGGATCTTTGTACTATGTTCTTGTATTTTGCAGAAAAATATTAAAATTGAATGAAAAATAAAATAGTCGAAAATTTAAAGCATAATATTTTTCTCTGCCATTTTCACTAAAAATTGAATTATTTTGCCCTGTCTAGAGTGAAACTCCGATTTGAACGAGATTTGGCACATTTATTGATGAGGTCCTAGCACACAAAGATTTAAAATAATCCAAAATCAAATGCATGCATTCAAAATGGCGGCCCCCAAAGGTCAGAAGGCAAGCGCAATTTGCTATTTTAGTAGCAACTGAAATAATGAATTTTTTTCATGGAAACGTTTTAAATGACTTAACTTTACAGCATTTATAAATCAGACTTTTTTTAAATATTGTAAAATATTTTTAACAATACCCTAACAAATTATAAAATCGCGACTTGTCTGTCTATCCGTCCGTCCGTTTGTTCGTGCGTCACAACAAGTTTTCTCGCAGACGACATGAGCTAGAATGAGGAAATTTTCTACGTAGGTCAAAAGTGGTGCCTCTTGAAATTTGCAGTGTACGAAAATATTTTAAAGTGTGTCTCCCTATACAGGGGGGTGACATATACATTTTTTTATTTCCGTAGCCCTCTAGCAGCCAAGTTTCTCAACAGATTCCAATAAAGCTTAAAATTATAAGTTATTAAGGCAAGCTAATTTAATTTAATTATGCAAATCGGATGAAGAATAAAAAATTCGAAAATAATATAATATTTATAATAATATTTTCAGCAGCCGTTTTCAATATAAATTCAAAATGACGGCCCCTATTGGTTCAGAAAAGAATCGGAAATGTATATATTAATGGCAACGCAAGTGCTGATTAAACTTTTATGGAAATCTTTTGAAATTAACTATTTGAACTATTTAAGCATAAAAGCTATCACCTTTGTGTGGTAACCACTGTGAAATGTGTAAACAGTAAATGTCAGAAGGGCGAAACCAGTATTTATAGGTTTATAATAATATATTACCTGCCGATTTTCAATATGTGATCCATACATGTGCAACTCAATTTAATTAGAAAAATAATGCACCTCTATGTAGGTTCTCCAAATACGAACGGCAACAGATTCTTTTTATGTTAATAAATACCCATGTGGTGCTACAAAAATTGCAGTAAGAAGTCCAGAAGTAGGCAAGCCAAATTCTTTTTCGACCCTTACGCTACGTACGAGAAATTTACCTTTCCGGCTGGTGCTGCCAACAGAGGGTTTTTTTAAGTTAAGCGATGATTTTCATGTTGAACTGGAATGAGAAAGACATTATGCCTTTGATAATTGATTACATTCCGATTGCGTTATAGTCGCTATCGTAAGTAAGCTCCTGCAGTGTCCGTTGAGGACTATTACAGCTGAATTCAAATCTTGGGTCACCAATGCAGAGGTCCAAATATAAATTTGTCCTAGGGTATGTTGGGAGCTCCGACCCATAAAGATTGCACCTGTATTCAATTTGGTTCTCCGTTATCCACGATTTCAGGAATACATCTCTGGAATTATTGGTGGCGTTCAGCCATGATGTATGCTTGGCTTTTGAATTCGACTTTTTCAATATTTTGGAAACAATAGGGTCTTCTAATTAGTATCTCGGTGCCACCTCCCCCATCACCGTTCACCCTATCATTCCTTACGAATTTAAAATCTTTGAATACCATGGAGGTCATAAATTGAGGTGAGTTTCATTGAGAATCATGATGTCAACTTTTTGCTTAACAATGAATTCAAGGAGATGCTCACGTCGATGTAGAGTAACAATGGAGTTGACGTTGATCAAGATGAGATGAAACCTTGTAATGATTTTCAACATTTTAAGTTCGAACGCGGAACCGACCTCTCATCGGTTCTAGACGTTAAGTCTGCTGCTTGTCGGCCAGCTGGTTCGGAGAGGATTTCGGTGGCGGGGCTCCGAATGGGTTACGCTCAATTACAATATTTTCAGCCACCTGAACATGCCCGTTTTCAAAACGCGTTATCAAACAAAACCATACGGAGAAGAAACCTATTCTACGTTACTCCGTATTTCTCCATTAACCAGTCAAGAACAACAGCTAATTTTCATTTCGCGTTCCCGAATTTCCGACGCGGTACCGAAAAGTATGCTACTCTAACTCAACCCGACGAAAACTACTCTAAATAAACGACAAAACAACAAAGGTACCGCGTACCGCGCGCGACGCGAAACCGACCTCAGCGGATTTGGCAAAACCCTACCCTCGCGACGGCATACCTACCCTGCACTCACTTTCCCGCTGAAACAAGAAGAACCACTGAAAAGGAAAGTCTTTGATTGATTAGCAATTCATAGTTATTTTATTTTCATGATATTATTTTAATTGAAAAATATATGAATTCATTAAAGTACATTACCCTAGTTGGCTAACATTTTATAAGTACGTGCTTTATTTACTTTTTTGGATTCTTATTCATTTACAATTTGTTCTCTCTGACAGTTAGCAAATTAAGTGTATGTAACTTCAAAGATATGAAGTTTAAATTTTTGCTTTTTTTTGTTTCTATTTTGACTTATCGAAATTATTTATTTTGTAACCTAAAATTCAAAGTCTTATGCGTTTTGATTGTTTCTTAAAATGTTTTATGTTTTGCTATTAAGTACAGTGGTAGGTTCTATAGTTCAGGTATTTATAACGGTGGTTAACAATATATATGTATTTAGTTGTAATTCTATATTTACCTGATTATATTTTCTTCTTAAAATTATGCTCGTTTTAATTATAGACTTTAAATGATGTTTTTTTTTTTGATCTACCAGACATAAATTCCTTTGATTGTCCAGGAGCTTAAGGGTTTATGCATATTTATTTGTTAAACATATTTTCATTTTTACTAGTAGAGCACGAGGTTTTAAAGAAAATTTAGCAAAATTTAAAACCTCCTTTTATAAAAATATTCATATATTATTGCTAGTTAAATTATCATGTAGAACTTAACTTTTTACAATGTATTTATATTTTTTTTATTATCGATTTCATTTACAGTGCCTGATATATTGAATTATAACTTTTCCCGTATTCAGTTGATTTGCAGAGCTCAAAATATGTACTTTATAATTCATACTGAATTGACTTAGAGCTACATTTTTTTTTTACAAATTTTTATCCTTGTTATCGAGACGACTTTCATTGTATTCAAAAATATCTGCGTATATAGTATTTTCGGGTGAGTAGCATAGCTCGATGATATTTATTTTTACTATGTTACTACTCTACCTTGCTCTAATTGTGTCTATAACTACTTCTGGCAATTCAGTTTCTATTTCTTTAGATTAAAAGCATCCTTTTTTAACATAAATTATCTTTGAAACTACAAAAAAAAAACTGGGTCAATAACTATACATTATCGATGGTATATTACTCCCTTGTTTTTTATTATAGTTTTAACACTATTTGTTATATACACTACAATTATCAATTCTACATGTAAATGGACTAATAGTCCAGTGATTGCACACACAAGAAATACATAAGAAAAAAAAAATGCCAACAAATAAGACAAACCAACAATGAAACCACAACTTCCCCTAATCAAACCAATGTAAAATTGAATCAAATGGTACATTAGTCATTAGTTGAAAATGATCTTCACTCCCGTGACATTTAAGGTTTAGCTTTAGTTGATTGGTCTAATTAGTAGCATGATCATCTTTAATACCTCAATCCTCATCCTCAACACCTTTACTACTACGAAAATACTAATATTCATTAATCCAGAACCTTCTGACTCTCTTTGACTTTGGCACTCCAGTATCTATTTCAATTAGTCCAATTACCATCTGAATTTTAATCTTAAAATTTTATATTCCAAACAATCTGTGATGGGAGCTTCTCCTACATTAATTGTTCACATTTTAATATTAGACATTTAGGATAAACGTTTCTTCAGCTATAAATGTTATTTCCTTGTAACAATGACCAAAAGCCGTCCTTCTGTTTCCGAGTTATCTACTCGATTGGTATATAAATCTTTCCAATCTTCGGAAATATACCTCGTACGATTACTATGCTTAGGTTTCTACTACTTATGATTTTCAACCTGCCTCATCTTAGTGGACGGATTCACGTCTTGTGCAGGATATCAATTTGTATAAATAGATGATCTTGTGGGTCGATTTTCCATGATCAAATATAGGCAATATAATATATGAATGCAACGAATAATTCAAGATTCGTTAGAGATTTCACAAGATTCCATTTCTATCAACCAACATTAATACTCAATTAGGTTGTTTCATAAACTTGACTAACCGGATGAATAACAATGATCAGCCGCACTGAAATACTCGTTCAAAAGCACCGCTTCTAATAACCTAAACATACCTGACAGCTGTTTGTAGTTTGCATTTGCCTCCATGTTTCCCAATTTCCCAACAATTTTCGGTATTCGATCGACATCGTTCGAATGATTGTTTACAATGGTTGCGGTGGTAGGGGAGGAACTACTACTCTTTGGGGATGAAAGTGGTGTCACTGGGCCGGAAGCTGAGTTAACAGTCCCATTAAGCTTCAACTTAATCGGGTCAGGTGGTGTTATCGAGTTGTTCTTGCGCTGGCAATGATTCTCCCTCTTCACTACTACCACTGTGTCTTCTGCATCATCACGACCATTTACGTTTCCGGTATTATTATTGCTGCTGATTTTGTGCTTATCATTTATTAAATTTACTGTCGAGTTGTTCGTCGTCACTTCGGCATCGGTGGCGGCGGCTTTATTTTCCTCCTTCACTGGAAATTTCTCTTGATTATTATTATCTGTTGGCTCGTCTTCTTTTGACTCCGTTACGACCGACTGCCAATCTCTCTTTTTCCACTGTTAGCTCCTATTTTCCGTCTTTCTTTTGAAGGTTAAGATTGTGGGAGGACACCGAAAAACACATCACTTCTTTTCCCCTTAGGATGTCTTAGGCCCCACGTTGGGCGCCATTTGTAATGATTTTCAACATTTTAAGTTCGAACGCGGAACCGACCTCTCATCGGTTCTAGACGTTAAGTCTGAGTAGTGCCAACGGATGGTACCAACAGGTCAACCAATCCGTGCACAGTAACCCATTCGGAGACCCGCGACCGAAATCCTCTCCGAACTAGCTGGCCGACAAGCAGCCACCGCGTGAATGGGTTACGGTGCACGGATTGGTTGACCTGTTGGTACCATCCGTTGGCACTACTCAGACTTAACGTCTAGAACCGATGAGAGGTCGGTTCCGCGTTCGAACTTAAAATGTTGAAAATCATTACAACCTATCCATGGAAATATTATTGGATGACAAGTTATTTTGAGGCATTTGAAAGATTTAAGTGCTGAAAAACAAAGTCAAGTTTGAATCCAGTTTATCGATTCTCTCCGATGAAGAATTAAGTTGCTAGTAAATTTTAAGAAGCAGCTCATTATTGCTACCTACATTATTTACATATTTACAGCATTATCTGCTGGTCCTCTAACGACGAGTGCAAATGATACCCCGGGCTTGACGAAGTCGGAAGGTATTACATTGTGGTTTACTTGCGTTTGTTTGGAATAAATTTTACTTTTGCATCTTGATATCAGAAGTATCCTCGATATGATGCTAGATGGCCAAATAAACCGCAGTTAATGCAGTAGAATTTTTCTTTTGGCTCCGTCTGAGCCAATTTGCACTCACCGGGGCATGAACATATTTGCATTTTACGCACCGATTATGCATGGCGCAGTTGGCAGCTGAATGACCAAAACTTTGACACCAGTAACATTGATCGACTTCTCTTTTCTGGAGGCATTCCAACCTCTCCACTCTGAAATTCAAGTACTTTATTTGCCCTTTAGGCACTGGAACTGTTTTTGTTTGAAATTCGTGCCAGATAAAGTGTTAAATTCTTCTTTTCTATGGTCAATCGATCTTCTTGATGCAAAGGTTTTGACAGAAATAAATTTAATTTCTGGTCAGCTTCCTTGAGCACCTGAAAAAGATCGTGTTGAAGGGTCTGGACTGCGGAGAGGATCGCAGTCCAAACCTTTCAACACTAAGTTCCGACTTTTTTCATTTTAAAATTACGTCTGTACACAAAAAATGCTAGGCGTAGGAAAGATCCAACTTATTAAAATGTTACGAAGCATTGTTGCAAGTGAGCCATATTTCACGTGAGAAGTGATAGGTCCCAGCGAAAAGGGAGAATCGTGGTGTGTGCAGTTTCGCGAAGATTGGATGGGAACGATTCAACTTATTAGAATTTTACAGAGCATTGTTATGTGTAGCCATATTTCACGTGAGAAGTGATACATCCCAGCGAAAAGGGAAATTCCTGGTGCGTGCAGTTTCGCGAAGATTCAGAGACCACCAAAGAATATTAAATCTCAAAAGCTCAAGCAGAGAGAGGTGAAGGTGGTGTTTGAATAAACATAAAACATGTAATTTACTGCTATTAGATAGGTAAATAGCTGTATATTTTATTGTCTTTTTATGTACATACATACATTCAAAATACCATCATTAAAAATTTCGGCTGTAAATCATTGCATCTACAATAATAATTGCAAAAGTTAGAAGCATCGTAGTATACCAGTGCTCAGTGACGTAGAAATTACTGTATGATATGACTATCCTTGTTTTCACTGAGCGGGGCTCACTGCACGCACGCGATTCAACGCCATTTTCTTGTAAGTGCCTAGTGTGCCTCAAAGTCGCATTACATAAAAACATCTATCAACAAGAACATACCGTTTTTCCAAGTCTTTCTGTGGTAAACGAGTTTTCGCTCAACCATTCTTGCGAATGATTGAAAACAATTTTGATATGGTGATGCAATATGAAGATCCCATTTTGCAAAAAATAGGCAAGAGGCTCATTCCCTACGAAATTCTCCAATTGAAGGCAACAGAAAGGCTTCCAAGGATACAAAAAACAATTAAATTAGGATCATACACTGAGACAGAACCCTGCATTAATGATTTGTTGCTAGTTGAATTTACAGGTTGGTTTAATAGCAAATTTTTCGAATGGGTCGACGAACTCACGTGCAAAGTTTGTCATCGGAAAAGTACAGCAATACGGGGACAACTGAAAATGGTCTTCGCCTTGAAATTTTAAGGTGCTGCAATCAGCAGACAATGTTTTTAGGGTTTTGTACTAAAATACAAAACCCTATTGCAATCACGACCTGTGTCAGTCTGTCCGTCCATCCGTCCGTTCGTCCGTCTGTATGTCACAGCACTTTTTCTCCGAAACTATAGAGGCTACAGCCATGAAACTTTGGTCAGGTCAGAAGTTGTGACTTCTTGAAAGTTCAAGGGTGGAAAAATTTTTCAAAGACGTTTAAGGGGGGTCTCCCCATATAGGGAGGTGACCCCTCAAAAAAAAATTTTCACCATTGGTAGTCGAGTAGGGTGTCATTGGAAAGGTCTCATTGAGATCTTTTCAAAACAAGTCCTGAAATTGCCTTATGAGTACCGGGGGGGGGGGGGGCAGGGGAAGGGAAAATGTACGAACTTTTCGCGTACCCCCCCTCGCGATTGGACACCTTCCATCCGAAAAATCTGAAAAAGATCATGAATGTAGGCCTTCATGAATACAACAACAACAAATACATGAGAAGTCGAAATTCACTCAACTTTGTTAGTAATAGTATGACTTATCTATTTTGTGTTTTCTTGAATAAAATCTAAACGGTACCTTTAAACTCAATAAAATTTAGCAAAGAGATGCCTATGTATAAGATTGATCTTTTCTGAAAGTTTCATAACGATCAAAAAGTATTTACCGAAGTTATAGCGATTTGAATTTTCCTGTATTACTATGGAGCAATATGCCCTGTATTACTATGGAGCAATATGCCCTGTATTACTATGGAAACATATGGCTATGGAGCCATATGCGCTTTTTACCGACTTAGACACTACAGCTTTGCTAGGATTTGCATGAAAATTTTACAATTGAAACAAGTCGAAGAGGCAGGAGAGAGCTCCTAGCAAAAGGGCTTTGTAACCATTCTAGGATTCGAACAAGTTGGGTAAACAGACCTACGCTCGTGTCAGAAGGGTTTTGTATTCAATTTACAAAATGCAGTCACCAGATCGAATAAAATCAAGAAACATGTCAAAGACGATTTTATTGGAGAAAATATGAAATTCGAAGATCATACTATTATTAACGAAGTTGAACGAATTTCGACTTCTGAGGTTTTTGTTATTGTTATACTCATAAATATCTCCCTTGGTAATTATTTCAGATATCCATTCGCGAGGGAGGAAACACATTTTTCATGTATTTCCCCCCTGTGCCCCCACTGAAGCAAAAACTGACAGTTTAAGAATTGTTTTGAAAAGCTCCCATGTAAACTTTCATTTCATACTCATATCGGCTCATATCGCAAAGAGATTATTTTCAGGGGCCACTCTCCTGTACTGTTATCATCGATTAATGGCCTATTTTTTCGAATCCTAGAATGGTTACAAAGCCCTTTTGCTAGGAGCTCTCTCCCGCCTCCTTGCCTTGTTTCGCTTATGAGTATTAATGATAGGTAATCATCTTCAGTCATTCATTAAATTGAATCAAGTGTCAAAGCATGCACCTTAAACGTTGAAGTTGGGAAAAAATAACTCAAAATTATTCAATTTTCGCATTTAAAACAGCCACTATTTTGTTTTACGATTACTGATACCACTAGCTGAACCGATTCTCAAAGATATACATGACACCTATCATTCCTGAAATTTTCATGCAAATCCTAGCAAAACTGTGGTGTCTGAGTCGATAAAAAGCGCATGTTGTTCCATACCCATACAGGTATGTTGCCATAGTAATAAATGCAGCGCATATTGTTCCATAGTAATACAGGAAAATTCAAACCGCTATAACTTCGCTAAATATGATTAAATCTTTATGAAACTTTCAGAATAGATCAATCTTATTAATAGTCATCTTTGTACTAAATTTCATTGAATTTTAGGGCACGGTTAAGATTTTATTCAAGAAAACATAAAATCGATAAATCATACTATTAGATACTAACAAAGTTAAGTGAATTGCGACTTCTAGCGTATTTGTTGTTGTTGTACTCATTAAGACCTACATTCTTGATTTTTTTTAGATTTTTCGGATCACAGGTGTCCAATCGCGAGTGGGGGGGACACAAATTTTTCGTGTATTTCCCCTCCCTGTGCGCCCCTCGAAGCAAACTTTGCCAAACATAGACCTGTTTTGAAAAGCTCTCATCAAGACCTTTCATTTGATACGCATATCGGCCACCTTCAATGAAATTTTTTTTCGGGGGGTAACTCCCCTATATGGGGAGACCCCCCTTAAATACCTTATAAATTTTTTTTATATTTGAACTTTGAAGAGAACACCACTTTACACCTACATACAAAATTTGATGTTTCTAGCTTAAGTAGTTTCCGAGAAAAACTGCTGTGACACACGGACGGACGGACGGACGGACAGACAGACGCACAGCCGGACAGACAGGACGCAATTTTAGAAGGGTTTTGTAAAATTATTTTACAAAGCCCTAAAAAATAGGCCATGAATCGATGATTACAGTACAGAGGAGTGGCCCCTGAAAAAAAATTTCATGAAACGTAGCCGATATGAGTATTGTCGCGTGTTATTGGTTCGCGGCCAATAATTTTAATGTTCCGGGAAAGTGACAACGCAATGTCTTTTAATTTAAGTTAAAAGTGTTTATTTAATGCACAATAATCAGCTAACACTTTCACTAATTTTAATTGTCACTATTAAAATAAATCTAACACTTGTCCATAAATTTATTATCGCAATTGTCTTCTAAATCACTTCACTATTACGAAACACACTCCATAAATTTACTATCGCAGTTCTTATCGCGGTCGAATGAATTATTATTCATTCAGCTCGCCTTTATATAGGGTCTCTACCTATTCACCCATTTCTCGTACATGGGCGAATGTTCTACCGAGAGGTACCTGGTAGGTTCGAGCAAGTTCATGAATGGAGTGACGTCACTTGCAGATGTTGATCATGCTTGTTGGGTTCGAGTAAATTCATTCGTTGACGTTCTTAATGATGATGAAAACAATTGCGACAGTGGCTCGCAGAATTATTTGTACATGTAATTATTTGTACATGTAACACTGCCCCCACCTCAGTTCTTTTCACCCCGAAAAGATGTGTCGCTATTTGTAGTCAATTCTCCCTGGGTGTAATATGGGGCAAGACGGTCCAGATGCACGATTTTCATTTTAGCTCTCGGCTTACGATGTTCCTGTATTCGTTATACGACATCGTTGATTCGCTTTGTAACTCGGTATGGTCCCTCCCAATTATGTTGCAACTTTGGAGACCTACCCTTTCGCCGTTGCGGGTTATAAAGCCACACCAAGTCATCTTGCTGGAAGCCAGTAGAATTAGCCTTTAGATCATACCTGGTCTTCATGCGGTCAGTAGCCGATTCGAGGTGTTTTCGCACTGTCCGATGTATCTGGTTCAACCGTTGTCTTAGATCACTTGCGTACTCCGAGATCGTTTGGGGTTTCTCAGGGGGTGTTCCGAACTTTATATCGGCTGGCAAACGAATAGTCTTTCCAAAAATGACTTTGGCTGGGGCTTGGCCCGTCGACGCATGTTCAGCGGCTCTATACGCCATTAAAAATAGTGGGATATGTCGGTCCCAGTCCCTTTGGTTCTCGTCAACCATTTTGGCCAGGTGTTTATTGAGCGTGCCGTTGAAACGTTCGACCATTCCATCGGATTGGGGATGCAGCGGTGTTGTCCTCGTTTTCCGTATTCCCAGCTGCTCGCACATTTCGCTAAAAACTAGTGACTCAAAGTTTCGGCCTTGATCCGAATGTAGTTCACAAGGCACGCCGTACCTGCTGACCCAATTTAACACTAGCTGTTCGGCTACAGTAGTTGCTTCCTGGTTGGGAATGGGGTAGACCTCGGGCCACTTGCTGAAAAAATCAGCTACAACCAGCGTGTATCGATTTCCCCATTCAGATTCAGGAAAGGGTCCAGCGATGTCAACAGCAATCCTTTCGAATGGCACGCCTACGTTATAGGTTTGCATTTGTCCCCTCAGTCGTCGCTTTGGGCCTTTGACGGAAGCGCAAATTGTGCATCTGCGACACCAGTCCTCTACGTCTTCTCGAGCGTGAAGCCAGTAGAATCTTTCCCGCAATTTCGCTAAGGTTTTGTTAACACCAAGATGGCCTCCCGAGGATCCTTCATGCATTTCCTTTACCACATCGTGGATTCGGCTTTTGGGTAGTATAGTTTGCATCCTATAGGAGCTGCCATCCGCCGTTTCCCATTTCCGCTTGAGTACACCACCCTCCACCTGAAGGGAGTTCCATTGTGCCCAATAGCTTTTCAGGGTTGCGCCATGCGTTGAAACGTCCTTCCACTCAGGTCGCCCAGTCGTCTCCTTCCATACGAGCAATGGTCCGATGTCTTCATTGGCTAGCTGGGCATTTCGAATCTCCTCCGATGACCAACCTTCATCGAATTCGGCCGTTATCAGTCGCAGATCAACGGGCGGTTCCTTTTCCTCAATCCGTCGGCAATGCTTGCAGTTAGCTGGACATGGGCGACGAGATAGGGCGTCAGCATTTCCATGAACTCCGCCCTTCCAATGAACAATTTCGTAGTCGTATGACTGCAATCTTTCGATCCATCTCGCAACTTGTCCCTCGGGGTTTTTGAAGTTAAGTAGCCATCTCAATGATGCATGGTCCGTTCGAAGAACAAATTTCTGGCCATATAGGTACTTGTGGAACTGCTTGGTGGCCTCTATTATAGCCAATAGCTCCTTCCTGGTCACACAGTAGTTCCTCTCACTTTTTGAAAGAACTCGACTGTAATACGAGAGGACTCTTTCTTCGCCATTGATCTGCTGGGAGAGTACAGCTCCAATACCGCCGTTGCTTGCATCGGTGTCAACCACAAACATTTTTCCGGGTTTCAGATACGCCAGTACGGGTGATTCACATAGCTTTTCCTTCAAGGTCTCAAAGGCTGTCTGGCATTGTTCATTCCAGACATACGGACGATTTTTCTCGGTTAGCTGATGGAGACACTTAGCTATTTTGGCAAAGTCTTTGACGAATCTTCGATAGTAGGTCGCCAGACCCAGAAAACTTCGTAGTTGGCGCTTGTTGTTTGGTGTTGGCCAACTTTTCTCGGCTTCAATTTTCTCAGGGTCTGTTTTGACCCCTTCTGCTGATACGACGTGTCCCAGGTATTTTACTTCACCTGCGAAAAGAGTACACTTGTCGGGACTAAGTTTCAAATTTGCCTGTCGTAATCGGGAGAAAACCTCTTCTAAGTTCCGCACATGCTCTTCGAACGTTCTCCCGATGACGATGATGTCATCTAGGTACACTAAGCAGGTTTTCCAGGGTAGACCACGTAGCACGTATTCCATCAAGCGTTCGAAAGTGGCTGGAGCATTGCAAAGCCCAAACGGCATCACCACAAATTGCCACAATCCGGTCCCAACTGAAAATGCGGTCTTCTCACGGTCCTTCTTGTCAATTTCTACCTGCCAGTAGCCACTCTTGAGATCGAGTGTAGAAAACCATTTTGCGTCGGCTAAAGTGTCCATGATGTCATCGATGCGTGGGAGCGGGTAACTATCTTTCTTAGTGACGTCGTTAAGCTGCCTATAGTCGACACAAAAGCGAGTGCTACCATCCTTTTTCTTTACTAGAACTACAGGCGCGGCCCATGGACTGACAGAAGGTTCGATAATGCCTTGTTTTTCCATGTCCGAGATCAGCGCGCTCACTTCTCCTTGTTTGGCTATAGGGAGACGTCTTGGTGCTTGTCGAATCGGCTTGGCTCCCTGTATGTCTATGACGTGAGTTACCAAACTCGTTCGGCCTTGGTCATCCGGGCTTGTTGAGAAGATGTCACTGTACTTGGTGACCAGATCAGAGGCTCGTTTGAATAGCTGCACCGGCAATTTGACTTGCTTCAATATTGCAGACGTGGATTCCCTGGCTTTTTCTGTGCCTTGCCTCCTTTTCCAATGATGGTTGTGAGTAGCTTCCAAAGAGGTGATGGTGGAAACAGGCTGGCAGCTGCCGATGACTTCTCCCGCTTTGATGCTCGTGGTTGAGTCTGCGGTGTTAAGGACTCTAACCGGCACATATCCGTTCCTTAAAGATCTTACAAGGCTTCGTCCTACAATCAAACTGCGCAATGCGAATGTCTTCGTTGGCTCTATCAGATAAGATCGGTGGTCTCCAGAATCACCATCAAGCTTGGCCCATACAATGCTTTCGGGAGAATTCGGTACATCAGTGTCAGTACATACCACTACATTCATCTTGGGGATTTGGACGCTGGGATCCTCCATCAGTACTTCGACATTCTGCCATTTCAAGACACGTTTTCCCAAGTCCAACGTGATTCCATGTGGTCGCAGAAAATCCATTCCGAGAATGCAGTCATCCATAATGTTCGCGACCAGAAAATTATGTCGGAACACAAGGTCTCCCAACTGTATCTGGAGGTTGACCTCTCCATGAATAGGTGCAGTTTCTCCCGTAGCTGTCCGTAGTGAGAAAATTCTGCCCTGGTGAAGTTGTTGCTGTCTAACTAGGTCTGGTCGGATAATCGATCGGGTTGCACCACTGTCGATTGTTATGGTGCAGTGTTCTCCGTCAATTTGACCCGGAAGGCATAAGTCTGCTTCTCCACGATGTAGTCTTGACACGGTGATGGTGGTGCTGGGGACGTCGATCCTCCTAGCCAACCTCTGCCCCACGAAGTTGGCTCTTACATGTTTCCCGACCCCTCTGTTTGAAGGGCTTCCATTCTGGGCTCCTGACTCGGTCTGGATCTCCTCCTAGCTGCACACCCTGGACAATAGCTCGGT
Organism: Odontomyia ornata; assembly: GCA_963969285.1. NCBI lineage: Eukaryota > Metazoa > Arthropoda > Insecta > Diptera > Stratiomyidae > Odontomyia > Odontomyia ornata. The sequence continues at coordinate 382,485,652 of OZ017738.1, forward strand.
TTTCTTCGCTTTTTACAGTCTCTTTGCAAGTGCCCCTTCTCTCCGCAATTCCAGCATCTAGGCGCACCATTTACTTGCGGGTCTCGCTGAATTTCCACGCGTTCACACCTGCACTCGTCTGTCACTACTTCACGAACCCGGGCAGTGGTACGAGTCACATTTTTCGCTGCCTCAAAGTTCAGACTGTAAGCCAATGCGTCCTTAACCGTTTGCTTTTGAGCTAAACTCACGGCTTGTTGCAATTCCGGGTCCTTTAGTGCGCTGATGAATGCCTCTGTCGCTGCATCATCTCGATGTTCTGGGTCGTAGGCTGGGTAAGCCAAAAGTGCTAGTCGCTCAATGTCTTGGGCTAACTGCTGTAGGGTCTCACCAGACTTCTGCACCCGATGCCTTAGCTGTGACCGATAAATCTGCTTTAGATGATCGTCTCCATAACGCATGTCGAGCGCATTCATTATAGCATTCGGGTTTGAGTGCAATTCATCGGGGATGGTCTGCAAAAGCTCGGCAGCTGGGCCTCTTAGAGCAAGAATCAATGCAGTTGCTCGTTCCTGGTCATTCCAGCGATTCGCCCTTGCGGCAGCTTCAAACTGGGTCTTGTAAATACTCCAGACCGTTTGCCCATCGAATATTGGTGCTTGGACATTTCTGGATGTGCTTTGCGCTGCGGTTATAAGCGGGGCTGGTGAGGTGGTTACTACTGCCTTCGCTGCTTCCAATTCTTTTTTCACTTTTTCCATCTCATGGTTCATTCTCTGTTCAACCTGGCTGATCTCATAGTTGATTTTCTTCTCAACTTGGCTGACCTTCTCCTCGACCTGGTAAACCTTTTCCTCGACGCATTTAATTTGATTGTTCAGGCTACCGAGCTCCACTTTTATTTCGGTTGACTGTTTTTGCACTTCCTTGATTACGATCGCTTGTTGGTCCATCTTCGCTAATTGTTCATCTAGCTTCGTCGTTAAATTGGATGACTGTTCATTGAGCTTCGCAGTTAAATTGGATGACTGTTCATCTAGCTTCGCAGTCAGACTTGATGACTGTTCATTTAGCTTCGTTGATTGTTCATCTAGCTTCGCAGTCAGACTGGATGGCATTAGCATCAACATTTGCATCGGCGCATTTTCTGGCTCCTTTGATTTTGGTGTGTCCACTTCTCCACCTTCTGCGCCTTTTTCCGCATCGGAGAGCTCACCCGAATCCAGATTCACGCCTTCCGACTCGATCGCGTCACGCAAGCGTGCAATCAGTATGGCCTTTGTACCTTGTGTGGCCAGATTCCGCTGTTCCAACTCCTCCTTGAGCTCCGATATGGTCAATTCATTAATTTTTAAGTTTAAGCTTCGTGGCATTTTTAATGTTTCTTTAAATTTTACTATTGTGCACTATAAAAATGTTCAAATTTTCACTTTCAAAATTTTTCTTTCGCACTTCTTGACACCACTGTCGCGTGTTATTGGTTCGCGGCCAATAATTTTAATGTTCCGGGAAAGTGACAACGCAATGTCTTTTAATTTAAGTTAAAAGTGTTTATTTAATGCACAATAATCAGTTAACACTTTCACTAATTTTAATTGTCACTATTAAAATAAATCTAACACTTGTCCATAAATTTATTATCGCAATTGTCTTCTAAATCACTTCACTATTACGAAACACACTCCATAAATTTACTATCGCAGTTCTTATCGCGGTCGAATGAATTATTATTCATTCAGCTCGCCTTTATATAGGGTCTCTACCTATTCACCCATTTCTCGTACATGGGCGAATGTTCTACCGAGAGGTACCTGGTAGGTTCGAGCAAGTTCATGAATGGAGTGACGTCACTTGCAGATGTTGATCATGCTTGTTGGGTTCGAGTAAATTCATTGGGCTTTTTCAGACGCAGCGTTAAAAGTGAGCGTTAAACAGGTTATATGAGCAAGAAGAGTGAGAGGCATTGAGGGGACCTGATGGTAAAAACAAGCCAACATTTTGTAGGGTGAACGAGCGTAACGCACATACACAAACATATTTTGTTGATCATTTGGTGGGGGAAATTTTATACAAACGCAGGTAAGCATTCCGAATTGAACATTCGGTGAAGATGGTAGTCGTCATGAAACGATTGCCTTTCTTTAATTTGCGTGCAAAAATGGATGCGTAAATGCGAGAAGCTACGCGTTATGTAATAAATTTATGAAAGCGGAGGCCATGTTCAATTTCAGGAAACAACACGACGAATATCACGATTTCAATGAAGATAAATTGCCTATTGTAAATCTATGGAAAATTAACAGTACGCATAATCTTCATAGAATCACATTATAATAAGCATGTTTACAACACATCAAGAAAAATATGCGACTAAAAAAGATATTGAAATTTGGAATATATTTTTCAGAAAGCGGAAAAACACGGAGGATTCAAATAAATCCAATAGAAGTTTGAATCGACAAACTTTAACAATCATAAAATACATTTTTCATTCCAGTTTTTATTACCTCGTGCACAATTCAAGGCTAAAACATAAATTCTCAATCGCTTATCTCTCTGTCTTCGCTCTCATGTTGTTCGCACGATGTTTAACGATCAAATGACCCTTTTGACACATACACTCGCAAGACATGTATCGTATACAAAAATAGGTTGGCTGAACTATGCAACGTGTAAACATAGGGGCGTAAGCGCGAAACCTGTTTGGATATGGGTTTTTGCCATTCCCGTGTGAAAGAGCCCATTCGTTGACGTTCTTAATGATGGTGAAAACAATTGCGACAGTAGCTCGCAGAATTATTTGTACATGTAATTATTTGTACATGTAACAGTATCAATTGAAGGTTCTCTATGAGAGCTTTTCAAAACAGTTCGTAAACTGACAGTTTTTGCTTCAGTGGGGGGCACAGGGGGGGGGAATATATGTTTCCTCCCTCGCGAATGGACACCCGTGATCTAAAAAATCTGAAAAAATTATCAAAGGAGATATTTATGGGTATAACTATAACAAATACCTCAGAAGTCAAAATTCGTTCAACTTTGTTAATAATAGTATGATCTTCGAATTTCACATTTTCTCCAATAAAATCGTCTTGGACAGTTTCTTGATTTTATTCGTTGCTGGTTACTGCATTTTGTTAGTTGAGTACAAAACCCTTCTGACATGAGCATAGGTCTGACTACCCAACTTGTTTTGATATTATATCACGTATCTCTTGAGATGTGCTAAATATGCTAATTGTTTTACGTTTCTGTATAGATATTAATGGTACGATGCCCGTTATATGTTCGCAACTTTTGATCACGTATGGACTCAAATGTACTCTTTTGCACAAAAGTATTGGATTCATGTAGATTCTCCTGAAAATGAAATTGACGCACCAATCATGTATGAACATGGCTGGAAGAGGAAAATCGATTATGTGTTAGCATTCACTCCAAATGATATCCAGGATGTGACTTGACGTTACACAAATAATCATAAAAATATAAAGACTGAACAACATTAAATGAGGTTATTAGAAAATGAAAAGATAAAGTTAAAGTAGCAGTTTTCTTTTGTTTTGAGGTCCATGTCTAGTCATTTTAGCTACGAATTTTAGTCTGACATCAAAAGCGCAACGTGTATTGCTGGAAGTTTTCTATCTCGGTTCGGACATATTGGATAAAGCCTGCTTATTTTTCAAACTCTCAAATCCGGCTGGAAAAACCAGAAGGAAGTTAATCAATACATTCACTTAGTATCCACACCTTCCATTCACCCTGTGTTGCATACTTTCTGAGTCAAGGCCTATCATATTCAAAAAAAAAAACAAAATAAAAAGCATATAAAATTTGCAAAGCACCTGTTGTTTTACGCATTTCAGAGCATGGGAGAGCTGCCAGTCCTAATAAAAAACTAAAAGATTGTATAGAACGAATTTGTTCTTCTGCAAAGTTGTAAGTTTCTTGAAATATGTTAATCCTGTAATCTCTCATCGAAGCACATGTTTATATTCGCGCGAATCCTCTTGTCAGCATTTAACTACCTATCTGCTGGCGAAGATTTATAGTTCACTCTACGGCTTGTGTTCGGTTTTTTCCGGAGGCTAAATTGAGTATGGATACTATGTGAATGTACTTTGATCAATATTACACCCTGTGGGGGGAAAAACATTAGCCCAGCCTCGAAATATTAAGAAAAAACATTTCCGTGTCAAACATCGAAAAGTCAAACTTTTTTCGTGCAAATAAGCATATTATAAGCATTTTCACGTGGGGTATTAATCACACAATAAACGAGCATAGGCACGTAAATATTCCTCTATTGTTATTGCCAGATGACTTCCGAGCATACTTAACGATTAAAGTCGATAACCATTTGTTCAGTAAGCTTCAGGCACTCTTCCACCCCTCAACAACGAGTGCTCGTCGAAGGAGTGGGTGTTTACTCTGTTTTGTTTTAAAATGTTTATTACTCTCATTTATTGCATTAAATCTACATAAATATATTTTTTTTAATTTTTAACAAAAACAAAAATGAAAAGTGAAAGAAACATCTGCAAAGTTTTATTTTTTAATTTTTGATAGTTTAAAGAAACTAAGATCTACAACAAAATACAAAACTCAAAATGCACCGAATGTGGAACCATGAGAATAAATAGGGTTTTCATTAATATTTTACTTATTGGTGTTTCGTTTTTTTTCATAAGCAGAACAGAAGTTGTAAGTAATTAAAGAGAATAATATATATGACAGTATATACAGTATTAGAATATATGACGCAAAGAGAAAGCGCGAGGGTGAAACGTATAGAGTTACGAAGTTTTGTTAGTTTGTAAGATATAAAGATATAGAGATATAAAGACAATAAATTTCTAAGCGACAAAATAAACAAAGAAAAATGATGTCAAGCTAAAAATTTAACACTCGGTCTTTCCATGTTTGAGCTCCGGCTGGGTATGGGACCCGCCACGTTAACTGGCCCCTCCGCTCATGAACTAGCCATCGGGTAAGCTTTCCCCTTTTTTAGGGCCTTATAAAAAAAAATTTAAACTAAGACATTCTAATTTTGCGACCTGTCTTAGGAATGGCGATTTTTGCCTAAATAACCGGTCTTCGGTTATTTCTGTTTTTTTACCTCCGGTTTAGCCTACCGGATATAACCTCCCGAAATAAGCGGTTAACCGAACAACCGGTTTATAAACTTTAACTTGTTACCCGCAGCAAAATCCACCTTACCAACATGCATAATTATAAAATCTTCGTCTTTCCTCTCTGATTATGCATAATGTTTTTTCCTGAAAACCTTTATTTTTAAAAAATATTTGAAGTAGGACAACATGAATTCATAACTGAAATAATTACTGGATTACATGGAATTGCGATATTGTTCCTTCATCTACAATGTCCATACTTTGCAACCGATGACTGATTCGTAAAAAAATGAATACGTACGAAGTATTATAGTATTTAGGTCAGGGTACCCGATGCAATAAGTACAAATAAAATTAAACAAAAAGAGTTATTATTATCACATGTTCAATACATAATACAAATTAAATTATTTCAAGTAAAATAATGAAAATCACATAAAATTCTGTATTTTAAGGAAAAAGAGTAAGAATAGCGTAATAGTAGATGTCTATAATAATAAAAAAACATAATTTTGGCCAATATTTTGGATCAATTCTATTAATAAACACCCTTCCAATTATATGCTCATCAGTCAAACGACTTAGCTCGTCTGAAACGACATCGTTTAACCTTGATACCAATCTCTCGGAAGATACCAAGCTCCCTATAATTGACAAATATTTTTTTGCCACATGTGGCAAACGTCGCATACAGGATGTACTTTGTTCCCAGAAAGAGTATGGATCACTCTTTCTGGGAAGCAAAGGCTGGTCTAAATAGCGTTTGAACTCACTTGGAAATGAGCTGTCAATTGAAGGACCACTTGGTTACAGTTTGGTCATGGACCGACCAAGGGCTTTTTTCTGCTCACTTGTAGGCAATGCTGGTGGTGATAGTTTTCCTATTTCTGCTAAATATTTTTTCACCTCCCAGGACAAACTAGTAATGGCTTTTGTCGCTACGATTGGGCCCATGTACATTTTTAGGGTTTTGTACTAAAATACAAAACCCTATTGCAATCACGACCTGTGTCTGTCTGTCCGTCCGTCCGTCTGTATGTCACAGCACTTTTTCTCCGAAACTATAGAAGCTACACCCATGAAACTTTGTGGAAAGGTCAGAAGTGGTGACTTCTTGAAAGTTCAAGGGTGGAAAATTTTTTAAAGGGGTTTATAGGGAGGTGACCCCTCAAAAAAAATGTTCACCATTGGTAGTCTAGTAGGGTGTCATTGGAAAGGTCTTAATGAGATCTTTTCAAAACAAGTCTTAAAATTACCCCATCTGTATGGAGGGGGGCAGGGGGAGGGGAAATGTACGAACTTTTCGCGTACCCCCCCCCCCTCGCGATTGGAGACCTTCCATCCGAAAAATCTGTAAAAAAATCATGAATGTAGGCCTTAATGAGTACAACAACAACAAATACATTAGAAGTCGAAATTCACTCAACTTTGTTAGTAATAGTACTATTTATCGATTTTACATTTTCTTGAATAAAATCTTAACGGTGCCTTTAAATTCAATAATATAGCACAGAGACTGTTTATAAGACTGATCTTTCCTGAAATTTTCATAAAGACCGAATGGTATTTGGCGAAGTTATAGCGATTTGAATTTTCTTGTATTACTATGGAACAATATGCGCTGTATTACTATGGAAACATAGGGCTATGGAACAATATGCGCTTTTTACCGACTTAGATACTACAGCTTTGCTAGGATTTGCATGAAAATTTCAGGAATGATAGGTATCATGAATATCTTTGAGAATTGGTTCAGTTAGTGGTATCAGTAATCGTAAAACAAAATAGTGGCTGTTTTAAATGCGAAGATTGAATAATTTTGAGTTATTTTCCCTCAACTTCAACGTTTAAGTTGCATGCTTTGAACACTTGATTCAATTTAATGAATGACTGAAGATGAGTACCTATCATTAATACTCATAAGTGAAACAAGTCGAGGAGGCAGGAGAGAGCTCCTAGCAAAAGGGCTTTGTAACCATTCTAGGATTCGAAAAAGAGGCCATGAATTGATGATAACAGCACAGGGGAGTGGCCCCTGAAAAAAATTTCACCAAAGGTAGTCGATATGAGTATCAAATGAAAGTTCTTTATAAGAACTTTTCAAAACAGTTCTTAAACTGACAGTTTTTGCCTCAGTGGGGCCACAGGGGGGAACATGAAAAATGTGTTTCCTCCCTCGCGAATGGACACCTGTGATCTAAAAAATCTGAAAAAATTATTAACGGAGATATTTATGGGTGTAACAATAACAAATACCTCAGAAGTTAAAATTCGTTCAACTTTGTTAATAATAGTATGATCCTCGAATTTCACATTTTCTCCAATAAAATCGTGTTTGACATGTTTCTTGATTTTATTCGTTACTGCTTACTACATTTTGTAGGATGAGTACGAAACGCTTCTGACATGAGCGTAGGTCTGTCTACCCAACTTGTTTGAATCTGGGATCAGATAGTGTTGCGTGGCAAAAGAGAGGATTTTGAAGAACTTTGGTAGCTCTTTGTTTCAGGTTAGCCAAAAGTTTTTCCCTCAAGGACATAGATGCAATGTGTTTGACGGAAGCATTTTGTAGTGCAGTTTCGCTTCCTGTCACGTATTCCGTCCTCATCAAAAGACAATAAAATTTGCACAATTTCTGAGACCAGTTCGATGTCAGAACCTGATCACATTCTCAGTGCATTTTTAGCTTTTCAATTGGCCAAGGCTTTGGCAATGAATGAGGACATTTTAACAAACCTTGCTAACATTTGGAAGTCGAGTTCCATCTTGTAGGAACAGACAGAATTAGCAGAATCACATTTCCTTCCGCTTTACCCTCTCGCTCCTGCTCCGTTCTTATTGTCTCCATGAAACCATTGCTTTGTCTTCCGAATGTGACGATGCTTTCAGTTAGATTAACGATATTTATCAATATTTGGTTGCTTTCATCGTTTAGGCCATCCATCACAATTAAATTTAGAAGATGAGCAAAACAGTAAATGTTCTTACCCCGGCAACCATTTTTGCACCATCGTCTGTGCATATGCCTACAATTTTATATTTTGGGATACCAAATGTTTGAAGGTTTTCTATTTCTTCAGCAATATACTCTGCAGTATTGCTTCTCCGTAGGCGTTTAACTCCCAACATAATTGTTTCGAAGCTGTATTTTGTATCTTTCAATGCAAAGTATTACTCCTTAAATTCTTAATACAAAATAGGAAAACTTAGGTACCAACCAATAAAGTGCGCAATAACGACCAGAAATCTCTTGAATGTGTTGGTGATGGTGCAAGTATCCACAGAAAGAGAAATGTGCATGATATCATTTAATGCTGCCCTAACTGAGTGAACTGCGGCACAGTACTTGGAGCTAACTATTTCAGTGACCTGGAAGGCACACGTTTTGTTTATCAAACAACTTGATGTACAATATACAAAAATCTATAACTCAAGTAAATACTTACAGTTTTTCTGGAAGGAAGGTTATGTGAAGACACAGCAATTTTAGAAAAGGAATTAAATTCCACTTTTTCGACGATTGAGTGAGGCAAATTATCCTTACATATCGTAAATACCAGCGCATTAGTGATGTCTAAGCCTCGTTTCGCACCACTATCTAACTACTTAGGTAACTCACTGTCATAACTATGTAGATATTCTTCATGACTTTCGATGAGACTCATTTGCCTAAATGAGGCAGAGGCTAAAGGAGAAGGAGCGAACGTCAATCGGTTTTCCTAGCGAAAAATGCAAAGATGATTCTGCATTATCTGGATCAAGTATAGGCGTAGGGTCCGGCGAAAGTGAAGTTAATTGAGCAAACACAGAGCGTGACGTTGAGGGTGTGAAGTCACGACTACCTTTACCTTCTTTTGCGGCTCTCGATACATTTTTACTCTGAAGAATTTTACTTAATTAAAAACATCAATCAAAAAGTTAAACTAAACTTACTCCGAAAAAATATTTTGGATGCTTATTTTTAGGTGCGCTCATAGATTAGTTGTGCCTACTTCTCTCTTTAAGTTTTTAAGGCAAATGGAGAACTGGGACTCGTTTCCTCCATTCTTCCTGAACCCAAATGATTGCGACATGACGATTTTGCAAAACAGTAGAAAACAACCAACAGAGAACAGAGCACACGTAGAAAAGATAAAATTACATAGGTCACGTCTCACAGTCATACACAGTGTGTCAACGTCAAGAGCGCAGCGGACAGGACAGATCTAACCCAACGCTCAAGGCGACACTCGCGTTTCCTCTTAAGCAAAGTACAGTAAGTCCAACACGTGTTTGCAATCAAGTTGTATCAACTATTCAGGTTAAATGAATAGTTTCCAACACTCATCTAGACAGGACAACATGATCAACAACTTGTTGAATCTGCCCACAAAAATTTAAAAAAAATTGGTTTCAGTCCAACCGACAATCTACCAACTCAAACATCGCTACAGACGTGAAACAACTAGGTTGCCAACCAACCGGGAACCAGGTTTATGTTCCCGTGTTGTATTGGTGGGGTCTCATCTAGGAACTATTTTATTCACCCAAGAAATTTACAAAATCGATTGGTAAAAGCTGTGCAGAACTACATCCTCTAGATTTCAATGGAAATCGATGAACGACAAAAAGAGTCAACATTCTACTTTTACGGGGAAGGATCATTTTTCTAAATAAGCGGCCCGAAGTGCTGCAAAGATGATTTTTTATAACTAGGATTTTAAGTAGCGAGCCAGAATGGTTTAGGGTTATTTTTTCGTGATCAATGGGTCATAAAAGAAGAATGATCTTTCAAAACGGACACATTGTGGACAGAAATAGATTTTCCATCTTTATCGTTCCCATGGTTTCACTCCCTATCTGCTTGAGTTAGGTAGAATTAGGGAGTGAAGGTCACAAAAAAATAAGGGCGGAAATGAGAGAGTGTCGCTCTTTGTTTATAGATATTCTTTGCTGCCAATTTGCGTTGAAAAAAATTCCTTAATCTAATAACATTAAAATTATTTTCTATACGAATTTCAAAACCATTTTAACCGGCAACGGATATTCGGTTAATTTGTAAAAACCGGGAGAAAAAATAGCCGAAAAAAACCGGTTAAACCGAAACACATAACGAGTTCCCATTCCCATCAGATTAGGCATGGGAATGGGAACTCTGTCCATCTGACAAATACCTCAGAAACCGAAATTCACACAACTTTTTTAATAATGGTATGATTTATAGATTTGACATTTTCACCCATAAAATCAAAACGGTACCTTTAAATTTCTTGAAATCCAGGAATTATATAGATTGATATGCTCAGAAAATTTTATGAAAATCCAATCATAATTAAGTAACTCGTGTTGATAGATGATACTTATTTCAAATTGACTTAGGCACTTATATTTTCTTCCAATTTTTATAAAAATTTAAGGAATAGTATTTAATTTGAATATCTTCAATCGGCCGAGCATACAGAAAAATTATTTAAGATGAAACGAAATGGCGAATGCAACTTATGAAGGAAACACTGCATCTTTTGCATAAATTTGAACTATTTCTTACCCAAGTACCGAATGAATAATTCAAGTCACCGATTTACGCTATTAGAAAACTTGTTTCGAACTCTAGGGTGTGTACAAAGACCTTCTGGCAAGAGCACTCTCCTACTTACTCAATTTGTTTTTTGTTACAGGTGCTCTCGAAGGGCTGCTTAGCCTTCCATCACCGATATGGGCCAAGGTAGCAAAGATTTCGATCCGGTTGGGAGGGGACTGCTACCACCTGGATGCTCTACTCTTATTTGTGGGCCATGATCGTCCTCAGCAATGACGAAATCGTCTTGAAAATCGTGCGGCTAATTGGTCATTCGGCGTCGCGTTTTTTTGTAATCCATTTCGGTAGGTTACTTCGGCCATTGGCACCTTTTTCACCAGCCAATCGGTTTTGCCATTTTGTTTCCGCTCACCTACTAATTCATAAGTGCGAAAATATTTTATAGGGGGCCCTTGTACTGTGGGAACAGAACCCGCCCCACGACACCGCAAAGCTAGCTGTCGGCGCACTTACGCGTCCCCAGAGTAAGCCACTTCCAGCGTAGCACTGATTCCGCTCGCTGAGGCAGCAAAACACTGATGCAGCCTTTAACGGACATTGTTAACAATCTTAAAAATCACTACAATATCTACAATTTCCTTATAAGCAAAAATTAATTGAAATTAAATGGGTAATCAATTGCAAAAGGAATCAACTAGTTCAAGCTCTGTAGTCGATATTTCACCAGCAGCCGATCTTCTGGCCTCAACGGTTCATTTCTCTCTCCTAGTTTACTTTTTGGATTAGGTTATGCTAATTTCAACTCAACAATTAAACATGTTAATCTCCATTTCAAGTTGACTTGGTGGTTGTTATCTGTAGGCATCTTATTTATGAAGTTTCCCTTAAAGTAATTTTATTGTAACGTATAGGCACATGAAAAATCCTTATGAACAAAATTTAAATTTTCGGTACTAACTGAGAGAAGTGAAATGTTCGGATATATTGTCCATGTTTTTTATTGGAATAATTTTTTTAAATCTAAAATATGTACATCATAAGAAAATACAATTTAACTTCCACAAAACGCTCTTGTATAATGGCGTTGCTCCTTAATTGTTAGGTGGTAAATACTTCCATGAAAATTATTTAGTAAATCAAACTTAGATGCATAAGTTCAACAACTCAAAGCAATCAAAACCATAATAAACGAAACTAAATCCAGAAAATTTCAATTTTAGGTATAATGACGGAATGAATGAATCATTATGTTTATTAACGAGCTAACAGTAAATAGAAGTAATAACAGTTAAATACTTTTACTAGTGCCATGCCTTCCAATGTCAAAGAATTTAACAAGTGAATTCTTTCATGAGCACAAAATCAACTCTTTGGTGATTACTCCAGAGTGTTGATACTGATGGTCTTTCCTTTAGGATCATCGAATCGATCCATTGTTCTGATATCCATCAGCCAGGTAATGCCGGCACTCATGATGAGAAGTAAAACAACTGTCACAAATAGGCCAGACCAGATAGGAATCGAAGTGAATCCCACGCAATTGTAGGGATCACTGAACTTTTTCAAAGCTGATGAATTAGAGAAGGCGGGTTGCAATTGCAAATTCATCCATTTCAATTCGGTATTATTTACACTAGTATAGCTAGTAGCTGGACCGCAATAGTAACTGAAGCCATCAGCTGCACCGACTGTGCGGTCTGTTCTGAAAGCAATATTGTCCTTGAATTGAACGTCGCTGACTCCCCAATATCCATTTTCTCCGTTGGATACTTTGAAGCTGATATCACCTTCGTCTGTTTTCATTGTTACTTGGAAGGCGGAGTCATTTTTGTTTGAAATCGTTACTCCGGTTGCTTTCAGATTAGTTGTGCTTTTCTTGGCGTCGGTATAAGTGAGGCTTGTATAGTAAATCAACATTTCAGGTTGGGTGAAGATCACATCAACGCTTTGAGCTGGTGTAGGAGTTGCAGCGGAAGCTGCGGTGGTGGTTGAAGTCGATGAAGATTGTGCGGGAGCAGCAGTAGTAGAAGCAGCTTGTCGGGCTTTACGCACCAAATTTCCAGACGATTTTCCAGTGTAGAGTGCAAGGACTTTATCACTGCCGACATCCGCAACGACTTGATTATAGATTTTGTTAATCAATGCGTCTGAAAAGGAACATTTAATTTAAACCCGCCATAACAATGCGTATTGAATTAAATACGGTTTTATATTCTTTATAATTAGAAAATTGAGAGTTTTTATATATCCGATTTAAATGTTGTGGGCTTAGAATCATTTGCAAAACTCCGTTTACATCTATTAAATTTCAATGTGCATGACAACTTTACGATAGTTCAGGACTCTCCTATAAAAATTTTTTAACTACGTATAAAAGCAATGGATTGTTCGTGAAGGCTTTTACTATTAATTATGTAAATTTTAAATAATAATCAATTTCCACTTCTAGAAAATCAATCTTTTGAACCAAAGCCAAAAAAGTCACATAAACAGGTCACGTGCATATTGATAATCAATTCATTAAAATGAACCTACCATGTCTCTCCAAATTTTCTTCACGCGACAATTCGGGGTCTTGTGCAAGCGAAACAACTACAACAGAAAAGTCCTTTAATGGGATTTCCATGTCCAATTTTCCATTCGCGTCAGCATGTACATATTTCACGTTCTCAACAACATCTTCAATTCGATCAAGTGGACTTGAGACTTGCGAATATGATTTCGTTTGGACACCAGACAAATAACTGAAGCAAGAACCTTCCACTTCAACTTTACATAACGAAATATCCTCAGCTGAAAGCTAGATAACAATGTCATGGCAAATGAAAGTTGTCACAAGGACTTTTTATAAAGTTAGTCATACCTTGTCTTCAACAAATACCAATGTTAACGGGCTTTTCGATACAGCTTCAATTAGACGAGCTTGTGGACTATTTAGGGCAGGCGTTGATCCACTGAGATATGAGTAATAAAGACATTGAATGAAAAATTTAGATAAAATTCATCCACTACTGAAAAGTACTTACCTGCTAGCACCCCACATTAAAACAGGGACTGTATCGGCTAGTACGGTTGAAATGGCACATAAAGTCATGAAAACTAACGGCGACAAAGCCATTGTGCTGAAAGAATAGTTTTTTGGACTAAAATCACAGAAATATGGAAGTTATTGTAGGAAGGTTCGGAGCAATCTACGAGCGATTTTCTTTCCACCAGCACTTATGTCAAATGTCATATGACTTCCCCGTGACGAATGACAGCAAATATCGCGAGTCTCGAAGTGATTCCGCTGAATGCGGAATATACGTGAAGTGGACGGTGTACCGTCATGCAAGAGATTTATAAAATATATACATTACTGTTGCAAAGTTGTTGTGTACATTTAGATTAAATATGTAAGCAGTTGAAATCATTGCCTGCTCTAATCAGGCCCAACTCAAAACTGACGACAGATACAAGCCATATGGCAGCAGCGCTTACTACCACACACATGACCATTAGTAGGCCGACTTTGCTGGATAACTTACATGGCGTTATATGAAGAATTGTGGAGATGCCAACAAAAATTCGAGGTTTTGTACGGTTTAGAGACGGATTTCTACAGTGAAATCCAGATGATCCGTGGAGAACACAATAGCGCTCCTAGTGAAGTGAAAATTATTTCAGTTTTTATACCCGTCTGGTTTTAATCGCCTTCCAAAGTGAATTTATAGGAGTTTGTTTACGTCTCAACGCTGAGCTATCAGTCGAAGGTGCAAAACGTGTGCTTCATTTGCTCGTCTTGGAAAGTTTAGGAGCACAATGGGCTATACAAGGTGAATTTATAGCATGCACGGAATGCGTTCGGCACGTTTTTTATTCGGAAAATAGTATATATGACGAAATATAAGTATTTGCTAATACCGCGGTTGGGTGACAGCTACCGGAAGCTTGTCCATAGTAGGCCGACTAATACATATGCAAATTGCTACCATATGGCTTGTATCTATCGTCAGTTTTGGCCCAACTGCTACATTCGACGATTTATACTAGCAGGAAACTGACAGTCAGCTGTATCGTTGTGCAAAGATATTTTGTCTAAAATTAATAAGCGTAATCAAACAAGATTTTCACTCGAAATTTTTATATTCTTTACCTTTCCTTGGACTGTTTCGCATCCATTTTACGGTTCGTGATGTATAATATTCAAAAGCGTTATAAACCTGAGAGGACTAAAACCAAAACTGACGATAGATACAAGCCATATGGTAGCAATTTGCATATGTATTAGTCGGCCTACTATGGACAAGCTTCCGGTAGCTGTCACCCAACTGCGGCATTAGCAAATGCTTATATTTCGTCATATATACTATTTTCCGAATAAAAAACGTGCCAAACGCATTCCGTGCATTCTATAAATTCACCTTGTATAGCCCATTGTGCTCCTAAACTTTCCAAGACGAGCAAATGAAGCACACGTTTTGCACCTTCGACTGATAGCTCAGCGTTGAGATGTAAACAAACTCCTATAAATTCACTTTGGAAGGCGATAAAAACTAAACGGGTATAAGAACTGAAATAATTTTTACTTCACTAGGAGCGCTATTGTGTTCTCCGCGGATCGTCTGGATTTCACTGTAGAAATCCGTCTCTAAACCGTGCAAAACCTCGAATTTTCGTTGGCACCTCCACAATTCTTCATATAACGCCATGTAAGTTAGCCGGCAAAGTCGGCCTACTAATGGTCATGTGTGTGGTAGTAAGCGCTGCTGCCATATGGCTTGTATCTATCGTCAGTTTTGACTAAAACAATCAATATTTAAAAACTTCAAAATTATTTATAGCGAATTGTCGTTCATCATATGATCTGCTTGTCAATTGTCTGCTATGATGAGTCATGATACTAAACTAACAGAATTTGATCTAGAGCTGCGACATCGCCGAAGCAATATCGATATTTGCAAATATCGATGTTTTGATTAGGATACATCGATGTCGATAAAAACATCGAAGAAAAACATCGATGTTTTTAAACATCGATGTCGATATTTTCAAGTTTTCTGCAATGAAAACAAGATCGAACTAACTATCGACAATTATCTTTTGTTCTCTCATAAAATAAAAGAATTATAAATTTAATTTCTTAATTTGTGTATTTAACTTTCTTTTTCAATAAACGATTGATTACAGAACATGTTTATAAGTAAACTTAATATGCATTTAACACATAGATAGATTATTATTTAGTTAACTAGATAATATCTTGAGATATCTGATAAAATTTAAGAATTTCAAATTTAGTTCAATATATTTATCTTTAATTTGTGTATTCTGCATTCAAAACGCTATTTGTTTTTTATGCGACAGATGGGTATTTCGGCATTAAGTGTAAGCTTAAAAAGAATATAATTGAATTCGAATCCGATAGCGATGCATATGGGAAAATACATTTACTCCCACACGTTGAAATATTGGAACGTTAAAAACCTATGATTATAAAAATGGTTACCACAATTTTAAGAACACAAGCTCCAATTTTCGACTCTTACCTTAATTTAATTAACTGATTACTGATAACAAGACTTGAAATTGACATTGACTTCGGGCGAGACGAAGACGCGATAAATCTCACAACAAACTTCTTTTGCGTTTTGCAACCACACGTTGAAATATTGGAACGTTAAAAACCTATGAATAGAAAAATGGTTAACACAATTTTAAGAACACAAGCTCCAACTTTCAGCTCTTACCTTAATTTAATTAACTGATTACTGATGACAAGACTTGAAATTGACATTGACTTCGGGTGAGACGAAGACGCGATCAATCTCACAACAAACTTCTTTTGCGTTTTGCAACCACACGTTGAAATATTGGAACGTTAAGAAGCTATGAATATAAAAATGGGTCACCATTTTAAGAACACAAGCTCCAATTTTCGACTCTTACCTTAATTTAATTAACTGGTTACTGATGACAAGACTTGAAATTGACATTGATTTCGGGCGAGACGAAGACGCGATAAATCTCACAATACATCAAATCAAATTTCTTTGTTCTAGTTCTTTCACGTTTTGAAATTGAAACTACGTTAACGTTTTCAAATATTTACCGTTTCGGATTCAAATTGAATACCCAGTACACTTTGCAATTGCAAGCAAGCAAACTAAAATATACTACTCTTTCTTACTCAATTCACTCTGCACTGCACTGCAACTGCCAGCCAAAGCCAACTTCTATAACTATAACTAACTGCAACATAACATAGAACATACAATTTCAAAAGACCTAACACCCAGCACAAAAAAAGAAGACTGACTGCACTGAAACTGAAATACTGAATGCGAACTGTACTGAAACTGAACTATACCGTACCGACCCAACCGAATTGAGTATGAGTTTTCATCTCTGAGACATGATCTGCTTGGCTTGCTAATGCTAATTAATGCTAACAAAACAACAACAAGAACAACTGCTGAAACTAGATATGAATATATATCGATATACTAAATAAAGCCTGTCGTCGAAACGAAATTGCTAAGCTATGGTATTGGTAATTAGTTGGGTTGGTAACAAAGAAAAAACGTGTTTTAATCGGTTCAATCCAATCCAAGCTTCAAGTCAACGGCCAAACGCACACCAATACAAAAACATTATGTCGACCGTCGACGCCGGTCGAACCAATTCAGCGAATTCTATTTTTGGAAGTTGGCATAAACATCGAGCCGATATATCGTGTAGAAATATCGATGTAGGATAAAACATCGGAAGTCTAACATCGATGTAAAAATATCGATATTTTTGCTAAAACATCGATATTCCAAAAATATCGATATCGATGTCACAGCACTAATTTGATCCTCTTTAAAGAGAGCAACGTTGAAATCTTTATTAAGTCTTTCAACATACTTACATGTATTTTATAATACAAGATGAAAAAATTATAAAGTAATTAGCTAACATTCCTCAAAGCTGTTGTACTTTTGAAAACACTCTCATGGAGCGTATGTCATTCTTCTTCTTCTTAAAGACGTAGTAAACCCCATAATATGTGTCATCACGTCTGCTTCTAAGCCTCGCGGGATACCCCACCGTTGCAAGATTCCAGCGTACTGGTGGTTAACTGACACCGCTTGATAGCGAAAGGAGTGTTAGAAACACTAACGGGCGTTAGATAAGGACAGGGCATGCATCCAGTATTCAAGCCAGCCAGGCAATACCTACACATACTTATCAACAACAAGGCTCGCTGCAGGCAAAATGTCGTTGACGATGTGAAAAAAGGTCCGAGGGCACGAGAGTGTGCATGAACTTTTTTCTGCACATTCCGTCTGTGTTGACGCCACCCAGGAAATCGAAGAAATCATCCTGGCAAAGAAGGGAATCGCCACCGTCAGAATGATCAGTATCAGGAAAATACTGGTCAAGTTGAGACCCACCGTAAAGTGCCTGATGTTGCTAATAAAACCAAAGATAAGTTTTGCCAAATAAATCAGGGGTGCTGTGTTCACCCCTGTTTTCTTGGGAGTTGACTTAAAACCAAATCTTTGAATCGAATTATGACCAACGTACGGGGGACACTACCTTTAAAGAAAGCGACAATTGAGCACCATACAGTCTGTAGTATTGATCAGAAATATGGGACAATGTCCAATAAGGAACAGTACCAAAAACAAGTGACAGATACTGAGTTGAGGAGCACAGAGGCTTGCATTTGCATGTTGTACAGCCTCTGACTCAGTGGAGCTGAGTATTGCAGGGGCAATACCCAAAGCCTTCCATGCAAGATAATGATGAAGCACGTGTTTAATCTCTGATCTGAGGTCTTGGCTTAATCGAAAGCATGGTGAGACTGAAATCTAATACTTCCAGCTCCTAAGCGGGCATGGATGTTTTAAAGTCTTGCTTTTGCTTTTAGCCCTACAGCCCCTTTCAGGCCTTCGCTTAGAGATATTTAGAGTATTCCATTATCTGGATCGAGTGTATTGGCACTCGAGAAGGTGATATGGACAGTATCATATTTTGATGTGTCTGTCCACCCAGCTGCGATCCTTTTTGATTTTAAACCAGCACGTATCATAAATGAACAGGCTTATATTCCATCTCGTTGTGGCCAACGGGATTCGAATCAGGGACCTTTGGACCAAGGAGTGAGGACTCTAACGACTACACCATGTGTCTTTCCTGCACAATATTGATAAACCACAATCTTCAGACTGCTAAAGAGAATGATTCTTGCAACTTATTTTTTTCTTGTTAAAGATGAGACACGTAGCATCATGTCCTTTTTAATTGAATTCGAAAACTCTTCAGATAGCCCAACTGGATAGATGCTCAGATTGCTTGACAAATGGAACCATGTAGCAGATTGCGTTCAGGAAATTTTATGAGTTCAATAGGTAGATCGACGATAGACCAATTTTTCACGGTCAAGCAGATACTTGAAAATCGCTGGGAGTTCTGCATAGACGTACATCAGATTTTCGTTGACTTTAAGCAAGCATACGACAGTATTAATGTAACGTACTGTACCAAATAATGCTTTACTTTGGCATCCCAGCCAAATTAGTCCGTCTTACCAAAGTGACAATGACGTCAACGGCCTCCCAAGTTCGCAGCAATAACGAACTCACGTACGCCTTTGACATAAATATCGGACTAAGGCAGGATGATGGACTGGCCCCATTGCTATTCAATTTGACTCTGGAGTATGTCATAAGGAAGCTACCTGTCGATACACGAGGTACATTACTATACAAGTCGAGCCAAGTAGAAGCCTGTGCGAATGACATCATAATTTTGTCACGGTCATTAACAACTGCCAAAGAACTCTTCCTGAAACTCGAGAGCAAAAAAAAACTCGTAGGGCTACAACTCAATGAACATCAAATAAAACTCATGACCCAGTCGACAAAAATTACCTCAAATACACAAAATATCACACTTGGCGAATACAGTATCAAAAGTTTGGGCAAGTTTGTGTATTTAGGCGCCAAAATAACGAAAACGGGTAATGAAAGAGGCAAAGTACGCCGGAGAATACAGCTCCCAAATAAAATATTTTATTCAGTTTTGACGATCTTTAAGACCAGCTGCATACACAAGAAAACAAAGTTCCGAATAAACAAATCTGTAATAAGACTTGTTTTATGCTATGGGTGTGAAACATGGACCCTAACCCATTCATCCGCAAATATATTGAACGCCTTTGAGCGACGGGTCCTGAGGCGAATAATCGGAGCGAAGTTAGACGGGGACCAATGGCGAATCCGATACAACCATGAGCTGTATGAAATTTTTGACGAACCGGAAGTCTCAACGATTGTAAGAGTGCGGAAGCTGCAATGGGCTTGACACATGAATCTGTAGTGAAATAGGTATATTAGTATGTCCGTTAAGGACTGCAGCGATGGTCTGAGATCCGCCGAGATTGGCCTTGTCTAGGAACGCGTGATTGCGCTGGCAGGCTAGCGTTGTGGTGTCGTGGAGCGGGTTCTTTTCCCTAGCACAAAGGACCCACTACAAAAAAATTTCGTATCCACGAATATCGAGAGTCAAAGAAATATCGGCCGAAGTCGAGAAGAAGGTAACCTGCTAAGGGTCCAAGAAAATTGCTGTCTCAAAGGACAAATTGGGCCTGGACAAAAAAGACGGACTTAAGATGACTTCGTCGTTACCGACGAGACTTATGGCCCACAAATAAGAGTGGGGCATCCAGATGGTAGCGGTGCCCCCTCGCACCCTCCCAACCGGATCAAGATCCAAATGTAAGCGTGGCCATATTTTTCATTTAAGTAAAAAACTCATACATAACTTGAATGAATTTTTCCTTTAAATGAAAAATATAAACGTGGCAAATTTATATCATAGTATTATGTGAGGGAATCACATAACACTATGCCATAAATACGCACGCGAGCGGAAGGCCACCTTACCTGGCAAGCGCCCGATGGCTAGCCCATTCTAGAAGAGGAGCCTGCCATCAATGTGGGTCCTATACATGGTCAGGTCGAACGAAATGAAAAGACCATAGGTATAATTTAATAATTCATTGTATTCATTTCTTTTTTATCGCAATTAATATTAACACAAGAGGATTTAAAATTTTTCGATATTTGACCTGACCTAACATTAAATTATGTGAATGTGAAATGTAATCGCTTCTGTGTACAATAAGAAAAACGATTTTCTTACTTAATAGACTTTGCTAATATTTAAAAACAACTATTTATTCACATATAAATGCATTAGTTATTATTCTTTTATTGTTCTCGCTCTTTTATCATCTCGTGAACATATCCGCCAACAAGTCAAATATTTTTTTTCCTTTTTTTTCTTGACTGTATTTTTCAATATATTTCAAACGAGACGGCTTAACTTAATATTATTATCGTAATGTTTCTTTAAATATTGTATACAAATTAGTAGATTAAATTAGAGTTTACTCTGGTTAAAAAATTTACATTTACAAATAAATAATTAGAATAGAAAAAATAAACATCGAACGATTCCAAAAATCTCATGAGTAAGATAGTGACTTAAATGTGTAATATGAATTCATCAAACGAAACAATAATAATCCTATTGACGTATTTGAAAAGTAATTATATTTTTTAAAAACATTTTCTTCTTCTAAGTTCGCAATAACCAAACACTTATATTTGTATGATCATATGTGCCGGGATTAACATTTCTGTATAACCGAGTACTTTCAATGATAATCACAGCTATGTATTAGTTATTTGGTAAAACTGTGCTCAATATACTTTCAATTTTCGATGAAAACACGTATCTTGTTTAGTTAAAATCAGCTAGTTCATTATATTTTGCATAAGCATTTGGTTGATAGCCTCTTCAATTTTTGAAGAATATTTACTTTACTAACAGAAGAAGTGAATTTGTTTTTTTGTATTATATAATATACACATCAAGCCTGTGTCTTTTTAATTACCCTACCAGTAGTATTTACCCTGGATATGAAGAACTGTCAATATATCAAATTTTTTTGTCCAGCCCACCAATCAATATAATCAGTTCTCAAATGCAACTAAATAAGTATTTCAATTTCCTTTCGAAACGTTATTCATAGTAAGGCCACTTCTCCGTAGAAATTGAACCCCTTCATCAACTATTCGCCCATATATTTCCATTCGCTAAGGATTTCAGGTTTCTCATCATATTTGCGGATTAATTGTGAATGAACGATGTTAGAAAATTACTGCAATGCATTTGGCTCTTCCTACGCACCTCCAATCATTTTCCTGCTCATGTTCCCAAGAAAAAATTATTTCTAAGCACTTACTTGAGAATAATGCTAATACGTTTTTCGTCGTTCTCACAACACACTAGCTATTCTAGCGACACTTTTTGTTTACCGCACGTTTACTTTACTTGTAATTGTTCAGTCCACAACAGTCTACAGGTTAAAATTGATTAGCAATAGCTTAGGAATTCACAAAGAAGATGTGGAGCGAAGTACGGGGATAACGTTTTTCCTCTCCACCCAAATCACCACCAATTGCAAACTTTCATAGGTGAATGTTGATAAGAATGGGGTACGGTGGTTCTCGTTGTTGGCTCACATTTCACGGTAAAATACCGAAATCAGTACGGACTAATGAACAGGAAATGACCACGACTCCTCAACAAACAAAAAGCAATGGGAAACCAGAGCCCGCAAATAAGGTTTGGTGAAATTTCAGAAACTTTCACACACTTTTGGCACGTTTGTTGCACGCCCGAAAGTTTACCAGTCAGCTGGAGAATGATTCCCTCCTCTCATCTGGAATCAATGATTCAGTGCCAAGGCTAGTTTGGCCCGGAATCGATTTGTTAATTCACTGCCCGCGTCACAGAACAAAAACAATTCCAATAAATACCGACGGAACGACAGTCAACATTTACCCACACTCGCATTGTAGGCGGTCGAGAAACGTTGGTCGTTGGTTGTGTCACGAAACCGTACGACTCACTCCACTCAATCTCGCTCGACTATGTTTTGCGTGGAGAATTACACCCGTGCATCGGCCGTCAAAGATTCCTTTCCTTTATCCAGGAAAATATATCATATCGCAATAACTCCAAAGATATATGCTAAATCTTTAGTTGAAGCGCGAAGGATTGGGGTTCCTTTAAAAAAAGCGAAAAGTACAAAGTTTGACGCGGCCAAGATCAACCTTTACACACACTTCTATGGAAGCCCTCGGGAAACGTTTTCGTTTCTGTGTCTTGAAACCGTACGATTCAATGCACCGTAGTTGCCTTTAGAGAACCTCAATTTTCAAATAATTGGTAAAAACTTCCCAACAAGTATTAACTAAGACGCGATGTTTTACCGAAGAAAAATTCGCCAATTTCCCCGTGGTTCTTCACGACCTCCCGTGGACTCACTCATCCGTCCAAAACTCTCTTCTTTTTCTGCCCGCCCGTGTCACCGCCGGTAAATCCAATCAGCTGCTTGCTCAGCCGAGTTTCATTACATTCGGCAATGCAATACCCCGTTGGGATGCACTAAATCAGTGTTCCCATGTCCAAAATTTTAATTTGCAGATTTAAAACTTTTTCAAAAAAATTAACTGAAGTTAAAAAAAATGAAAATATTTTAAATAGTAATAAAAGTTAAATCTCATGAAGAATATCATTAAAGGGAAACGTTTAAATTTAATATAAAGGAAATTTGATATAAAATTACTTTTGTTAATAATAATGATAATAATAAGAAAAAAAATATTTTATAAACTACAACCATGAATAGAAGAAATGAGATCTCTTTTTTTTTCTAAATCTGCAATCAAAATTTTGGATAAGGGTTTGGAAGGCTTTCAAGCAGTTTGCTTGTGTGACTGCTCGATTACTACAAATCGTTTGGAAGAACAACAGATGCCCAAAAAGGTATTCACTGGGAGAACTGAAGGCCGGAGACCAGTGGAGAAAACGCGGACACGCTGGTCTGACTCGGTCGACGAAGACGGTTCATCGCTGCTCGGATTTCGAAATTGGAGGACACGGTCAATGGAATGCAGGAAGCAAAGGCCGAAGAGTGGCTGTAGTGCTACGAAGAAGAAGAAGAGAAGGGGTTTCCTGAGTCCCCCAAGGCATCAAATTTAGATGCGCTCCTTTTCCAGCCATTCTTCTTTCTTCATTCCTTCTCTTTAGGAACGTGAGTCCTGCAAATTGATGAAGCCTCGAAGCATCACAAAACAAAGCCTGTCCCAAAGTAATGTGTCAAATGGTTCTAAGCTAGGTTCTCAAGTTAGGTATTCAGCGGAAAGTCCAGAAGCCTTGAACGTTTGGAAATCCGGTACCCTGGGCATAAGTAGCCTTCAATTTTTTAACCCAAATAAAATATGAGGCTTTAAAATTTGGATTAATTTCTATTTATTACGTTACTTGAAAACGAAGTCACGTTTCGTCATTGTTATATCCAAAGTCAAAAGCGCTTTATTCAATACTAATCGTTAAATTTTCAAAGAATATAAAGCAAATTCCAAACAATAAAATAACTAAAAACTGAATGGTCCAAATGGTTCCCTGAATTTATACGTTATCAATCAGAACATTTAATCAAAAAACAATATCGAATTCGAACTAATTAAAATTGTTACATATTTTATGATTCAATTGGAAAAAGAAGTATAAACCAACCAAGACTATTCAAAAATAATTTGGTTTCGAAATAACGGTGATGATTTATCCTACACCTAAGATGTTATAGCCTAATTCTAAACAAATTCAATCAAAAACTTTACCTTATACTATAACAATATTCCTAACCCTAACGTTAAACCTTATCTCTAAACGTAATATGATAAACATAATATATACCTATCCCCAATTGTTAATATAAACAAACAACAAGACTAAATGCAGCAATAATGAGCTGAAAATCAAAATTATGCAGCGGTAAACACAATACAAAAAATCAACACGAATAATTTAGGCATTGTCATTCAGCCACCAACACCTAGATTGCTCCGTCTCAGCACGACCAGCTTCAACGAATCTAACAAATGAGTATGTAATGATTTTCAACATTTTAAGTTCGAACGCGGAACCGACCTCTCATCGGTTCTGGACGTTAAGTCTGAGTAGTGCCAACGGATGGTACCAACAGGTCAACCAATCCGTGCACCGTAACCCATTCACGCGGTGGCTGCTTGTCGGCCAGCTAGTTCGGAGAGGATTTCGGTCGCGGGTCTCCGAATGGGTTACGCTCAATTACAATATTTTCAGCCACCTGAACATGCCCGTTTTCAAAACGCGTTATCAAAACAAAACCATACGGAGAAGAACCTACTTTACGTTACTCCGTATTTCTTCATTCAGCCAGTTAAAGTAGAAAAATCTAATTTCCGTTTCGCGTTCCCGAATTATACCGACGCGGTACCGAAAGGTATGCTACTCGAAATTAAACCGACGAAAACTACTCTAATGAAATGACGAAACAACAAAGGTACCGCGTACCGCGCGCGACGCAAAACCGACCTCAGCGGATTTGTCGAAACCCTACCCTCACGACGGCATACCTACCCTGCACTCACCTTCCCCCTGAAACAAAAGAACCACTGAAAAGGAAAGTCTTTCGTTAATTAACAATTCATGATTTTATTTAATGGATTAGTTTTCATAATATGCTATTTCTTTTACATTAGAATTATCAATCATCTTGTCCTATGAATAACCGGATTCAACCTCTTTTATGGTGTGCATCTAATCAACGATTCCTTTACACAATACATTCGGTGAATTTTCAGTCTACTTCAACTCAACACGAGGTGAATCTTTGCGTCTGTATTGCTATTGATTTTAATATTACATCTACTTAAACTATTTACAAAATCAAATACTCTTTGACAGAGGCTACACTAACAAACGACACTGGAATCTGATTGTTTCTATTTCCGATTCATTTGAGAAAATAAGGAGTTTTTTGATGATTTTTTTTTTTGTTTTTATTTTGGTAGGCCGTTATTTGAAGAGTGCTCATTTACGATAGTTATTCCTTTTAGCCATTCGCGGTTGAATGTTACAAAAACAGTTTAAAGCTGTCTTAAGGCAATTTATCGTTTGAAAAAACTGTCGGCAGTGAATTTTCTAGGAGTTTGTAAGCTTACAAATTCGACATAACATGAAACGTTAAAAAATTTTTTTTTTTTTTTTTTTTTAAATTAATGGAAGCATTTCATTTTCTCACGAGTGGAGGAAGTATTTTTTTTCATGAACTTGTTCTTGGTAACCAAATTGGCACAACAGGAACATTGTCAAATAATTAAGGCAATTGGAAGATATAGTAGTTAACAACCATTTTTAATTTATTATCAACCGAAAAAGTAACAATTAGTATAGTTGTAACGATATTTTCTAGCAAAACGGTTTGTTTTTCAAGTTATTATCTTATTGGCCTTGAAGATTACAGCGATGGGAACAATTATTTGGAACTCGTTGTACAGAGTAAGCACTTTGGATCGTTTATTATATACTCGATTTATAAAAGTCATTTTTCTCGATATTCTACTTTTAGGGCTAGCGATTAATCTAGCTATGAAACAAGACTTTGAATTAATGAGTTTTGTAAATCTATAATCATCATTTATTTCCTCATATCCTCCATAAAACCAAGGCGGGGAGAATCAATAAACGAGCTTTGAAACAATGCACGCAATCAATCTTGGAATTACAAAATTTAAGTAAATAGACTGAGATGTAGACAAATAGTTTTGAGTTAGCTGGTAAGTCTGTAGCGAACTGAGCGATAAGGAAAAATTTTAAAATTTACCTTACTCCTTTTGTCTTAAAGACAATTTAATGAATATTTATCCTAAATTTGTTGTTCTTGTTGTACGTACGATTTTGGCATCGATATCACATTATGTGTCTTCATTTCTTTTCTTAGTTTGTTGGTTTAGAAGCGTTGAACTTGACGAGAATGACGAAGGGAAAGATTTGTAAAGTGTCAGTTTGAACATTGCATATTGTATTACGGCTGGAAAACTTTTAATTTACGCTCGATGCTTGCGCGGCACATTGGACACAATTCCAAATTATCTTGGCGCTCTGCGCAACAGCACAGATGGCCGCAAGGTATGAAAATAATTTTCACCCAGTTTTGACCTCGGCAAGGATCCCTGTAAGATAGCAAAGCTCAGCTCGAAGTCAACAAAACAATTAATCAAACTCGTGTTACCTTCTTTTATAAATACTGTGGCACCTTAGGCGATTAAAGACAACAATGCTCGATAGGAATATAACTGATACTGACTTTTCAACATTTGTGTCTACTGTAAAATATAACCGAAAGATGAAGTGTACCGGCCACATATAGCTTCTATGAAACTAGAATCGAAGAACACCAAGATTACTCTCGAAGGGAGCGGTTTACAATCTATCAACTATTCTTAGTGAAATAGGTATACGAAAAATGTTGCGAATATAATATTGATGAGCACTTTCTTTCCCGCGTTTTCTCCCCCTCGTGGCGCCGGACTGTCAAGCTGACAACCTCCGACCAAACAGATGTGTGTGGAATGGAACGCCACATGGCGGCAATGTGCATCTCCATTTGTCGCCAGTGGCATAGTTTTTCGATGGCCACGGTGGAGGGGGCATTCCCAGATGGATATGTCTCGAAATGCGTCGGGGTTTTGATTAATATTCTGTTTCAAATATTTAAATCCACAGATCTAAATATTTGGAGATAAAAAAAATATTTTCTGCGCAACGATATCCGCACGAAAGATGAAGTCCGCTTGCATTTCGAGGTCATACCCATCTGGCCGAGTGCAAGGGTTCGGGATCGGAATCACTTCGATTCCCGGGCATAGGCGTCACATTACACATTCCCCCCCCCCCCCCCCAAAATCGAAGTGATTACGATCCCGCCTCCTATGTAAAAGGTCTTGGTCAGGGCAGTGGCGGGTCGAAGGTCGATTTCGAGGAATAGGCTACAACCATGTTCGTGAAGACTCGATAGCGGCTATACAGTAGGGAGTCAGGTGTTATTCGGAGGTCTTCGTCCAGGCAGAGATTTAGGTAAGCCAAGGTTTTGCGTGTGAAATAGTTGTACTTCATCGTCTAAGGTCTTTTGCGTGGTAAATTCTCAGGGTTTTGCCAGCCATGTCCGCGATGAGGTATCGGGTGGGGCTTATTACTTGTAGGACTCGACACTTCACGAATTTCTTGTCTAGTTTGGCATTGTAATGTCGGGTGGCATCGCTCTGCCGGAAGTTTCGACGATATATTTCGTCGCCTGCCTTGAAGCCAGAAGGATGAGATCGCAAGTTGTACCGCTCCTCTCCCATCCGTCGACTTTCTTCAATCTTCTCCCGCAGTTGATCTCGCAGAAGTTGGAGCTTTTCGTGCGGTTCTAGAACCACGATTGGGTCCTCTAGTGATTTCAGCTGCCGCAATAGCCGGTAAGCGCTCCCATGACAGATCATGTACTGGCCGAACAATGCGAAATACGGCGAAATGCCGGTAGTGGCGTGGTACGACGAGCGCAGCGCACTAGTGATGGCGGACAATTTGCGATCCCAGTCCTTCTGAGTCGGGTGGACATAGGCGCGAATGGCCGCTATGAGCGTACGGTTCAGTCGTTCGGATGCGTTGGCTTGTGGTGAATAGACGGCGGTTCGTTGGTGGATGATGCCGTATTTGGACATTAGGTCTCGGAACTTGCTGGAGGTAAACTGGACCCCATTGTCGGAGACAAGTTTCTCCGGAACTCCAAACATGTGAAAGACTCGGTTCTCCAAGAAGCTGATTATAGGTCCAGTGTGCATGTTACGTAGTGGTTCTATGATAGGGAATTTAGAGAGCTGGTCCAGGACCACGACAGCTCCCGTGTGACCAGAAGCAGATCGAGGGTAAGGACCGATAAGATCAATGTACAAGCGCTGGAACACGCGTTCGGGGACCTCAAACTTACCCATGGGAGGCCGAAGAATGGTATTGGGCGCTTTAGTGCACTTGCATAGCTCACAGGAGGCTACGTACGCTTTTATCTGTTGTGCCATCTTAGGCCAAAAGAAACAGGTTTTCAACCGCCTAAGTGTACGACCGTAACCGCCGTGCGCACTTGATGGGTGGTCATGAGCCCGTCTGATAAGATCAGTGGTTAATTCTTCGGGCACCCACAACTTCCACTGTTCTTCTTCTTGTATGGGGTCTCCGGATGCGTGTCCCATCCGCTTATAAATAAATCCATCTGTCAACCGCAGTTCAGGAAGCTGGGACAGTTGATTCTGGATGGTGTGAATCAGTTGGGTGTAGCTGGCTGACTGGAAGGCAGGATGGTCCAGATCGATCAATTGGGGGCTGCCGTCCTCTTGGACCAACTCGGCTCCTTCAGGAGCGAACATTCTGGATAAGGTGTCGGGGACTACATGCTGGCTTCCCCTTCGGTGGCGAATTGTGAAGTCAAATGCCTGTAGTTTCAGTGCCCACCTGGCCAATCTGCCGTTGAAATCAGTCTGGCTCATTAGCCATTTCAGAGAAGCGTGGTCCGTAACAATGTCAAAGGTGTGTCCCTCCACATAGGCTCGGAAGCGTTTCACTGCCAACACCGCAGCTAGACATTCCTGCTCGGAGACCGTGTAATTTCGCTGGGCTGGGTTCAACTTGTGAGACATGAAGGCTATAGGTCTCTCCTCGCCGTCTTGTGCAACCTGGACTA
This sequence comes from Odontomyia ornata, assembly GCA_963969285.1. NCBI lineage: Eukaryota > Metazoa > Arthropoda > Insecta > Diptera > Stratiomyidae > Odontomyia > Odontomyia ornata. Next base: position 382,514,933 of record OZ017738.1, read on the forward strand.
AGACTGCCCCCACCCCATGTTGACTCGCGTCACAATGGATTGAGAACGGTTTGTCAAAGTCCGGGCTGTGCAGTACGGGGGCTGTAGTCAGACTCTTCTTTAGCTCTTCAAAGGCTCGCAAGCTGGGCTCTTCCCAGACGAATTTACGTCCCTTACGCAGCATGTCGGTCAAAGGAGTGGTAATGGCGGCATAGTCACGTACAAAACGCTGGTACCATCCGCATAAGCCTAAGAATCGGCGTAATTGCTTGGTGGTCTTGGGTAATGGAAAAACGTCAATCGCTTGAGTCTTGTCCGGATCGGTCTTGATATGGCCATGCCCAATGATGTGACCTAAATACTTCACCTCCGTCATCACGAACTGACTCTTCCGTATGTTGATGGTTAATCTTGCCCTCCGGATGTGTAGAGCCACCTCCTAAAGCAGGTCGATGTGTTCGTTAAAGGTCTCGGTTATAAGCAACAGATCATCCAAGTAAACGAAAACTTGGTGCCGCAAATGAGGTGGTATCACCTTATCCATAAGGCGCGTCATTGTTTGGGGGGCATTGCACAATCCGAATGGCATGGTCACGAATTGATACAGGGGCCGACCTGGGACTGTGAAGGCTGTTTTCTCCTTTGAACCAGGGTCTAAAGGAATTTGCCAGAAGGCGTCCTTGAGGTCTAAGCTCGTGATGAAATGGGCTTTAGGCAACCGACTCAAAATGCCTTCAATCAACGGTAGAGGGTATGCGTCCTTGACAGTGACAGCGTTCAAGCGTCTGGTATCTAAGCGTAGCCGGACCTTGTTCGGCTTGACAACTAAGGTGACTGGGGAAGCCCACGCGCTCTTCTTCGATTACGCCTAATGCTAGCATTCGATCCACTTCAGCATATAACGATTTTTCATTCGCCGGAGATATGGCGAAATGTCTCTGTTTTATGGGTTTAGCATCCCCCACATCTATAGTGTGGAACACCAGGGCAGTCCTCCCGAGACCTTCTTTCTCATGCGATGGAAAACCCGATATAGCCGAGTCAAGACGCAGTTGCTGATTTACATCCAGTGTATGTCGTAGTAAGTGAGAGGGTTGAGATTGGTCAGGAACGGTGGTGACGGACTCCAGGGTCGTACCGGAGAATAGTGCCGGGGCCAAGTTAAATTTTCGAACGAAATCCACTCCTAGATAAAGTTCTGGATTAACTGAGGTATGATGAAAAATTCCATAGGTTTAGTTACTCCTTTAAAGGTGACATCCGTCATAATTTTTCCCACTACAGAGAGACGAGTTCCGTCCGCCGTGCTTAACCAGGAGGTGAAATGACGGATTTGGTCCGCGTGCCTTGCCAGTACCTCCCCTGCAAAATCGGCAGATATGCAATTCACACTGGCTCCCGTATCGACTAAGCCTGACACTCGTTTTTGCAGGAGGTGTACTGACGCATATGGCCGAACATCATCCCTCAATAATTCTTCTAAGTGTATGTCCTTCAACACTTTCCTCGACTGCCTGACTTTTCTCCAGAAGCTCCGCATCCGACGCGTGGCTCGCTTGCTTCGCGGTGGGACATTTGTAGCCAACTCCTCATGGAAGATGCGCTGTCGAGTAGCCAAGTAATTCCGCAGCCTGACATGAAAAGGTTTTACATGCCAAGGAACTTTCGCCTCGCTATCATTTCCCTGCGCGTTGGCCTCGGCGAAGGACGGCGTCGGTTGTGGAACTACCGGAGAACTGTGTTTAGCGGTGCGAGTCAGCAGAGTTGGAGTCATGTTGGGAGCTTGCTCATAGCTAGTGATGGGGTCAAGATTGGTTCGTCCGGGGTTTAGGAGTGCCGACGGGTGGTCGCGGCACTCGGTGGCAAGTTTTTTCGCCCTTTGCAATTTGCACAGTCAGGTGCGTAGGTGTCGGCCTTCCCGCAGCGGTAGCAGAAAAGCGTCGGCTCCGCTGGACATGCATAGAACCGATGTCCCGGTTGTCGGCAGTTCCAACAGACCGTCGGGCTTGTAATTGCTTCAAGGGAGGGTCGATCAATCAATGCTGGGACCTCAAGCTCTGGTGGTGCTCCGCTCCTCGGTACTGGTACTGGATCAGCAAGCAGGTGGTCCGCTGCCATCAACTCCGCGGTGTGATGATTTCGGGGATTTGGTCCCATTATGCGAGGTTGTGGACGGAAGGTACCTCGCCGCTCATCCAAGTGTTCTTGCCTACGGGCATGGAGGCGCAATCCCTGTATGGTGTTGATGGGAAAATGTAGAAGGCTGTTCTGGAGATCCCAGCGCATGTTCTCTCTGATAATTTCTACCAGTTCGTCCTCGGGCGTGGTAGTTCGCAAGCGAGTGCTCAATCTCACTATACTTGTGTAGTACTGGTCGAACGGTTCGTGAGCGCCTTGTTTCCGTTTCTTTATTTGCTCCTTTAGCTCTCTCTCAGTGAAGCCACCCTCAAATCGATTGCGGAAGGCTGCACTGAAAGAGTGCCAAGTGGGACGTGACGTTGCTTCTTTAAAGCTCCAGTACCAGTCGGCAGCGTCGCCGCTGAACAAAAGATGTGCATGCCGGAGGAAGGCCGAGGAATCACCTCCCAGGGTGCTGGATACCAACGCCTGAATCCGGAAAAGGAACCGGTCCGCCGATATCATATCGTTGAACCCTGTAAAGTTCAGGCGCCAACTCTCCATGATACGAGGCGTCGGGTCTCGAAAAGGTGTCAATGCGTTCCCGGGGGGAATCACATCCTCGATTGACCTGTTGTACTGAACTGCCTCGGGGGCTATAGGTACCAACGGAGGTGCGGTGCTGTGTCGTGGTCTATATTCGGGAGCTCTGGCATCCATTCCTGAGTTCCTTGGAGGTGGGGCCCATTGCTCGGATGGTCGCGAGTGGGGCATAGCCACACTGGGATTGGGCTCCCAGCCAAGCGGAGTTCTCACGTGGCTGGGTGGTTGGCTCAACGGGAGATTCTGAAGCTTTCCCTCCAGGTTGCCAATCCTCTCCGACATATCCCTCATCAACGCCACGAGGGTGTCAATGGAGTGGGCGGAAGGCATGGGTGTCACCTCGGACACGACACTTGCGGCCGGAACTTCACCGCCTACGGCTCCTTGCAGGTCTAAAAGTGGTTGGGACTGTTCGGCCTCTGGAGTTCCTTTCGCCACTGCTCCACGCGTTGGTAGGGGCGTTCCGAGGAGGACGTCTAGGGCGGTCCGCTCGATGGGTCGCCGGCATAAGGGACACAGCTCGGACGTGAGGAGGAGCTGTTGTACACAGGCACGATGGAATAGATGTCCACAATCCAATCGCACGCTGTGAACGCCCTCCACTACGTCTTCGGAGCAGATCCCGCAGTTAGCTGGTTGGACCGTTTTGGATCTGGTCCAACGCTTATCTGGGGTCCGCTTCGTTGCCATATTTGTTCTTGCTGGGTGTGTTTGATCCTATGTGTAAGTAAAAAATGTAAACTACGCCTACTCTAATAATGTAAACTATAGGTATATCCATTCGCTTAAGACTTATTTAGTGGCCGATAGTGGCGAGCTATTTATATCGAATGAGAGGAAAAAAAAATTTATTTGAATACACACTTTCCTTTCCAGTGGTCGACTACTCCAACGGGAAATGAGAGTGCGTGGTAATCTGCCGAAGAAAGGGTGCTTTTGGTCGATTTACAAAATTTATCCCATACCCACTTACATTACAAACCGTTTCTAATCTACGTTAAATGACTCGACGAGACAAGTGGTAGAGCTACCGTAACGATTTTGTACGCGGTCAAAATTCCCGACGCGTGGAAGCATTCCGGGCTTCGCAACTCCAGCATACGCCACCGAACGTTGAACCGATACCACTCGTCTATCACGCATACGAAATAAGTAGAATCCTTCCGCGACATAAAGGCAAGGTAGCCTTCTATTTTCTTGAGAGTCCATGCTGATAGGTAAACCCATCAGGCTGGCAGTTCCATCAAGAAAATAGAAGGTCCTTACAGGGGTTAGCCTGGGACAACACATCGGAAGGATTCTGTCGCGAAAACAAAATCAACCAAAGGAGAGCGGAAGCTACAACTCACGTGAAGCGACTGCTAGAGTGTATCACACAACTCCACTGCTCCTGATAGTGGGACTCGAGTACCAGAGTACCTTACATCCTCCGTAAAGGACCAACTCGTCAGAAGACGCGAATTTCTTTCCCCCTTAGGATGTTTTAGGCCCCACGTTGGGCGCCATTTGTAATGATTTTCAACATTTTAAGTTCGAACGCGGAACCGACCTCTCATCGGTTCTGGACGTTAAGTCTGAGTAGTGCCAACGGATGGTACCAACAGGTCAACCAATCCGTGCACCGTAACCCATTCACGCGGTGGCTGCTTGTCGGTCAGCTAGTTCGGAGAGGATTTCGGTCGCGGGTCTCCGAATGGGTTACGCTCAATTACAATATTTTCAGCCACCTGAACATGCCCGTTTTCAAAACGCGTTACCAAAACAAAACCATACGGAGAAGAACCTACTTTACGTTACTCCGTATTTCTTCATTCAGCCAGTTAAAGTACAAAAATCTAATTTCCGTTTCGCGTTCCCGAATTATACCGACGCGGTACCGAAAGGTATGCTACTCGAAATTAAACCGACGAAAACTACTCTAATGAAATGACGAAACAACAAAGGTACCGCGTACCCCGCGCGACGCGAAACCGACCTCAGTGGATTTGTCGAAACCCTACCCTCACGACGGCATACCTACCCTGCACTCACCTTCCCCCTGAAACAAAAGAACCACTGAAAAGGAAAGTCTTTCGTTAATTAACAATTCATGATTTTATTTAATGGATTAGTTTTCATAATATGCTATTTCTTTTACATTAGAATTATCAATCATCTTGTCCTATGAATAACCGGATTCAACCTCTTTTATGGTGTGCATCTAATCAACGATTCCTTTACACAATACATTCGGTGAATTTTCAGTCTACTTCAACTCAACACGAGGTGAATCTTTGCGTCTGTATTGCTATTGATTTTAATATTACATCTACTTAAACTATTTACAAAATCAAATACTCTTTGACAGAGGCTACACTAACAAACGACACTGGAATCTGATTGTTTCTATTTCCGATTCATTTGAGAAAATAAGGAGTTTTTTGATGATTTTTTTTTTGTTTTTATTTTGGTAGGCCGTTATTTGAAGAGTGCTCATTTACGATAGTTATTCCTTTTAGCCATTCGCGGTTGAATGTTACAAAAACAGTTTAAAGCTGTCTTAAGGCAATTTATCGTTTGAAAAAACTGTCGACAGTGAATTTTCTAGGAGTTTGTAAGCTTACAAATTCGACATAACATGAAACGTTAAAAATTTTTTTTTTTTTTTTTTAAATTAATGGAAGCATTTCATTTTCTCACGAGTGGAGGAAGTATTTTTTTTCATGAACTTGTTCTTGGTAACCAAATTGGCACAACAGGAACATTGTCAAATAATTAAGGCAATTGGAAGATATAGTAGTTAACAACCATTTTTAATTTATTATCAACCGAAAAAGTAACAATTAGTATAGTTGTAACGATATTTTCTAGCAAAACGGTTTGTTTTTCAAGTTATCATCTTATTGGCCTTGAAGATTACAGCGATGGGAACAATTGTTTGGAACTCGTTGTACAGAGTAAGCACTTTGGATCGTTTATTATATACTCGATTTATAAAAGTCATTTTTCTCGATATTCTACTTTTAGGGCTAGCGATTAATCTAGCTATGAAACAAGACTTTGAATTAATGAGTTTTGTAAATCTATAATCATCATTTATTTCCTCATATCCTCCATAAAACCAAGGCGAGGAGAATCAATAAACGAGCTTTGAAACAATGCACGCAATCAATCTTGGAATTACAAAATTTAAGTAAATAGACTGAGATGTAGACAAATAGTTTTGAGTTAGCTGGTAAGTCTGTAGCGAACTGAGCGATAAGGAAAAATTTTAAAATTTACCTTACTCCTTTTGTCTTAAAGACAATTTAATGAATATTTATCCTAAATTTGTTGTTCTTGTTGTACGTACGATTTTGGCATCGATATCACATTATGTGTCTTCATTTCTTTTCTTAGTTTGTTGGTTTAGAAGCGTTGAACTTGACGAGAATGACGAAGGGAAAGATTTGTAAAGTGTCAGTTTGAACATTGCATATTGTATTACGGCTGGAGAACTTTTAATTTACGCTCGATGCTTGCGCAGCACATTGGACACAATTCCAAATTATCTTGGCGCTCTGCGCAACAGCACAGTTGGCCGCAAGGTATGAAAATAATTTTCACCCAGTTTTGACCTCGGCAAGGATCCCTGTAAGCTAGCAAAGCTCAGCTCGAAGTCAACAAAACAATTAATCAAACTCGTGTTACCTTCTTTTATAAATACTGTGGCACCTTAGGCGATTAAAGACAACAATGCTCGATAGGAATATAACTGATATTGACTTTTCAACATTTGTGTCTACTGTAAAATATAACCGAAAGATGAAGTGTACCGGCCACATATAGCTTCTATGAAACTAGAATCGAAGAACACCAAGATTACTCTCGAAGGGAGCGGTTTACAATCTATTAACTATTCTTAGTGAAATAGGTATACGAAAAATGTTGCGAATATAATATTGATGAGCACTTTCTTTCCCGCGTTTTCTCCCCCTCGTGGCGCCGGACTGTCAAGCTGACAACCTCCGACCAAACAGATGTGTGTGGAATGGAACGCCACATGGCGGCAATGTGCATCTCCATTTGTCGCCAGTGGCATAGTTTTTCGATGGCCACGGTGGAGGGGGCATTCCCAGATGGATATGTCTCGAAATGCGTCGGGGTTTTGATTAATATTCTGTTTCAAATATTTAAATCCACAGATCTAAATATTTGGAGATAAAAAAAATATTTTTTGCGCAACGATATCCGCACGAAAGATGAAGTCCGCTTGCATTTCGAGGTCATACCCATCTGGCCGAGTGCAAGGGTTCGGGATCGGAATCACTTCGATTCCCGGGCGTAGGCATCACATTACAAGTAGCTCCATTGGAATTGTTGGTCTCGAGAACTCAAATTCGGAAAATATTTTATCTTCGCATTGGTGACCCGTCTATATATGTGATATATGATTGGGACGCCTCAGAATAAAAAATATATCGATTCACGTCCAAATACACGAATTCTTCTGGAGGAACGAAGCCAGTAGCGAGGCAAGTCGCAATATACCCGTCTGTAGGGTTGAACGGCTGTGAAGTTCAGGGGTTATCGCTCAGAGTTACAGATCTTGTTATAGGATTCCGATGAAGTTTCAATATGAAGTAATGGACTCATCACATTAGCAGTTTGATAATTTTTTCAATTCGATATAAAGAGTTTCCAATCCATCTCAGGCTTTCTGTATAAACCGGTATATGCACGAAGATATTTCCCTTCAAAACTCTTAATTTTTCCATAGTACTAGCACTCTGATTGTAGCAGTTCTGACACCCTTATGTCCTTTTTTCATATCAATGAGACACGTTCCAACACATTCTCTGTTATTTAGTTTCCAACAGATATCTGAGGTGACTTTCCTTATCGCATGTATGGTCGAATGTCTGGCACGAAAACCAAATTGGCAATTCGGCATCAACTTATAATTCTCAATGTGGGCGTTTAATGCTTTAAACACCTTGCTGATATTAGGCAGCAAGCTGATTGGACGATAGCTTTTAGGACTCAACGATTCTTTTCCTTTCTTCAAGATTGGAAATAACTTAGCCTTTTTCCACTAATTTGGGAAATATGAATTGCTCAACATATTGTTGAACAATATGCAATAATTCCTAATAGCAATCTCAGGCAAATGTCGGAGAACTACATTTGGAATGCCATCAGTACCACATGATTTCTTGTTGTTTATGTTGCCAAATATGAAACACAAGTCTTCATAGCCGACAAAATAATCAATAAGATTCAAGCTCGGTATGAGGTCAGATGTTAATGTTTTATTGAAATGAAGAAGAGATTCGCCGTTCAGGCTTGTTCTGAAGTCGGAAACTTTTGCTTCAACTACCTCTGAAAGTATTTGATTCCCTCCCTCAACGATTGGTAGATGAACCAACTCAAAATTAGTTCCGATCAGGGCAAGTATATGCAAACCATCACATATAATCCTGTTTCCATTTCTATCCGGAGTCGTACTATTAATTTTGATACCAGCCCTATCGAGAAGATTTATCTCATCACTAGCGACTTCAAGATTCGATACCTTCACTCGAGACTTCTTGCGGAATAAACTATTCACTTTCCCGAAAACGCCATCTGGGTCCTGTGGGCTAATACCCTCAGTTTTTCCGCCCATTGATTGCTGACCTCACTCCTGAAGTATGAACGGATTAAGTTCCCGTCAATCTTCAGGTGTAATTTCAACCAAGCCAACGAGGGATGGTTGTAGTCCAAAAATTGCTAGTAAATATTATTGACACGTGTGTGAAAAAGGTTTTTCAATCGTTTTACCCTTGCGATGGTCGGTGTTTCATATCCTTCCATATTGTTTCGATGTTTAATCTTGGGAACTACTTTCTCAATCGTTTCCAACGTCAGCTTCTGTAATTTCGGCAAAAAGAGATCATTAGTTAGATTCCTGTCATTAGGAACCAACCATTGAGCAAGCATTGCCATCATCAGAAGGAGAACATTGCTTCTGATACTCTGGGTTAAACTTCTTATGAAACTTTCCCCAATCCGTTTTTTTTTTTTAATTCAACCGATGATTTTCATGTTGAACTGGAATGAGGGAAACATCATCCCTTTGATGATTAATTTCCATTACGATTGCATTATGATCCCTATCGTAAGGAAGCCCCCTGCAGTTTCCGTTGAGGACTATTACCGCTGAATTCAAGTCTTGCGTCAGCAATGCAGAGGTCCAAATATTAATTTGCCCTAGGGTATGTTGGGAGCTTCCACCTATATAGATTGCACCTGTATTCAATTTGGTTCTCTGTTATCCGCGATTTCAGGAATACACCTCTGGGATTATTGTTGGCGTTCAGCCATGATATATGCTTGGCATTCAGGTTACCAGCAAGAATATAGTAATTATGCAGCCTGTTCAGTTCGAGTATTTCAAACAAGGAATTGAGCTCCTCATTGAATTTGAGAACATTTCGACCAGTTGCATAGGCAGAGATAATGAAGAGGTTATCCCCACCTAGCAGTGAAATTTTGATAACGGATAGTTCAAGAGATTCAAAGTTTTTGAATTCGACTTTTTCAATATTTTGGAAACAATAGGGTCTTTTAATCAATATATCTGTGCCACCTCCCCCATCACCGTTCACCCTATCATTTCTTACGAATTCAAAATCCTTGAAAGTCATGGAGTGCCATGAATTGTAGTCGGTTTCAGTGAGAAGCTCGAATTCAAGGAGATAGTCATGTCGATGTGTAGTAAAAATGGAGTTGACCTTGATCGAGATGAGATGAAGAAAAAATTCCGGATCAGGACGAGGGGAAAAAAGGAAAAATTATGTCGCTGGAGTTTATTTTTAGACTGTATAAGCTTATTCCGACTCACAGGTCGGCAGTCGACTCGAAACTGATTTGTGCTTAGAAAAATTAAAGGTGAAGGAACTGAAACGACTCGGCATTTTTCAAAAATGTTAGGATTGTTTTCGCGAGTTATACGCGTGCTGAGCCGGGACGGTCGGTACAGGACGATCGGCATTTTCCGTTTAGAAAATGCCATCCGTCCGTGCCGTACTGACCGTACAGACCTAGTGCGTTCGAAACTTTATAAATAAATAGAGATAGTTAGGTTTTGATTCTCGGAAGGAAGGAAAGCACAAACAAATCTAGTGAATCCTAGTAATTGCTTTTTCAGTTGGGTACTTATTTGCAATATTTTGAAATTTTTTTTCTCGTACCTGTTTTTATTCAAATAAGTAGTAAGTAATATGGATTGAAATATGTAATAATACATGAAATATGATAAAAATTGTAAATTAAGCGAAATATGTAAAAATATGTAACTTTATGTATTCACATGGACATCCTAGCCCTACTTATAACACCTAGAAGGAAACACTCGAACGAATTCATATAACACGACCGAAGAGCTTGAAATATGCCAAGCAGCATCTTTTGGAGGATATGCGATTGAAATAATGAAACCTTTATTTCAAATTGAAATTCCCGTTAACACAAACTTTCCTTCAAGGATGTACTTTTCAAGAATGTATCGTACATGGAAGCCCTTAAAGTTCTTGACATTTCTTTCAGCTACAAACCTCGTTCACTCGGCTCGGTCTTAAGAAATGTTGTCGTTTTCGTTTCCCTGTTAATGAATTTCACATCAGTTGCGCGTCGTCAAAAATGTTTTCAAAACACGCCGGCTACTTCAAAAATGCGAGTCAATTTCATAAATCGCTTGATTCGCGATAGTACAGTATCTCTTCGAAGCAAGCGTTTGTGGATTCTTGTTATTGTTTTAGCTATTGTTGCTTGGCGAAATGTACAGAGTCAAACCAAAGATGTCCACGTATCAAATGTAAATATTTGCTTTATTGCAGAAACCGATCGATTTGTCACCGGAAACAGACTACAATAATCGTTGTTGCGAACCAATAGATGTTGTTTACACATGGGTAAATGGATCCGATCCTGATTTTGTTGAGTCTATTAGGAAATATTCGCCAAATTTCGACCCGGCACGCTTCGATGACAAAAACGAGCTCAAGTATTCGCTAAGATCGCTGGAAAAGTTTGCTCCTTGGATACGCCACGTATATTTGGTGACGAACGGGCAGATACCACACTGGCTTGATTTGGGATCTGAAAGGATTACTGTGATAACCCATGCTCAAATTGCGCCTAAAGGAACTGCATTGCCAACGTTCTCTAGTTCTGCAATTGAAACCTTCATTCATCGCATTCCGAATTTGTCTAAAAGGTTTTTGTACATGAATGATGACATATTTTTGGGTGCAACACTTTATCCAGAGGACTTGTACACTAATTCCGACGGCGTGAAAGTGTACACTGCATGGACAGTGCCTGATTGTACACTTGGATGCCCTTGGGTGTACATAGGTGATGGATCTTGTGACGAGATTTGTAATGTAGATGAATGCCAATTTGATGGTGGTGATTGTGATGAACATACTGAATACCACAAATTACTGTTCTTCACTTCGACGACTCCTAAGGTGGTTTATGAAGTGGCAAAAAAATTGCAGAGAAGCACATCACTTAGCCATAAACATAGCACTAGTAGCCAGAAGAAATCTCAAAAATTCAACGAATTGCTCAAGGATCATTTTCCAAACGACACCGCGCTCAAATCCTTAGTAGACCAGTTCAACCAAAACCAAAAAACAAACCGTGCCAAATCAACTTCCACCACAGAGGCTATGCATACCGTATCATCGAAAGATATCTATGCGCAAAATTTGATTCACACGAATAAAATATACAACAAAGTTTTTGGCTATCGGTCACGGAAAGTCCTAGCGCATGTTGGATTTCTTTTAGATCGCGACATTGTGGAAGATATGCTCAAACGTTTTCCCAAAGAGTTCACATTGACTGCATCCCATCAAGTTCGCCACCCCTCAGACATTCAATTTGCCTTCGCCTATTATCACTTCCTTATGAACGAATCTCGTAATCTAACAGCGGCTGAAATATTTGATGAATTGGATACCGACAACTCGTCTTCATGGTCAGATAGGGAGATTCGAACGTTGCTCACGAGAATATATCCCCTGCCATTGGACTGGGCAATTGTTCGGTACTTTGAGCAAATTGTGTTTAATTGTTCGAAGATGCTTGGCGAAGATGAGGATACCAATAAAGAGTATACAACGCTAGTGTACGAGCGCTATGAGGATTCAACAATTGTGAGTAAATTTTTTATGAAGCGTATCATTTTTTGACTACATCTTGTCTAAATTGTCACCAATCATTTTTATTCGCTCCTTTGTAGCCAAGAGTAACAAAAAAGTTGGTGTTGAATTGCCCTCCCTTAATTGAAGTCCTTGAAAGTAACTTTGCTGAAAAATCAAAGTATAAATTCCATGTCAATCAAAAAACTGGAATGTATAGTAATTTTAAAATGCTCATATCAAACATGACGGAAATTGTGGATTCACTCGATGAACTACGCAAAAATCCCAAGTGAGTACAAAGAACTTTCGATCATATAACAAGCATTCAACGCCACAATTCTTATTTGCAGAAAATTCAATTGTATCAATGACAACCTGGATCCGTCCTTTCCAGAAGAAAATCATTTTATTAAGCTTATCTTAGAAGATTTCTACTTATCATTCTTTCCACAACCCAGCAAATTCGAGCTTCCTGATAATTTACGCAATCGTTTCACCCAAATCGATGACTATTTGAAATGGAAAGAGGACAAGGAAATGACGATTTTAATTTTATATATATTTAGTGCCATCATGTGTGCTATCGGATTGAAATACTTTTGTTGTCATAAAGCGAAATACGCGCGTAAATTTATTCCTTATAAATGTTGTGATATTTAGTACGAAAAGTGAGAAAAGGAGAAAAGAAACATTCTAACAGAGGCACGATTTTATCTCGAATATTAATAATTATACAGTAATTTTAGTGTGTTTTGAGTTCATGTCAAGACAAATTTGCCGAATTTATTTTAATATTTTCATTTAATGAATTTTATTTAAAGTGGTAACTGTAATATTTTACATTCAATGTATGCGATCCATGACTAATTATTTATACAATTTTAAAATAATGAAATATTTACACTCAGTTGGTTCTTTGCTTTTAAAGAAAGAAATTTCTAACTTTATAATTTGAATCTAAGCGTGGAAATACGAAATTTTTTTCCAGAAAAAAACTCGAATTCCTTTCTTTCATTATCTTAAAAATTAAGAACATTTACCGAAGTGCTTGGAACAGATATGTTCCAATACTAAGCCCGATTGAATGATAACAAGCAAAATGAAATTGGTCCCAAATTTTCTACATTTAAAATCGTGAGAGTGGATCCGAGCTTTCAGAAAAAGTTCAGCCTTTGTCATTTTTTTGTAGACCTTGCCTGCGTTCGCCATGTAAGAAATTGTTACATTTCGTTGAAATACTTCAAAGTCATCTAGTCATAGGGGAAAAAGAGTAGTTAATTGTTTGGAAATTCAAGACCTTGTGATCATTTCATAAGAGGCTTTCCTTGAGAAATGTTTCTCATATTTTTTCTATAAAAATGCATATAGCTGGATTTAATATTTGTAGCATATTGTCGCGTGTTATGGTTCGCGGCCAATAATTTAATGTTCCGGGAAAGTGAAAACGCAATGTCTTTTAAATTAAATTAAAAGAGTTTATTTAATTCGACAAAAATGCACAATCACTTCACTAAGAATTTCACAACTTTAATTTTCACTATTAAAATTCTACCTTCCACTTTTCCATAAATCGCAATTGTCTACTAAAATCACTTCACACTCAAACAATCAATATCGCCTGTACTTTGCGTATCGCAGTTTTCTATCGCGGTTGTAATGAATGATCCCCCCATTCATTCAGCTCGCCTTTATATAGGGTCTCTAATCATTCAACTCAGTTCTCGTACATTGGTGAATAAGCGGGAACATTCCAGCATGAATGAATGGGCAGTGACTCACTTTCAGATGTTGATAATGCTTGTTGGGTTCTCGTGGTTTCGAGTAAATTCATTTGTTGATGTTCTTAATGATTGTGAAAACAATTGCGACAGTAGCTCGCAGAATTATTTGTATATGTAACAATATGTTATCTTTTCGTTGGTTATATTTTGACACAGTTGTAATTGTAAATTCCGCACCTTCCTGCGTAGTATATGCCTAGGTGTTGTTCAAACAAACTTGTTCGGCATATTGTTTTATCACTTTGATATAGGATAGTGCGTGAGTGATTACAAAGCTTTTTTAGACCAAATGCAATTGGTCTAAAGAAAGCTTTGTAAAGTGGGTTTGAAATAACTGTAGTGATATGGGTAGATGTGAGTGTCCTTACAGGGTTGCAGCGATGGTCTGCTGTCTCAGCGGAAGAGGATGTTGAGATGCGCCGAGATTGGCCTTGCCTGGGGACGCGTGAATGCGTTGGTAGTCTAGCGTTGCGGTGTCGTGGGGAGGATTCTTTCCCATAGCAGAAGTACCCACTACAAAAAAATTTCGCATCCACGAAAAAAAAAAATCTCGCATCCACGAATTAAACCATGTAAAAATGCCGATCGACTGGTGTCGAGGCCAAGGTAACCTACTAATGGTCGAATTACTTGTTCGAAGACCAAATTGGGCCGGGCAAAAACGGACGGACTTACAGAGGCTTCGTCGTTACCGACGACATTTATGGCCCACAAATAAAAATGGGGCATCTAGATGGAAGCGGTGTAACGTAATTCAAATAAAAAAAGGAATAATCTTACAATTGGAGATGAACTTTAAACACATAAAATTTAAACAAAGGTATAATTTAATTCAGCTAAAGCAAAAAAAGGAATCAAATATAAAATTTAACCGGAAAGGTACTTCAAACATATATAAAATTTGAACAATTATAAAATTTATTTCAACATGAAAAAAAAGGAAAGAATCGTATACCAAATCTAGTCCAAAGTGAACCTTCAAACCATCACAAACTTTTAAACAAAATATATAATAGAATCCAGTAGGAAAATTGAAACAAATATAAAAAAATTAAGAAAAATTGAAACAAATATAAAAAATGGGTACTCACCGACATCCTCACGAGCGCTCGATGATGATGTAGGCGGTGCCAGTAGGGATGAGTATAATTAGCCTAGGTGCAATAATATATTTCAAAATTTATCTGCACGCGAGTAAAGTCTTCTTCTAACTTTAAGCTATAAACCATCACAAAAGAAATTAATTTCTTATTTCTTATAACTTGATTTCAACATGCCGCACAACAAGAAAGATATTCGAATATAAAATAAATTGTTTTTCCGTCGTAGGATGTAAACGATACGTTTTATATCAATTAAAATAATATTTAAACAGCAATACAAGTAGCCGTCCAAGGATGTTACATATAGGCCAGCTCGTTCTTTAACAACGAAAGAATTAAGAGATCTGGGATCGAAGTTTATGAGTTCTTCTGTGACACATTCTAAAAAGAAAATCGAATTGGATACGGCGGCTGCACTACAGCACGTTTTTGATTTGACTTTTCCAACTGCTTTCCACATGCCTTCTCATGGATCGTAGCGTGCAATAACCGTGCCAGATATAATACCATTATAACCAACCAAGTGTATAAATTGATGAATTATAGTTTGCTGCTCCTGGATATCGCCTCGCATTTTTTCATATCAACAATGTTCATCTAATGATTCGTTCCAATATCATAGCATAAACATGAAAATAATTTCCTTCCACTTCCAGTCAGTCCACATACAGCATACAATTTATCATTCAACGTACATCTACCACACGACGTTCTTTCCAAATTACAATTGAATATCGTCCAATATTTTGCCTAACGTCATATTTCGAACCGAATTCTGCCAATTCACTATCCTTTTCACCACCAATTGCATAAATTGTATTAGTATAATTAATCGTCGCACAACGAAATAGCTATGGTATGGCAATTTGTTTGACTAACGTCCGCGATTGGACATCAATTCATACCATCTATTCCCAGTGAGACGATATAAAGCAGCGAATTACGTCGTCCTAATATAAATGAAGAATTATCATGCGAAATGACATAATAAGCCATTTACATCCCGTTTGATTGCTATTTAGACAATCACCTGTTAGAATTGTATTTCGGATATTTTGTAGCGATAAATGTGTGATTGATACGTATTTGCGTAGAATTTGTATGTCCCTATCACGATTGGCCGTTTCTTGTTTAATCCAGCTCATAAATGACTTCGAAATTGTATCCGCATTTGTTTGCTCGATTTCTTTGAGAATGAATTGAAGCTCATGCAAGTTTTCATGTTTTCAGGGGATGTAGTCAACAATTATATCCGCACAATATCACTTTGGGGAACGCAGAACGGATTTACTTTTCACACGCAACACGCATTTAATAACTTCCTGACCTTTTCTTTTCGTTACAATCCAAAATAAAATCTTCCGATGGCACCTATTCCACTCGATGTGTGCACCTGTTTTTCCATCCAAAACAATCCCTCGCGAACTTTCCGACGAAAATTCCGTCACGAATCCGTCACTCTCGGGGTGATATTTATTTTTCAATCGCCATTAGCTGGATATTTAATTTGGAACACTAATCTAATTTTTACTAACATTAACGAAATACCCGACAAGAAAAGAACTATAAAATCCGTGAAAATTGTGGCTCAAAATCCGTCCGCCGTGCTTACGGTATCGTGATCTCCCGTGGTCTTCTCGATCCGTCCAAATCTTTTCTTTCTTTTCCCGTGTCACAATGGTACCTCGAATACAGCTGCTCGCTCAGCCGAGTTAGATTGTATTCGGTAATGCAATACATGGACGGGATGCACTAAATCAGTGTTCCCATGTCCGAAATTTTAATTTGCAGATTTGAATTTTTTTTAATATTAACTGAAAAAACGAAAAATGGAAATATATTTATATTTAATATAAAGGTAAATTGATATAAAATATTTTATAAATTACAACTAGAAGTAATGAAATATTTTTCTAAATCTGCAATTAAAATTTCGGATAAGGGTTAGGAAGGTTTTCGAGCAGTTTACTTGTGTGACTGCTCGGTTACTACATAACGTAGTAATATCCAACATTTTGCTGTCAGATTCTATCGTGTGATCTTATCTGTTGAAAGGCACTTGAACTGCTTTTATTCGAAATTTTATTTTCGGCTGCTAATAGCTGAACCATATCTTTTCCGCTTTGTCCGAATACATTTATTGGCAGAACTTTTTCTGCCTTGTTGCTGGCTTTTTCTGAAGAACCAGCAGAACTGCAAATTGGTTTCTTCTTTCTATTTTTATTTTTCAAATATTGAATAAAATTTATATTATCTTTATCGGAATTACCTTCGAAGTTTCCTTCAATTTCCGTTTCTTCCGCCAGAACTTAGAATTCCTTCCGGGATCGTTTGTTTCCTGTTGCACTTATTTTTGAATCTGCGGCTTTTGAATCTTCATCCCTCTCTTGACTAGTTCTTGGAGGAACTGTATCTGTAGCAACAGTTCATAATTTTTTAGTGTTTATCTAACGCCAAACGAACCGATGGCATCCTTTCGGGCCAAACTCAATACCTTGAAGTTCGCTGTCTTGAAAACAAGGAGCCACGTGCTCATCCCGGGAGACTTCAATGTTAGAGCCATTGAATGGCAAGTCTTAGAAACAGCTTGCAAGCCAGAAGAGCCATTGTTGATCTAAACACTGTGAACACCCCTATTTACTGCCGCTGGGGTTATGTGGGAACCATATCCGATTTAACATTTGCTTCGGAGCCTCTGGTGCCAAGGGTACACAACTGGTGCGTGCTAGAGGACTGCTCGTCCAGCGACCATCAGTATATAGCAGTTGAGATCCGCAAAGATGCTCCTTGGCGTACATATGCTTAGACTTCAGCCTTCTGATAGAAAACGACGTTGAGACGTTCGCGGACGTGCTCGTGGCGGGCATACCGCTGTTGGGAGCTCCACCGGGGAGCGAAAGACCTACTGCCAATAACGTGGTAGACTCAACTATGAGTATAATCATATCTGCTTTCGAATCTTCCATGTCCCGTTGGAGATCCCGTCAGGTAAGCTTCCAGTATACTGGTGGTCGCTGAGCAGCGAAAAGAGTGTATGTATACATTCTTGTACTAAAAAAACGAATTTATATAGTGAAAAATATTTGTGACATTTTACGTTTTTTTTTAACGACATTTAATATACTTTATTAGAATTTATTTGGCACTCACATCCACAATCAAACAACCTTGATAAAGCTGGTTATTTTGCGCCTTTAAGAGAATGTCTTTGTAGCGTCTCTTATAAAGGCACTGGGAGACATGAGTTACCACCATGGCTTAGTCCCTATATAATTAACCTTCTCCTTTTTAATTCGACACGAGTCAGGATGAAGATAGATCTTAACTCTCATAATGGGGATCGTGCAACTAATTAGCAATCAAACGGTTGGTATCCTGTTTATGTTGCCATAGGATTGGATAGTTCACTTGGTCCACTTTATCGTAGTAAATACCCCGCATCAAATGGATTTCAAAAGAATAGAAACAAGTTGAGTAGACAGAATTACACTCCTGTCAAAAGAGTTTTGTACTCAACGTATGCGATGGAAACACCAATAGTGAATTAGCTCACAAAAAAGTTCATTGACTTGTACATCTGAAGTCTGTTTGAACAAATTCATTAATACCCCATTTTAAGTAGCCGCCATCTTGGTGCAGTATTACTAATATTATTTATTGAATAGGAAATTTGAAGAAGATTCGTTGAGAATTCTAGTGTCTTACATAAAGTCCATATCGTCGAAAATCCATGTGCTCTTGTGTTAATTGCTGAAAATTCAAATGCTTATAACTTTCATAGATATGAATCGATTTTAATGAAAGTTACAGAATGTAAGGATCTCACATTGAACTACAAATTTCATTGAATTTTATGTTACGTATGCTATTTTATTGAGGAAAATATAAAATTCTATACTGTTTTTAACAATGTTGAGTGACTTTCGACTTCCACGGTACTCGCAGTTATTGTTATTATACTTATAAAGATCTATTCAATTTCAAGTCATAAATATCCGATCGAGATGCACATATTCTTCATATTTTTTCGCTCCCCCTACACTTCCTGAAGTTGAAACTGATATTTTTAGATCTGTTTTGAAGAGTCCTCATCAAGATCTTTCATTTGATACACCATATGACCACCTTTGGTAAGAAATTGTAAAGTTCATCCCCTTATGTGAAAAGCCCCTGTTATTTCCAGGAAAGTGCTCAGAACAGAAAATACTTTGTTAAACAGTTGAACTATTTTGCGAGAAAGGACCCCGTAAGTGTAATAGCTGTAATATACAATAGAAGTTTGACTATAATGGTAAATTTCAAGTTTAGTATAGCACTATTGTAAATATGTCCGATAATGGAAGTGCTAACTGTGCCCTTCCTTAATGGTCATGCATTTTTTCTGATCCCGCAGGTTCTACAAAATCCCTGGACAAGACCAAACATGCACAATTCAGAGAAGCAATGGGAGTGCAACAAAAACCATCGTCCTAAGGTGGAGTGTTTAATCCGAAAGTTCATTGTCACACCGTTATTTATCTTTTATGTACTTCATAACCTATTTTAAATAAAATGTCACTTCTGTCATGGTCACCAACCCTACCACATGTATTTTCCTTCTCCTGTACTAATAAGTTATCGGCCCCTCGCAAAAAAAATATGTAATTCCGAAAACAGTGCTAGTAGCATTTCAATTGATAGGCTGCTCGGTAGGGAAAACTACCAAACATGGAAGATTGCTGCGCAATCTTAGATTTGGATAATTTGCGTTCTTAGATTTGGATAATCTTTGGACAACGACAATTGATTATGAGCTCGATGAAGAAGGAAATCAAAAAACCGCTGTCGACCCTGAGAAGGATCGACGTGCAAAAAGTAAGTTGACTTTAATGATTGATCCTACGTGCTATTTTCATATACAGGGTACAAAATCAGTCAAGAAGTTGTGGCAGCAGCGAGCAAATGCGTAAGAAGATAGTGTGTTAACGCGTCTGGTAGCACTTTTGCGTAAGCTCATTACAACGTCACTTGCAAATAGCGGTTCCATGGACATATATACAAAGAAAATCATTACCACAGCTCAATCTATAAACGGAATTGGATTTCCTTTAAATGAGGAATGGGTTGACTCCTTACTGCTTGCTGGACTTCCAGATGATTATTGCCCTATGATAATGGCTTTGGACAATTCAGGCACAAGCATTAATGGTGATTTCATAAAAACAAAGTTACTGCAAGACCTACGTCCCGGCAGTGAAAGTTCAGCTTTCCTCATAGACACACGGCAAGCGCCAATCAAAAAATCACGAAAAGGATCCAGGTGCAGAATATTTAACAATTTAAGCCATATTGCGAAAAACTGCCGCTCAAGAAGTTATAACAACACAAATAAAAGCAAAAATTTTGATGCGCTCAGTTATGTTTTAACTACAATAGATAATCCGAGAAACAAAGACGCATGGTTATTTGACTCAAGGGCCACATCGCACATGAGATTTAACGAAAACATGCTGCATTGTTTATCTGAAGATGTTGAAACAGTAATTGCTGCAAACAAAAGCAAGATGCAGGTAAAAAGGACGTGGAACGGCAACAATAAGACCAGCATGCAATGCGTCTGTACTTAAAAGTCAATGAAGTGAAGTTAATTCCTGATTTATCCGTCAATCTTTTATTTGTTGTTCAAATCGTAAAACAAGATCACACCGTAGAGTTCACCAACCAAAGGTGTCAAAATTATAAACTCAAAAAAACAAATAATTGCAACGGGAATAATGATTTGTTTAAATTGGACACGAAATCATCAAAGAATGTTGCATTTGCGTGTAGTTCAAAATGCACTAAAGACCTTTGGCATCGTCGAATGGGCCACCTGAAAAACGAAAGTTTAGACAAACTATGCAGTGGACTGGTAACTGGAATATATATCAACAACAAAATTAACAAAGACTGCAAGGTGTACGCCATTGGCAAACAACAAAGGTTGCCATTCAGTGAGTGCGACAGCAGAGCTAATGAGCTGCTTGAATTAGTACACACTGACATATGTGGACCCATGGAGCACAGTTCACTTGGTCGAAGTCGTTATTTTATAACATTTGTTGATGAAAAATCGAGGAAAATTTTTGTATACTTCCTAAAAACAAAAATGGATTGGGAAGTACTGTCATGTTTTGAACACTTCATGATGTTCGCCGAAAAGCAAAGTGGTCGCCAGCTCAAAACTCTACGTTCCGGTAACGGCAAAGAGTTTATGAACGGCAAATTTCAAGCAACACTTCGGAAAAATGGGATCCATCACCAAACTACCAATGTGCACACGCCAGAGCAGAATAGCTTGGCCGAACGTAACAATCGCTCCATCGTGAAAAAGGTAAGATGTATGCTTGCCGACATGGAAATGTCGAAACCACTTTGGGCAGAAGCAGTTGCATGCTCTGTATATTTTCTGAACCGTTTGCCATCGAAAGGAACCGGCACAACACCAGTTCAAGCGTGGAGTCAAAAAGAGTGTTAGGAACAACGGCCATGGCAAACATGCGAAAAGGCAACCGAAAAAATGGGATCTAAAATCCAACGAATGTATTATGGTTGGTTATGATGCAAACACCAAAGGCTACCGCCTTTACAACCCAGTTAATAATTGTATTTTTAAAAGTTTAGATGTATCTTTTGTAATAAAGACTCTTATGTTTCTGCATCCGAAACATTTAAGAAGTCAACAACAAGTAAAAAAGTTGAACTCATATATCAAGATGAAATGCAATCACCCGAGATCAGCAACTAAAGTGAAGCTGAAAACAATCACAACGATCTGGTCAAAAATGTTGTTATTAGCAACGAACAAGAAGATGCAATACACGAGAACAGTTTTCAAGATGCAGTCGCATCAATTGATTCAGACTCTTCGGCGCTCCCTCAGCAATCCAACTCTAACCCACTGCAACAGCAGGTGTTGAGGCGCAGTTAAAGGGAGCGCAAAACTCCAGGCGACTATACTGATTATTTACTAGAAAAAGATGATTCTTCTTCTTTTTCCGTTCTTGAAGATGAAATGGAACTTGATGCGAACCAATGGAAGCTGGCTATGGAAGACGAGATGCAGTCACTACTCGCAAATGATACATGGACACTTCAAGCCTTACCAACAATCGAAAGGCGATAAAATCGAAATGGTTCTCCCTTCAAAACAAAATCTCACCGGACAAATTGATCGCTACAAGGCCAGGTTGGTCATAAAAGGATACCCGCAGCGAAAGGGGGTGGACGATGAGGACACATACTCACCTGTTGTCCGACATCGTTCTCTGCGATATCAATTAAATCTCAAGGTGGAACAGATGAATGCACTTTCCACTTTTCTCCAAGGAAATCTTTCGGAAGAAACGTATATGGAACAGCCTGCGTACTAGCAGAGTAGAGAAAACCCATCAATGGTATGTTGTTTAAAAAAAGGCCTTATTTGGCCTAAAGCAGTCCAGTAGGGTCTGAAATCAAGAGATGGACAAAACACTAAAATCATTTGGATTAGAAAGATCTAAGAATCACCCATGCATTTATGCCAAAGGAAAAAACGAAAATATACTTATAGCAGTATATGTTGATGATTTTTTGCTCTTCTTATATAAAACCGACTGGCTTGAACATACGAGGGTCATTCAACAAGTACTTATCCTCACCGCCCGATGGCGCTGCTATTACAAAAGAGTTTTACCATCGTGCAGTACATTCAACAAAACTAATGAAGGGAATTGACTGAAACTTTGACAGTAGGCTACTAAAAGAATGTACTGCACGATGGTAAAACTCTTTTGTAATAGCAGCGTCATTGGACGGTGAGGCTAAGTACTTGTTGAATGACCCACGTATTAATGCGCGTTTACATCAACAATTCAAAATGAATTGACACCAACGAATTCTTGTGAAAAGATATCGACTAAAGATGGTGCGTCTGAAATAAAAGATATTGAATTCATGAAGAATGTTCCGTACCAAAAGGTAATTGGTTGTCTAATGTATTTGGCACAATGTACACGACCTGATATATGCTATGCGGTAAACTTACTTAGTCGATCCAGTTCCAGTCATGGACCACGACATTGGACTACTGTGAAGCATTTACTTCGCTATCTGCGTGGTACATGTTCAAAGAAACTAAAATTGGTAACACCGATGCTGATCGGGCAGCTAACAGTGAAATCGTAGGTCAACCACTGGATTCGTCTTCATTGCTTAAGGAGGAGCGATATCTTGAAGTTCCAAAAGACAGCATACAGTAAAGCTTTCGTCGTGTGAAGCTGAATACATGGCGCTCTCAGCTACTTTACAAGAGGCACTGTGGTGGGACGAACTTGCCACTCGAATCGGGCAAAAGAAGCGGCCACTTCAAATTCTGTATGACAACGAAAGCACTATTGCGATCGCCTCAAATGCAGGGTTCTTTCCCAGAACCAAACATATTGACATACGGCATCAGTTCATGCAGGATGTACTCAACCAAAATCAAATAAAAGTCAATTACATAAGTACCACTGAGCAAGTTGCAGATGTTCTTACAAAATCCCTAGACAAGACCAAACATGCACAATTCAGAGAAGCAATGGGAGTTCAACAAGAACCATCGTCCTAAGGTGGAGTGTTAGAGTCACTCATTAATCCGAAAGTTCATTGTCACACTGTTATTCGTCTTTAATGTACTTCATAACCTATTTTAAATAAAATGTCACTTCTATCATAGTCACCGAGCAGACGATACGTATTTTCCTTCTTTTTTTGCTAATAGATTTCCATTGCTCTAAGATTGAGTAACCATCCAATTAATGTGCTTCCAAGAAGTGAGTATTCTACCAATAGAGTATATTCTCACCCTGGCATCCTAATCTCAAATCGCGTGAAGAGAAAAGCGTGTCTAATGACTTCATGGGAATGACATGAACGTTTAAAAGTGATCTGGTTTTGCGGTTTACATCCGGACTTGTGTGGTGAGGGATAGCCATAGATAACAATTTTTATAAAAAAAGAACAATGTGACCAAGCCTTTTTATTGAATGCATGCCATAATCTTTGTTTTATTTGGCGACGTTTAACTCATTGGAACGAGTTCAACTATGGATGGCAACTATTTTTAAATTGAATTTTTAAGAAAATGAAGTTTAAATGGATAATATAGACATAATTACATAGATCAATTTTTAACTATAAAAAAAGTATATTATGTGCTTTTCGAATTGCAACTTATTACATGCAGCAGCATATAAGATACTAAATATTTTTCAAATGCTCCTATTAACAAATCAATACTTTGTTATAGCAATCTGTTGGGCTTGTATCTGTGCTAAGTTTTGGCTTTATATTAATTTAAATAAAGTTTTTTTAAAGTTTTTCATATTATAAGTTAACCACGGAAAGAACAGCTAATTTTAAAATTATTTTATATATTTACTTGTAACCACTTTCTGATTTACGCAATTAATTAATCAAATATATTCTACAATATACCGAACACGAAAAAAGGAAATGTGGCAATCACAACAAGAAATGCAAATAATTGTTTGTTAGTTACTATTGTCTCTGTACCTTTGTAAAAAAACGGAAACGCTTTACAAGTATATATAAAGTAAAATGAATTTGAAGAAAACAATGAAATGTTAATCATCCAAAATCTTTCCTTTTCAGTAAACCTGTTTTTTTCAGAGGGCAGCGACGGCGAAGGTGAGCTTGCCACCGAGGGGTAGAATTTAAATAATCCGCGAATGGTCGATTTCGTGTTGCGGTTCATATCGCGGTGCCATAGTTTGGCTTTGTGTTTTTAAGTAGAGTAGATTGATTTGGTTTTTGATTCGAGTAGTTTATTTCGGGTACGTTGGTAAATATTTGGGGACGCGTGATTTTTATTGGGGTTGTCTTTTTCTGATTTCTCTCTTTTGGATTGGACGTACGGTCGGAAAGAGATGGAAGATAAAGTAAAGTTGAGTTGTTGGTAGTTGATTGACGTGTTTTAAATCGGTTAGTGTAATCGGTGGTTGATACATGTATTTTAGACTAAGTCTGCCTACGGAAGATCTGCGACTGAAATTCCTCTCCGAACTAGCTAGCCTGCCAGCCGCCACCTCGGAGTAGACTAAGCGTGTTCGGACTTCTTGACCTGATGAGTATAGTCCCTTGACACATTTCCAGACTTCAAGTCTATAAACGATAAGAGGTGGGTTTAGATTTACTTCGGGAAATATCGAAAGAACGAGAACGAAAAAAAAAAATCATTACAAGTTAAAGTAGCAAAAAAATATTTTAAGGTGTTTGAGGGAGGTCTCCCAAGTTAGATGGATGACCTTTGAAAAAATGTTTTTACCAAAGGTAGTCAATATGGGTATTAAATGCTGAGTCTTGATAAGAGCTTTTCAAAACAGGTCTTAAACGAAAAGCATTTGCATAGAGGAGTACAAGGTGAGAGGAAATGTACGAAAAATATGTGTCCCCTCCCTCGCGATTGGACATCTTTGGACAGAAAAATCTAAAAAAGGGGAAATAATGTCTTTAAGATACGACGGCAACAAATACCTCAGAAATAAAAAACTCCATAAAATTAGTTAATAATAGTAAATTTTACGTATTTTAAATTTTCTAATGTAAAACGCATATTTTGTAAAAGGTCCATAAAAATTGAGTCATAAACGGCTGTTATAGACAATTGAAAGTTTATTATTTATAACAACCCTTGCACATGACTACTCTAATATTGACATCAGCACACTGAAAATAAAATAGCGGCAAAATAAAATACATAATAACCATATATTAGTCTTTAAGCTCAATTCATGGACCATATATATTTAAGCCAAGTTTTAATATTCAGAAGACCTTGTTTGAATTTCTAATTATTTTACAATACTCTTCTGGCAAGAGCACTCTCCTGCTGCTTTTACTTGTTCATTCTATAAACCCAGTCCATTGTAATTTTTACACTCCTGGATTGAGAAACTGGAATCTCGAAGCACGTCCAGAGTTTCCTTTAGGATTGGTTCAGTCTTTGCGCCCATATATGAACTAAAGATCAATGAATCAATTATTGTTGATTTTTTGCCCATATCTTTGGTCCTGAGAATAGAAAAAACAAAGAGATTTGTCTTGTTTGCTGAATTCCTTCTTCACTAGATAACATTCGTTCGATACTTCTTTCATCAAGGTATGCTAACTAGAAGACTGTACTTTTCTTAGATTGCTACCTTATCGATCGACTGGTCTTTAGTACTAATATATTCTTGATATCAGCTGATATCCTTCTGATGGTGCATTTCAAAGGAATATTCAACAGAATGGAAATCCTTCTGGTTACCATGGAATGGCAAATTAACGGTAAACCCGTCAGGTTAGCATTTATGAGATTCTTTATGATCAATAAAGATTCAAAATGCAATGTTACAAATGTAAAACAAAACGGACTAAGACTCAAAGTTTTCTTTGATACTCCTAAGGAAGCCAATGGTGCGACAGGAAATAAAGTCCTAAATTTCATTCCAGGCAGTTTCAGCTGCAGGTATGGTGTAAATCGAGATGTCGTATTAAATTTTGACCTGAAGGAGCTAGTTGAAATAGCTAGGTCCTACAACAAGATGGGATTACTACTGAACAATATTAAGTTAATCAACGCCACAAGATTTAACAGGAGAGATCCTGAAAAGGCTGAAAACTTTATTCTGACAAAATCAGTCAAGATAACGGTGTAAAGTAGAATATTTAAATTCCGACCCAGACAGTGTAGGAGCTGCGGCAGGTTAGAACATTCCCCTACTATATGCAAAGACAAGACTCCGAGATGCCAGAAATGCAGTTCAACCGAATGCAATGGAACTTGCAACGGCAGAAAATGTCTGCTACGCAACAGCAAAGAGCATTTAGCCATCATGCCCCAAATGGGTTACATATAAGCATGAAGTAGAAGTCAGCTCCATATTAAATGTTTCCAACAGAGAAGCACGTTCGATTATAAATAAAAACAGATACGAAGCGCTTGCCCTTGAAGACATAGCTCAAATGAATTTTCCTCAGTTGAAGAAGGACAAGTTAACGAATAAACGAAACCTGGTAGGAGATGTCAGGAAAGTTTTAATGAAACACTCATATGCTCAAGTGGTGACCTCTCGGGAGAAAACCAACAAAAAATTAACCAACCGAAACAAAATGTTTTCCTAACTGTGGAAAACTGCGAACTCCTCATCAAGCCTATAACCAACAATTCTCTTAGAACATCAGAGATTGAAAAAATAATTCACGAATTACAAAAAACCTCGCGTCATTAGCGATACAAGACTTTCAATAAATCGATATAAATTTACTAAAAAACTTGTCCAAATACCTTATTCAGGCTAAAATCCAGACAAGAAAAGGCTGCTAAAGAACCACAACCCAGCACTTCTAGTGCATCGATAAATTAACTCTCAAGTGTTTTTTTTACCATATACCAACTGCATAATATCCAAAATTACACCTTTCACAAATGTAAAGAGCATACTTTTATATGACATACGATTTAGTTCCAAATTTTAATCATTTTGAAATCAAATGTTACACGATTTATTTATGAATCTTACTCATTTTTAAATTAAATTTTACTAATTCTTGAGACACCAAGGACTCATCACTGAGATGGTCAATAGATTAAATACTTAAGCTACAAAAAACTGAAAATACTTAAAGAGGGTCATATGGGCCCTTCCTATCAGTTAACCTCAATGCATTATACTAATACTTCCCCACTCAATTTTGGTCACTGAAATAACTCGACACCACTGGTCTCAAAAGTGTACAGGATCGCTAAACGCTGCTCTAAGTGCCGACAGGACAGATCAATCAAACTTCCACAGTACTCATCTGTGGATTCCTGTTTTTGTTAAACAGGGGAGAAGAAAAAAAACGGAATGGAATAGTTTTAACTCCCTTTAAATAGCGCCATATATAGTAGATTGTATTTATTTGATATTACAAAATATATATAGTCGGTGATAGTGCAAAACCGTGTATCAAGCGCGTATATTGTCTAGAATAAATAGCTCTTTCTTATTTCAATGGCTGCTACTCTCTGTATTGTAAAAAGATAACTTTATCATGTATAATACTCTGAAAATGAGACCATTAACCATTGAAAGAAGAAAATTATAGGGTTTCATATATCTATTAACAACCTTCTAGAGTATCCGATACAACAAAAAAGAATTATAAATTAATGTGTCATATGTTTTTTACGAGAATGATTAAAGAGCTCTGCATCCTCTGAAAAGACAGGGTCTCCTCGTTCGAGGATATTCACATTGTATCTAAATTATAAAATGCTACCGTTTGCATGGTCGATTGTTACATTTGTTAATATTCGTACTATAGATTAGAATAATTTTGTAATGTTTCCCCTGTATATTCAGCTATTGCACTTGTAGGATTATCTCGTGAATAATATCAGAGTCTCTCAGAATTTCAATTCTTTCGGATACTTTCCTGTTGCTGAGTGATATTGCAAATCGAAGTTGAAGAATACGATAATATATTTTATTTACAATATCCATAATCATTTCCATAAGAACTAAAGTAAATTTGAATTATATGTACCTCCAACGAGAATAGAACAAAAAATAGCATTTGTTGTACTAATTCTAAGTTTTCCTGAAGATTGTATCCTAGACGTAGAATTAAAAAAATCTTGCGTGCAAGAAAACAATTATTCTTTTAAAAAAAACTCGTAATTCGACTTCGTTACGTTACATCGATACTCGAAATGTTGCCCCAAGTTGACAAATGTCAGAAGCACAATACCTCTGTCAAACATACCGGCAAACTTCAGTGCCACTAGAAAAATCTATTTTATGAGAATCGTGTAGCAAGTGGTTAAAATCTATATTATCTAAGTAAGCAAGTATGTAAAGTGACTTGATTTTACTATAGTATTGTTTCCTTTATTGTTTTATATAAGCTTGAAATTGCATATATTTTTGGATGACGTGTCCCAGTCCATGTTGCTGAGCTCATACTTGTTCTAACTTCTGTTCTAGGTACGCTGACAAGTAGATACAAAATGATTACAGACGTCCAATTGGCAGTATTTTCCAATGTTCTGGGAGTTTTCCTTTTCCTTCTGGTTGTGGCGTATCATTACATTAATGCGAATATGGGAAGGTAGAGTATATTGATAAGATTTTCACGAATTCCATTCTACACCTAAGGAACTTACTCATTACATTTACTAAATTAAAAGTACCTACTTATCTAAAGATTCTCAAGTTTTTATCTACCGCTGAAATTCAAATCGTGGTACATATGTTGTTTTCGGTAAGAATATGCTTTTACGGTATTCGAGCATAGCATTTCAACTTTTACCTCGAAATACATTTCTGCTTTTAATTAAAATTAGATAGGCCAATTCATTTTGTTAATAAAATCAATTCAAGCTCCTTTTTGTAATATAGAGCTCCTTTTTTTAATATCGAATAAATTGTTAGTTACACTTAGCTATCTCATCGACCAACCCAAAACTGAACCTTTTCGTCTACTATTCATTGCATCATGATATTCTATTTCTAATACAAATAATTTCAGTATGCCATCAATCACACTATCAGTATTGCGTTATATTTTATGCCAACATCAAACAAATATAATCCTATGCATTACATTATAGTAGATAAATTGCAATAGACTATTCATAAAAGAAAATATTTTACTCCCCCGCGTCGCTGAACCTATAAGGGAATTTTCCTCAAAAACCATATGGTTTTTGTTTTCACGTAGGAACCTTGGAGAAGTTATCGCTATTAAGCTACTTATGAAATTTGATAATTGTAGCTTATGTAGTTTCTGGGAAAAAATGCTGTATGGCACTAAAAACCGTCCTTCCGATTTTAGAAATATTTTGTAAATTTCTTTTCTTTTCTTCACAGCACTACTGCCCCTCTCAGGCTTTCGCTTCGTGCAAATAGCGCCTAGGACTTTCTCGGTCCATGGAGTGCGTCCTCCGATTTTGAAACTCGGGCTGTCTTCGTCGACCGAGTCAGATCAGCGTTTCCTCGGTATCCCCACAGATTTCAACCCTACATGTTCTCACATATAATTCACGTGGCCAGCCCATTGCAGCTTTCGCAGTCTTACAATTGTTGAGACCTCCAGCTCGTTAAAAAATTTCATACAAGTCATGATCGAATTCTCTATTAGTTCCCGTCTAGCTTCGATCCGATTGTTCGCTTTGGACCCGTCTTTCGAAGGCGTTCAATATGTTTGCGAATGCTTGGGTTCTGATCCATCTTTCACACCCATAGCATAGCACAGGCCTTATCACATATTTGCATACTTGGAGCTTTGTTTTCCTGTGTATGCAGCCGGGCTTCAAGATCGTCAAAACTGAATAAAATATTTTATTTGCGAGCTGTGTTCATTGGCGTATTTCATCTCTTTCATTACCGGTTCTCGTTATTTTGACGCCTAAATATGCAAATTCGTCCACATTTTCGATATTGTATTCGTAGTGTGATATTTTGGGCAATTGAGATATTTTCCCTCAACTTCGTCATGAGCTTTGTTTGATTCTTATTAATTTGTAGCCCTACTAGTTTTGCTTCGCTGTCGAGTTTCAGGAAAGATTCCTTGCTGGTTATTAATGACCGTGATAAAATGTTGATGTGGTCCGCATATGCTACTACGTGGCTTAACTTGTATTGTAATATACCTCCTGTATCGACGGGTAGCTTTCTAATGACTTATTCCAGAGCTAAATTGAATAGCAATGGGGCCAGCCATCTCCCTGCCTAATCGATATTTGTGTCAAAGGCGTCAGTGAGTTTGTTATTGACGCGGACTTGGGAGGTTGTCGTCGTCATTGTCATTTTTGGTAAGACGGACTAACTTGGCTGCGATACCACAGCAAAGCATTATTTGTTACGGTACGTTACGATCAATTCTGTCTACGAAAATTTGGTGTGTGTCCACGTTGAATTCCCAGCATTTTTCAAGTACCTGCTTGACTGTAAACAATTGGTCTATCGTCGATCTACTTGCTGTAAAGCCACCTTGATACTCCTAATAACACTGTTGGCGTATGATCTGATTTTATTTTCTAAGATCTTTGAAAATATTTTGTATGTTTATGTTGAACTCCCAGCATTTCTCAAGTATCTGCTTGACTGTAAGCAATTGGTCTATTGTCAATTTACCTGCTCTAACACCGTCATAATACTCTCCAATAATACTGGCGTATGCTCTGATTTTATTTTCTATGATGTTTGAAAATATTTTGTATGCCATAAAAGTAGTGATATGCCTCTATAGTTTTCGCACTGTAGCTTTTCACCTTTTTTATGGATAGGGAATATAATTGATTGGCTCCAATCGTTCGGCGTATGTTCTTGTTGCCAAAGTACTGGATGATTTTATGGATGGCTTCGTGAACACCGCTGCCACCATATTTAATGAGCTCCACTGGAATCTCACCGTTGTCCAGCGCTTCATTATCCTTTTGGGCTTAGATGGTGGAACAAACTTCATTGAGAGTAAATGGGGCCAATAGAAGCTCTCCGGGAATATCTATAAGCTGCGATGTTCGGAAGCTGTGCGGAGGATTAAGGATATGATGCCCATCATTCCTCAATCCTATTTTCATCAGTCATGATGTTGCAGATGTCATCACAGTAGAGCGTGGTCTTGGTCTGATAACCACGTTTCAGGCTTTTCACTGCTTTGTATGCTTGGCTTGTTGTTCGCTAGACTTACCTCGATCCTTCTCAATTGGTCGTCATATTATTTTCTTTTCTTAATTCTAATTATCTTCTGAGATTATAATAATGTTCCCTCTTCGTCCTGGGTTTGCTACGTATATATTCTTTGTACACCTGATTCTTTTTGTCTCACACATTCTGGCACTCATCATCAAACCAATGACTTTTTTGCGCCGGGCACGATGTTCGATCGTATGTTCTGATAAGGTCTTATTTGCCGCTTGCACTCTTGCTTTTAGCGATGTATCTAACACGATGGAAACTAGCTGTTTGTCAAGGGTCTCCGTGAAATTTTTTGCCACAGATGCTATTTGGAGCCTTTCGATGTCAAATTTTTGTAGCGGGCTGGTCTTCGCCGAATATGCCTACGATATACGACATCGATAGGTTAATTTGATCAAGTAATAATCCGAGTTACAATTGGCTCCTCGGTATGTATGGACGTCAAGTAAGCTTGAGGCCCAGCCTTGTTGAATCAGAACATGGTCGATGTGGCTTTGTGTGTTGCCATCCGGTGATACCCAGGTCATTTTATGTATGCGTCAATTTGGGAAGCAATTCGAACGTATGACTAGATTTCTGCTACATGCAAACTCAATCAGGCGCTGGCCGTTGGCATTTGTTTCATTGTGGAGGCTATATTCTCCAGTCGTTCCCCGATAAGATAGCTCATTGCCAACCTGAGCGTTGAGATCACCCAGAATTATTTTGATGTCATTTGCAGGCAATGAGCCAACTAGTCTTTCCAGATAATTCTTCCTTTTCTTCGGTCGGGGCGTGCACATTTATCTGCCAAATTTTGAAGAACTTCGCTTTTATACGGATCGCACACAATCGTTCATTGATTGCCATAAAATCAATAACGTGCGATTTGAACTCCCTATCCACAATGAAGGGCACTCCGAATTCTCGCTTTGCTCTGGGCTTCCCACTTTTGAATATTGTGTGCGATCTCATATCTTGAATATCACTTCCAGTCCAATTCGATTCCTGGATTGCCTGTATGTTTAATTTATATTGTTGCAAAAGGTCTTTAATAGTGCCAGGGTAGCTCAGTAATTTGACATTCCTTTTTTCGGTTGCGAAGTCGTTGCCGTAGATCCAATACATTCCGAGTCTCTGTTGCAGATTTCGAAACAATATAGGATTTTACAGGGACAGGGAGTTAGCCCATCACCCAACCTCCATTCCGGCGGAATGGTTATTACTTTCAATTCCGTTATCAGGCGCGGAAGACTCACCTTCACCTTCTTGCGTCCCCACAAAAGACGTCTAAGTAGAAGAGCTGCAGGTGTATTTGCAGTTATTGGCATTTCTCGGCATTTAGTGTCCCATCATTGGGGAACCAGTAAACCCAATGTTCCACCCCGAGACCATTTACAACCATTTGGTCATGGGGCTTAGGATGAGGAATCATGGAGGCTGGGAGTAGGGGAAACAAGGGGGCCCCTCCTTCTTTCTCAACCGGGCTTGGGACCGTCTATAACGGAGTTCTGCTTTCACTTCCGCCCACAGCTCGTTGCTTCTTTTCAGTGATTTGTCTGTTAGGATGGGAGCCAGCTCGTTGTCGAGAGTCTCCGTGAAATTTTTGCCACAGACGCCGTTTGAAGCCTTTCGATGTTGAATTTCTGTAAAGAACTAGTTTTCGCCGAATACGCCTTTAACATATGACATCGATCGGACGTCAAGTATGCTTGAGGTCCATCTTTGTTGGATCAGTACATGCTGGGGTTGATAAACGCTTTCCGTTGCATTTCCCCTCCTGTCTTACACCTCAACGCTGATAACTCAAAAAACCATTCTAAAAAGCTCTTAACTTTCATTTTACATTACTTCTTATGGGACTTTCTGGCGGCTAGAGTAAACGCAGAAGGAACGATATAAAAAGTATTCCAATGGTTTCTCAGAAACTATAGAAGCTAGAGTCGTAAAATGTAAGAAAAAGTGTCGAAAAAAGGCTCTCAAGGGGGTCTCCCGATATTAGGATGTGAGCCCTTAAAATACTATTTCTTCGAAGATGTCGAGCAGGGTATCAAATGAATGATTTTGATGAGATCTTTTATTACCAAGTCTTAAGGATAGAATTTTGTCCAAGGGGGGAAGCAGGCGAAAGAAAAGAGCACGAAAAAATTGTGCGCACCCCTCGCGACTTGACCCTTGTGGACTGGAAAATCTGAAAAAATCAGATGTAGGTCACGATGTGTACTAGGAGAACAACTACCTCCCCATTTTTCATACCTAAACTTACCAAGTTTGATGCTTGGGGATATTATAACTCCAAAAGTTGACATTCGAAATCTCTAGTCGGCTGAATGTCAAATTTTTGAGTTTAATGTCCCCAAGCATCAAACTTGGTAAATTTAAGTATGAAAAAATGATTATAAAATATTTAAGGGGGCTCTCCATACAGAAGTTGACTGTAAAAAATAACATGAGACTGACCGACAGAAGCTATATGCTTGTATACTGTATGTAGCTTTGGAAAATATTATGAAGGAATAAACATAACAAAAATGCAATAATATTAGACCTTCAAATTTCACGCAGGCCGTTTTGGGTATATCGGCTATATACTTTTAAACGATTTTTCAACCCGTAAAACATTTCCTCAGTTAAGGTTTCATAAAATTATCACCATTTGTCCAAGCTCGGATTCCTAAGGGAGCGAGAGTGATTCAAAACTAGAACCAAATGTGAAAATAGGAGATCTCCCAATCACACACGGGCCATTGTTGCTATCTTGGTTCTGGTGCACTCGAGACAAGAGCTGATACTCAAACGATTTTTGACCCCCAAAATATCCTCATCCAGTGCTACGCCCACGCTTTTCCAATTTTCCCATTCTTAATGAACATTATATATGACTTGTGTGTATTAAATGTCAGCAAATGAGCGTCTTGTGTAATAATACTCGTATAGTGAACACCCCCTACAGTTCATTTTCCAGTGTCGCCACCTATTGAAAAATACCAGGACTTATCAGGCCATGTAGTGTATATGATAATGTAATATCGGAATATCATCCGAATAAAAAACATAATGATCCGAATCTAAATACACAAACCCTTCAGGAGAAATAAAGCCAATTGTGGGATATGTCGCTTTATTCAATACT
Source organism: Odontomyia ornata (assembly GCA_963969285.1). Taxonomy (NCBI): domain Eukaryota; kingdom Metazoa; phylum Arthropoda; class Insecta; order Diptera; family Stratiomyidae; genus Odontomyia; species Odontomyia ornata. Next base: position 382,549,514 of record OZ017738.1, read on the forward strand.
AATCGTTATAAATTTTCAAAGAATATAAAGCAAATTCCAAACAATAAAAATGCTAAAACTTATGGGACATGTCTCATACACATACCATTTAATCGATATATGCATTGGCATAAGAGAAGTCAAATTAGGGGTGGGAGAATCGAACAAAATTGATTCGATTATCTTAAAAATCGAGTAGTGAATCGATAACAGTTCTCAAAATCCGAATATACGATAAAATGCAAGTTAGTGCATGTATATAGTGATTCATACAGCTCTTGCTGTCTTTCATTTTATGGTGGGTCAAGATCGTGTGTCGATTCGATTTGTTGTAAAAATTGTGTGTTTTTTGTGAATAAGTGAGGTCTACATTAGTGCGCATCAATAGTTGTAATAGAATTTATCTTCGCAACGAAAAAAAATTGATTTCGACTGTAATCGTTCGCAGAAGATAAAACGATTACGGTCGTGAATCAATTGCGATAAATATACCTTAACGAATTGGTGCTTTAAATAATTTTTTTTATCAAGCGTAGTTGTGTGGAGTATCAAATGAAAACACTTAGCACTTTTAGAGACTGAAACAAAACAGTTATTTTGTGCATTAGAGGGCCAAAGAGGAGGCAAAATAAACGAAAAATTGATGTCCTAGCCCTTTCTCCGAAACTAGCAGATGCAAAATAGAAACCAAACATGATAGATAGACTTAAAGAGATGACCTTTTGAAAGTTTGGATACCAAAAAAATTGTTTTAAGCGGTATCCCCCTATATCGGAAGTGGACCCTTAATAATTTCTTCTATCGAAGGTATTAGTATGGAGTGTCAGATGAAAGATTTTATTGAAAGCTTTCCAAAATAGTTCCTCAAACTGTTTTGCCAGTATTGCGGGGTGTTTTTTGTATTTCCCCTCGCGATTGGACACCTGTGATCCAAAAAATCTAAAAGATACATAAAGGTAGGCCTTTATGCGTACAACAACATACCTTAGAAGTAAAAATTATCTCAAATTTGCTTGCAATTAGAGTTAAGCCCCTGCAGTGCTGACTTGCTATTTGAGAAGTTGTGGAGTCTATGGTAAATTTGGCATTTTTGTGACTACCAAAAACTACCGCCTGGAAGACCGTGGTGTGCCTCTAGCCTGTAACTTCCATTAAATCGTGGATGATATCGGAAGCATGTCCTGGCTCCAGTTTCCTCATCCGTTTTCGAAGGGTTGCATCGGTGAAGATTACAATTTTATCCTCTCTTGAGGTGAACTGTTGCACCGTTCCCCCGTTCTTTCCTAGTCGGTAAATTGATCCTATAAAGATTCATGAATTTAAAAATCGGAACGATGCCCGTTCGGGGATGGTCAGTTAGCCGCTTCGTAGATTTAAATCTGATACATGCGAGTGATGCTGCTATTAGGACGCTGCGCCTATATGTTGATGTGTGGTGTGTATTGCTGATGGAGTCATATGCTCCGGCTTCGTTTAGTGTTTGATGTTTATAAATTTATTCGTTCTTACTGGTCAGTCGTAACTTCCTTCGGTACAGTATGTTTGCTTGTTGTCAAAGGTCGATATTGGTCTGTATGTCTGGTTTCTTTTGTTAACCGCATCTTTACATTTTTCGTTGAATCAGATATTCTGCTCATTTTTGGTCGATATCCGAAGACCACACCACATCGTTTGAACATTGTTGCTGCTTTGTTCCGCTTGCGAAACCATTTTCGGGTCGTACTTTAGCGACGACAAATATGTGGACTTCACCGGCGAGTAGATGTATGGTTATATGTTTCATCTTTATTTTATTTGTGATATATACACTGATTAATCGTTTTAAATTTCAATTATATTGTCTTGTCTAATGCTTCAAGGGCAATGAAGAGAGCAATTCACTTTAGCACTTAACTTTCGAATAACTCCAAGGACTTTTTGCAGCGTCTTGAATGCCACCATTTTCACCTGCTAGCTCGCTGTCAATTGTGAGCACTGAAGACCGCTTATATATTCAACCCCTTTAATAACCACCCCCAAGCTTTTCCTTTGCCTGGAGCATGTCACCATCTGCGCATTCAACTTAGCAGTAGTTATTAGTAGTCCGCGTAGTGTAGCGGTTAGAGTGCTCGCTGCGTACGCCGAAAGTCACAAGTTGGAACCCACTTGGTGACAACGATATTTGTTTCGAGTGATTCTTCGGGCGGACTATAAGCTCGTTCAGTTATGATACGTGCTAGTTTAAAATCAAAACGCATTGCAGCTGGTTGGACGGACACACGGCCAAAGCGTGGTACTGACCATATCACCTTCTCGAGCGCCGCGCCGGTCAAGATAATGAAGGTCCGAAAGTTGTAGTGCTAAAGCAAAATAAAAGCGTTCAACTTAAATTCTAGGATCGTAGATGCTTCTTGCGCGGCTTTCAAAAATTTGAGAGAATCTGTGAACATAATGAATATACTTTTCTTTACATTTCTCTTGATATCCCATTTGTGGTACTATGCAATCATAGGTTCCAAGTTCCTTTGGAGCCTTATCTTGGCAAAATGCAAAATGTGTTCAGATGGCCATACTAACGGTTTGCCAGCGAAGAGGTTCTACGTCTGGAACATTGCAGGCGAACATATTGAAAAAAAACCCAGAATCAATATGAGCTTTCCCTGTACTAGCTCCACCAGACATATTTTTTTTTTTGGAATAATCGTGTAGTTGGCTTTTGTGAAACAATATTGTCTTTCTGGCACAATACTTTCCCAAGCAGAGAATTGTGTAATGCCTTCAATCTCTCTGTCTTTCTCTCTTCGTACCACTACAGCCCCTCTCGATCCTTCGCTTTCTGCAAATAGCGGCTCCAACTGTCTCGGTCCATTGACCGCTTCCTCCAATTTTGAAATCCGAACAGCGATAAACTGTCTTCGTCCAACAAGTCAAACTAGCGTTTCCTCGACTTCGCCACTGGTCTCCACCCTTCAGTTCTCCCAACGAATACCTTTTTGGGAATCTGTTGTTTGTCCATATGATTCGTACAATCTTGAGACCTCCGGCTCGTCAAAAATTGCATACAGCTCATGGTTATATCGAATTCGCCATTGGTCCCCGTCTAGCTTCGCTTCAATTATTCGCCTCAGGACGCGACGCTCGAAGGCGTTCAATATATTGGCGGATGCTGGGATTACGGTCCATGTTTGACACCCGTAGAATAACATAGGTCTTATCACAGATTTTTATACTAGGAGCTTTGTTTCCCTGTTAATGCAGCTGGTCTTTAAGATCGTCAAAACTGAATAAAATATTTTATTTGCGAGCTGTATTCTTCGGCGTATTTCGCCTCTTTCATCAGCTTGCCAATATTGGAATGTGGCATAATCGGACATGTACGACTATGGTATTGGCACTTCTCGACTCTTTGGGTATTACAAATAATTTTGAATATTTCCATGATGTAGTATCAGCATCTTATAAAGAATGATCGCAAGAACGACTTAGAAGGAATGAGGAAGTTTTTTTATTGATTATTCGAGTTGTGCTTGTATACAAAGAGAGCTCAGGACGGACGAACAAATCATGGCCAGTAGATGCGTGTGAAGGATTCGAAGAGGAAACCTGGTCAAGCACGATCCTTGCCAAAACTCGTTACCAACGAAGTAACTGAAGGGTCCTCGCTTGCTTTCCCCATTGAAGAACTGTCGGAAAATGCTTTGCGTTGGAGTCAGCCACATACTTGTCATCCACGAGTAAGGATTCATTATAAACGACAGCTCCTGGCTCCTGTTGTTTACTATTTATTCGATTTATTTTTTAGGAGACGTTTAAGGACCTGGTTTGATATTTTCCAAGGTATTTTCGATCCTCTCGTTAGCAATGTACATGGTTTTCCTCGACACCGTTTGGCTTAGAGACAAAATAACAATATGAACCCGTTCATATTCCCATTAAACCATATTCGGTTGTGTATTCTTGCGAGTAGCATTCTAAGCCTACGGAGAAAAAATCAAACTCTTTCCATAGAGTGGTGGACTCCAAGTTTTCAAAGAGTTCCCTCACCGGATAGCCTTATCGGGCATAAATACCCTCAAATGTACAACCTCCCAGCATAGAGTTAACAATTTTCTCTTAATATATTTCAGACTTGGAAGACGGGGTGTTTGAATTTTCAAGTGGCCTTTCTGAGCCATAGTAACTCCAAGAATCATCTGAAGGCCATAAAGTCTGATGAGTTTGTATTTCCCCCAATGCATTCTGTGTCTTCCTTCTAGTGTTATTTCTGATATAAACAAAAAGCCTAGTGTATTCATGGAGCTAGTCAACAGATGTTGACGATGGAGAGTGTAATTGAATTCATTACGATAACAGACTTTGAAGCTGAACTTGAAATACTTCCGCTTTTTTCTCATTAGGAGTAAGGAGTTTTTTTTTGTAGTGGCGTGTGAAGGAGGCCTTTTTTCATTACCATATTTATGATTCAATATGCTATTTTTGATTCAAGCCGTATGAATTCCTCACAATATTTTCGAGGAAAGTGATTACAGCTGGAAATTCAATAGAGTCCTCCCAAAAGCCATATTGTTGCACTGTTGCATACGAGTAATTCAATGCACAGGGCTTCAAGTATGTTTAAGTTATTCATTTTAGCTGAAATTTCGAAGAAAATTTAATCAAAACTGTAGCGTTTGCCTTGACCGAAATTCAATAAATTAGGAAAACCGTTTATTGTTGTTGTAATTTTTGGAAATCTAGATGGCTTTAAATTCATTGAATATGGTTAGATTCTAATAAAACTTACAAGGTAGGACAGTCTTACATTAGACTGTCCAGATACAACATTTCTTATTAGCAAAGCTGATCAAATTTTTTATTTGTTGTTTTTGTGCTTCATAAAGAAATTCTGTGATTTTTCGCAATTCGAATCACAACTGGGGGAGGGACACACAATTTTCGAACAATTTCTCTTCTATTCATTTTTTATTGCCGCGGGGCCTTGCATCTTTTTGCTGGCGGACGCGTTTCGACTTACGTAAGTCATCTTATATAATATACATAAGTCAAAATGCTTCTTCAAGTAAAAAGATGCAAGGCCGATGGGAATAAAAAATCAAAACAAAACGCCCTGCGGAAAAATGAAATAATTGATTTTCGCTCCTCTTGCATCCCTGGATGCTGGCAACATTGCTGCAAGAACTGATGAAAAGACCTTTCATTTGATACTCCACATGATTTTTGGGGAACAAAATTTGAAGGTTTATGTTCATATACGGATAGACTCCCTGTAAGAATTTTTGAAATATTTTTTATATTCATACTTACAAGAGGCAATCACTTTTGATACAGCTATCTAAGTTAGGTGTCTGTGGTCACTATAGTTTCGGAGGAAACTGTTGTGGCGTACGGTCAGACGGACGCATGGACGAATGGACAGATAAACAAACGGACAGAGAGGCCGCGATTTCGTTAGGGTTTTGTAACATAGTACAAAGTTCTGAAAAAAGATTATTGCATGTATTCTCTCCTCTACGTTTTCATTATGTAGCAAATTGTTAGTTTTAGTTGCAATTATAAAATCGCCTTGTGTTATTCTTCACTATTAATTTTTATGTTGTTTATCCTATAGCCCGGAATCTGCTAAAAGAAGACGAAAACCTAGTATAAGGTAACAAATATCATAGGGTTTTAAATTGCTTTGAAGTTAGTTGACCACATTTTATATTTTTCGTTCTCAAAACATATTTTTGCAGAGTTGAAAATTAACTTTTCCCGTAAGCTTACGTTTGGCTTTGATTTTATGCTTATGCTAGGATTTACTCAAACATTTACCTCCGAAGATATGCAAATAATTTATCACAAAAGGGTTGAGATTTTTTACCGTGCAACTTAACAATTCTCTTATAAATTTCGTCAGTTAAAGTTATGAGAGCATACATTAACAGAGCGGCCCGATAAGTACTTAGCCTCACCGCCCGATGGCGCTACTACCGCACGAGAGATTCACTATCGTGTAGTACATTATCGTCGACGGCTACTGTTAAACTTTCAGCTGAATCGGACTCGTAGTTTTGGTTTGATCACGTGTGGAAGCGGGCGTGTTCGCGGATTTTAGAAAAATGGAGAAAGAGTAATATCGGTCGATGATTCGATTTTTCTTTTTGGAACGGAAATCTAGCAGTATGATTGATTTAACGAGTTGCTATGTGGTCGCTCCTCGGTTTTGGATGAGCCACGCCCAGGTGCCCCGAAAACGGCTACCACGGAGGATAAAATGACAAAAATTCACGAGCGCGAGATAGCTGAGACAGTGGGCATCTCAAAAGACAGCGTGGGTCATACCCTGCATGAAATTTTGGACCTAAGAAAGCTGTCGGCGCAATGGGTGCCGCATTTTCTCATTCCGGATAACAAACGCAGCCGTGGGACCACATCAGAGCTGTTTTTGACGCTGTTTAAGCGCAATCCGAAGGAGTTTCTGCATCGTTTCGTGACCGCCAACGAAACATGGCTCCACTGGTACACACCAGAGACCAAGGAGGAGTCGAAACAGTGGACTTCACCCGGCGAAGACTGTTCTATCGGCCGGAAAGGTGATAGCCACCGTTTTCTAAGATTCACAAGATTTGATTTGCATCTACTACCTAGAGAAGAGCAAAGCTGTCACAGGGCTCTACTATGCCGAATTATTGGCCCGATTCGACGCCGAATTGCAGAAAAAAAGTCCCATTTGGCGAACAAAAAAGTGTTCTTACACTATGACAACGCACCGGCTCAAATTAGTCGAATTGAGCAACGAACTGCTACCCCATCCACCGTATTTTCCAGATTTGGCCCCGTGCGACTTCTTTTTGTTTACAAACTTGAAAAAGTCACTCACCGGGCAGAAATTTGAGTCGAATGAGGTCATCCCCGCTACGGAGGCCTATTTTGCAGATCTTGAAAATACATATTTTTCAGACGGGTTAAAGAAGATGGAGCATCGCTGGGTCAAGTGGATCGAGCTAAGAAGAGATTATGTTGAGAAATAAATCACCACTTTCCCAAAATTTTCGTTTTTCTTTTGCAGCCTAAGTACTTATCGGATCGCCCTCATATACATCTTCAAAACTGTCTCCCAAGATTTCACACCCAATAATACTTGACCGATGAAGTAACATGAGATATTGCAATAAAGCCGACTAAAAGTTTATTAATGCTTTGTACCCTTATCAGTGTTTCTTATATTTCTTAAACTACATACAATCATCAATGCTAATTAATTTAATATATTTCTTTTTAATTCCAGGATGCCGGTCGCTACAAAACACAAATAAAAGCTCTTTTTCATTGGATGTCCGGTCGTGGTGTTTATACTAAAATTTTCCTATGTAATTTTACAATGGTGTTCCATAAGCTATGTTTGCATTCTACTCTGATTTGATTCCAACAAATAAAATAAAATGATTATGTTATAGTATTCAATTTTGCATTTTGAGTTGAATTTGTCCACAAATTTCTATTAGTTAATTGATTCTTGTTAATGTTTCTGTATAATCAACTCTCTTATTGTCCTGACTGCGCCGTATCAAAATCAATTTTCTTTTTCAGGTATTAAAATTTTTACACACAAATGGTACAAAATGGTGAAATTCCCACGCCATATTCAATCGTTTGTTTCATTTTGTAGCGAGGAATTAATAACAAGAATTAATATAGTACGCAATCAAGTGTTCTTGACAGTTGATAGACATATCTCAGGCAATTCGTAAATACATTGGAAATTGAATTTAAACTGGTTTCGTCTCGAAAATGTTTCGATTCATCCAACATTCGGAATGATAAAGTATAACTTGAAATTATTAACTGTGGTAGTTTATTTTTTGGATCTCGCACCTTGTCGAGTTTATTTATAATCCCGTAAGAAGTTCTGCTGAAACAACAATGAAGCAATAGGTAGGCGTACAAAATGAATTCAATGTAATCCTATCCATAGTATATTACTTATGTACGTAGATTTAGCTTGAATGACAGAAATAAATTACTCGACCGCAGATATGCATACAGGCACTTGGAAAACTGGGAATGTTTGCAGCAATCTTTACATTGTACAGGCATATCGTACAAACGATTTATAGTGATTAGAATTCTGAGGTAGCTCGATCATAGCAATCAGCCAAATATATCATCGTTGATTACTCGTTTATTTACGTTAAAATGCGAATAGTCATAAATTGCATGGCTTTTATGTATTTATTTTTATATTGGCCGAATATTTTCACAACAAAACTCGTAAATTGACCCTAATACATATTTCATTGAGTCAACGACAAGGACTTTTCTACGACCAGCATTTAAGTGCTTTGATAAAAATGTTTCCAAGTGTATCCAAAATTAGAGGTATTTGAGTGAAGTAATAATTTATCCAAGACAAAGTAGTCCCGGTTCGAATCCTGTTGGTTACAACGAGATTTGTTTCCAGTGATTCTTCGGGTGGACCATACGCCCGTTCAGATATGGAACGTACTGGTTTAAAATAAGAAAACATCTCTAAGCGAAAGACCGAAAGGGGCTGTAGTGCTAAAGTAAAAAGACAAAGTACAGCTGAAGATGAAGAATGCAACTACTATCTGTCTCTGAAGTTGATGTATTTTATATAAAAGACCAAGACTCATTCAAACAAAAGGAATGTTTGGCAAAGCACAATTGCCTGATACTTTGTTTTAACTGCATAACGCTGTTAGAGCAAAGTATTTTTTTTTATCAGTGTAAACACCAGAACAATTTTTTTCAACCTGGTATCAGCAGGATCCGGAAATTCCCATGCATAGTGTATTTTTGTCTCATCCTCTCCTAATATTTGGAACATTTTTAACTTTGAAGTAGAGGGTAAGTAGAGCCATATCCAAATTTTCATGGGAATTGGTGGTGACAGAGAAAATTGTCCAGTTTCGCCAGATTTTACCTTCATTGGCTGGACTCATTTCATTATTTTATAGTTTCTCTGTTCGGTGTTTAATTAGAAGTGGAAAGGATCGACTGGATTTTTCTTTCCGCCAACTATACGAGAGTCAATTTGTGGTGGTTTCGGCGTCTTTATTCTTTGCGAGAGTAGAAGAGCCGTTGGCCCAGGGATAGGACCTACATAGCTGCAAAAGGTAGCTTTTTGTTTTGTACGAGTGCAATTGTAGCAGAGAAATTGGACTGCAGGTGATAGTATTTGTTTGTTAAGTGTTTGCCATGTGCTAGCGAGCAAAAGACGAGGTAAGAAGAAAAAAATCAGCTCGGATTCGGATCTCACCCGTCAAATATATTGCATGCACATAGAAATATAGTCGCGCGCAACACGCATCCATTGAAAATGGAGCCCGCTATCATACGTTCATATTTTGTTCCAATTGAAATGAACAACAATCGGTTACCCGTCGCCTTTGCCGCCGCCGTGGTCAATTTGTGCTCAATTTGGCAGCCGGCGTCGACATTGTTGCCGTCAACACCAACAGTCACACGGAACGAGTAACTCCATAGGCGTTAAGACCTAGAAAACAAACCGAAAGGGATTACGATGGAAACGCGACGACGAATATTGGGTTAACCGCGTGCGAGATGTAAGGCAATTTCGTCTTTGCCGACGACGGTGACGGCCCACAAATGGAGCATCCAGGAGGTGGCGGTGTCCCCACGCACCCCCCCTAACCGGTTCAAGGATCCAAAAACGATGCCTAGGCCCGTATCGGGTGTGGAAGGTCAAGCGTCCCGGCGGGAGACCCTGCAGCACAGAAAAGAGAGAGAGCTCATGAGTGGAGGGGCCAGCCAACGTGGTGGATCCCATACCCATTTGGATTCGAAGTGAAAAGACCGATTTTTCAATTTAATGCCTCATTCTATTATCTTTCTTGCTCTTTTTTATATTTATATATATATATATATATATATATATATATATATATATATATATATATATATATATATATATATATATATATATATATATATATATATATATATATATATATATATATATATATAAAAACAGAAAACCAATAACCCGATTTAAAATAACTATTTAGATGAAAATAATTATGTACAAGCTATAAATATTGAAGCGGAATTGAAAGTATATATTTCAACGTCTTTACAATACAATGAATAAATAAATATGCTTTTGACGATGAATCCCAAGGTTATGCCTCAGAAAACGAATCTAAAAGTAATGCACCAATGTTCCTACAAAAAACAATTAAACTTTAAAGTAATGCAATCACCAAACTTTCGAATACCTCACGGTGGAGTTCATAGCATACAATTAATATCCGAATATAAATAAATAGGCAGACGTGACAATATTGAAATATAAACAAACAGATGCGATAACTATTTAATAAATAGCTAAATATTTAAATAAAACCAAGCAAATTAAAGTGATAATTATATAAATATACCAAAATAAATAAATGTGATTGATATTCTAATATACATAAATAATCGAATGTGATAAATATTTAACTATAACCAATTGTGATAAATATTTAAGCATGCCCAAATAAATATAATAAATTTTTAGCTATACATAACTAACCGAATGTGCTGAATATTTAACTGTAACCCAACAAACGAATGTGATAAATATTTAAATATACACAAATTAATAAATGTGATAAATATTTAACTATACATAATAAACCGAATGTGAAAAATATTTAAATAGACACATGCAATAAATATTTAAAACAAAAGAGGTACTCACCCACTTCTATATCTAAGATAATGGAGTATGTGTATATGTACTCTCACACATTTTACCTTGCAAATAAAAAACGAATTTACAAAATATTAGGGTCTGGATGAATTTACTTAACGATGTGAGTTGTTTTGAAATTTTTGTTCGCGCTGACTCTCGTATTTCGCCCGCCAAGAACATCTCATCAGAACAGTATAGGTTTTTTAAAGCTGAACCTAAGATCTAATTCAATGCATTGGGAAAGTATTCGTTGAGGACTTTAACAAAATTTGTAGTAATCGAGGACTATGGCTCTAAAAGCCAGCGCTGCCACAGGCACACAGCACAAACTCAATTTAGCAATGAGTGGCCATTCGGTCGCCTTCCCCATCGCAACACTCGTTTTTTTTAAGTTTTCATTTTTCGTATTAATAATTATGATGTCATGTGTTAATTCTTTACAGTGCAGAGTATAGATGCGAATTTCAAAATAAAAATTTGAAGAAACAATAACTTTGACTTATAGAGCATTTTCAAATATAAATTCATTTTAAATCGTTTCTCTGCATTTTTCTCACTTAATTACGCCTAATCATCATAAACGAAAATTGCTTTCAATTGATAACTTAAGCGAATCTACAAAAGACGACGTAGATTTTAAAAACAACCGAAACGAGTGTGCATTATCACCATCGCGGATCCACCCATAGATGTCACTATTAAACGAAACTTTTCGCGATTTTCCATTGCTGTTTCGTTGCTCGATGGTTCGGCCCCGCCATTTTTTGGGGAACTTGAGAAAAACACGAGGGAGTTTGCCGGCGGTCTGGATAGAACGTTATTCGGTGTTGTAGGCAAGAAGTCCTGACTGAATTGTTTTAAGTTTGTTTAGTAATTTATTATTGCAGTTGAGTTTAAATAGAAAATAGTGGTGACTCAATGATGTCGAAGGTCTTGTGAAGATTTCGAGAAAATTCGTGTTCGTTACTTCTCTAGACTTGACGCCAACGTTTGTCAAGTCTTTCGCGCCTAAATATTGCTTCCAGCGGAATTTTTGGGAAATTGTGCTATTTTGTTTGGGAAAATATCTGTTCTGAGGTATAGATATTTTCGAATTCTCGATTCAATTTTACGAAGCAGCGGCAAAACAACCAAATGGAAAACGGAACTCTAAATGCCGCAATAGACAGTTTTATTGTGCAACATTATAACAGGTTGGTGAAATAGCATGGAATAATACAAGTGATTTATTTTTTCTTACCAAGGGCCAAGGATGTGTTCATATTCTAAGCTACCCCTCATTGGAGCTCCTTCATGTATTAAAAGCACACCCGGAATCAAGATACGTCGGGATAGGGAGTGTGTGTGCAATGCGAAATGTGAACTCTACTGTTATTTGTATTGCAACTTTTTGTGAGTATTGATTTCCTTTATTGTCGCATAGTTGCGAACAAATGAAAACTTAATTAGTAACTTCGAAATTTGATGGAAATTCCGGTTGCGTTTGTAGTGCGGTCAATATTTTGGTTGATAAATAATTCGAGTAGAAATTACGTTATCATTACTCAAGCACACTGCCACAGTTACCTTACCCAAACGGCATATAAAAAAGGGGTACCCTAGATATTGGAACTAGTGTTGTTCACATCGATCAACTCCCTTCTCCCCCACAATTTCGGTATAATCAAAACATTAAATAGGACAAGGACAGGAAAAATTTGCTTCAGGGGCATGATTAGTGACATAGAGTGGACGGTTAAGTGTCGTCTATGGCCGAACCCGTTAACAATCAATTGCTCTCAGCAGTGACGGAGGGGCATCGTAGCAACACGACCACGGCGCCAGGTTAACAAGCTTCCAGTAGCCATTCACATTACAATAGCCACCAAAATAGTAGCAAAAACACAAATCGGAAAAAACTCGCGAAGTCTACGAACAAAATCGACACATAACGAAGCTAACACCGACTCCTTGTGTAACGTTGGCAACACAGCGACGTCGACAACAACGCCTGTTAGAAAATAGTACCAATACGAGTGGATCTATTAGATCGTATAAATCTCAATCACCAAATCCTGCATCCAAAAGATTTGAACGAAAACGGATATCGGACCAAAACTCGTTGCCAAGTTGTGAAGATTTATTGACACATTCGAGTCACAAGAGACGTCGCCAGAACCCAACCGATGATAACACTAATCGAGAACACGATAAATCTCACCAGAAGGATTCAAGTGAGAAGAAAAACAACTCGTCCAAACGTGATTGTCTAGCTTCTAGAACACGATCGCGAATATCAGTCGACTAGCAAGAACAAATCTAGCGGGAAGACGTGAAGGATTCCGGAACCTTGAGGGAGTAAGTGAACATTCCTTTGAATCAGATTCCCTGAACGAAAGTCAAATGCCAGCTTTTAGTGATTCAGTGGTGAATCCTGAGGAGGCGATAAGCATTCTATACAAGTTATACAATGCCGTATCTGTTTATTTTGCGGGACATAACAAGTTCATTAAGTTCTTGACCAATTATTAATATATTAAACTTTTAATGGCTCAAACGCAACACTACCTAAAATTAAACTAAAATTATCATTCGAAATTAAAATACTGTACACTAGTATTTAAAACAAGGCATGTGTATTAAATCATTTTCATAACGTGCAAACACTTCAAATGACGATTCAACATAAACTTAATCTAAAACTATTTGGAACTATAAAATAAGAATATCCGTGATGTGCGAAGAACAAATTATCTGTTTATCTGCGCGCGTGATAGATTTTAAAATAAGAGAGTGTGTTTACGAACTTATTGTCGCCGTGCACCTAGAGCTGACCAAAATTTCTCAATGCAATCACGGTGTTGATAGTGCAAGGATAAATACGGGTACCCAACGCCATTTGAATTGAGGACAAGCCGCAATTACTCCATGGCCTGCCGGGAGTACAGTGATTGATAACTGCTCGTACACATACAATACCCAAGCCCCATTTCGATAACGATTTCAACCCGTCCGAAGAACCAGCACTGGAGCAGTACTAATTAGCTAATGCCGCGTTTGGTTCGTTTTCAAGGTTTCGGCAGCCCCCCGCTCTACTGTTCATTGTCCGGGACGAGCTGGTTAACGGAAACACGTTCGCCATTCCTGGCATTCAAAGCGCATCGGATCGACAGTTCCTCGTGTTGCAGCATATTCAACTGGCCCCACAATCATCGAAATGGATTTTGTGTTCTGCATCCACCGCTAGCAAGTGAATTATATTCTCCTGTGTCAGGAACTGTGGTAGAGAAGAACACATCAGTTGAGGATACCCCAGGGTTGAGCAATACATCGTGTTATGAAAAAGGCTGGTTATTCAAAGTGAAGCTCAGTGAAACTTCAGACATTGATCAACTTATGGATGAGAAGAGTTACGAACAATTCTTGAAAACGGATTCACACTAGCGCCCGTTTCAAGTGATTTTATTACTGAATTTTGTATGGCATTCGCCCAAAGAACCTTTATAGTGATATGTGAATTATTCGGCCTTAGATCATTGTCGAATTACATTATTGCTTTTAAGTTAACAAAAGTGGAAATTTACAGGATGTATCCAGCACCCATCGAGCGCTCGACGGAACATGCGGTGAGTCCTTTTTTATGTAATAAAATTCAATTCTAATATTTGTATGATATAATTATTCACAGTATATTAATTAGTTTATTTAAATTTCATTTCATTCACATTTAAATTTCATTTACTATATTATTATATCCGATATGCGAGTATTAAAAGTCAACGTTTGAAAGAATAATACAACAATACACCTGTGATTCAAATATTTTTGTAATATTGATTATAATAATAATGACTGAAAAAAATTCTTCTGAATGAAAACAGAAATATTAAGCAACGCGAGAATAAAAATGATGGATTGAACTTAAAATCGGCCTTTCCCTTCCGGTTTTTCTGACCGAGTATAGGACCCGGTACGGTGGCAGGCTTCCGCCTCAAAATATGAGCCAGCCACCGGGTACAAATTAATCCTTTTTGTTTCAGGTGACCGTCATGGGTTGAGTGGCCCAAGCAAAGTGCCTTTTTATGGCATAGAGTTATGCAATTCAATTGTATAATTCTATGACATAAATTGGTCACCGGGGTACTCCCCTTCTGATGGGAAAGTTCATATAATTCAAGTTGTATGAGTTTTCCACTCAGAAGAGGAATACCTGGCCACTTCAACAAGTTAACAATGGATTTATTCCGGTTGGGTGGGTATGAAGGGGCTCCACCACCACCCGGTTGCCCCTCTTTCATTTGTGGGCCCTGAATTTGTTTGGGTAAAGACGAGGTCACCCCAAGTTCGCCTTTCTTCTCAGGTTTCACTTGTTCTCGTAACAAGTTATAATTCCCTCTGTGTAGTTATCTACAATTTTTGCGACTTCTGTCGCCTCTTGTTCAGCAGTCCAATTCGTGAATGCGAAATATCTTTGTAGTGGGTCCTCGTGCTGGGGAAATGAACCCGCCCCACGACACCGCAATGCTAGCCTGCCAGCACATTCACGCGTCTCCAGACGAGGGCATTCTCGGCAGATACCTACATCTTCTTCTGCCGGGGCAGCAGACCATCGCTGCAGTCCTTCACGGACTTATGAAACTTCTAATTCACTACAAATTCGACGACGGTAGACGATTTTAAAGTCACGAGACTCTACAAAACTTGTGGGTTTAGCATCCTGAACAGTAACAACAACCTTAAATTTGGGGGCGTGGATATGATTTAGAAAAATAGTGCAGATAATTTTGAGCGCAAGTTTGAAGTGTAGTTAGTATCTGTAATATCTCAAGCCGCTAACTGTTCATTTCCACACAATAAAATTTTTGCCCAGAACTTCCCAAAGCCACGATTTCCACATTCCGTTCCGCAAAAATCCGGTTTTGAACAAAAACGCAATGTAAAAAACCGTTTTTTCTTAATAACAAAAACGCAAACGGCTGTTTTCCAGCCCCGGCTTTATTCCCCTTTCAGCATAAAGTTAAAAATATTCTCTACAGTTTGTTTTTACTTCATAGCACACTTTACTTGCTAAGGGACAACTTTACATTATCTGGCTTCTACATAACAAAAAAAACCCTGATACGATTCCGTAAATACATTCAATTCGCGCATGACGTCAAACTTTATTCGATAATAAATACTCGTGACAAACAGTTTTTAAACTACTCAAACATCAACTATACACGCAAATTCTTCAATAATTGTATGTTATCTCGCAATGCGTTTACGACCGTCCGTGCGCTCCCGGAGCAACCATCGCATTTTCACGAAAGACATTCGCTTTCCTTCAGTTTGGGTCTTCGCCTTTTGAGCTCTGTTTTGAAACCCACTAATTTGTACGCTTCAGAAATATTTCTTCTGCTGTGCTTTATACTGGCGAATATTCTCCCATAATTGGATTTTATTTAGCGACCAATCTTTGAAACTTCTCATTTAAGTTCTTTCCAGACATTCTCAATAGGATTTAGGTCTGAGGATTGACTTGACCACTCAAAGATATCCACATAATTTTCTTGGAAACCATGCTTTTACCGATTGAGATGAGTGTTTCGGATCATTGTCCTGCTGAAATGTCCACAACAACGGCATATTCTCCTCGATATATGCTAGTGAAGTGATTCTTCGGACGGACTATAAGCCTATTCAATTATGATATGCGCTGGTTTAAAATCAGAACGTATCGCAACTGGCTGGACGAACACACGGCCAAAGCGTGATAATGATCATATCACCTTGTGGAGTGCCGATACATTCGATCATGACAATGAGATACTGTAACTATCTCTAAGCGAAGGCCTGAAAGGGGCTGTAGTGCTACGGGAATATGTTAGTATTACTGGTTTCAATAAATCCTTGTACACGAATCTATCCATTATGCCATCATTTAAATGTATCGGACCTACACCTTGCCATGGAAAACAGCCCCATTACGATCACGCTGCCACCTCTGTGCTTCACCGTTTTTTCGTAAACCTAGCATGAAATAGTTTGCCTTCTGGTCGGCGAACGTTTCTTTCTGCATCATTGCCAAACAAATTCAGCTTTGTTCTATCGCTCCAGAAGATATTGCGCCATTATTTGTCACTTTTCGATCCGCACCAGATTTTATGAGCCAACCTCTTCCTCAAATTTGCAGTTTTATGCCTCTTTTACACGCTTGCCGGATCTTGGCCAGCGTCCACAATCGCTTGGACTGTACCAGACATTAAAAATGATTGAATGCCATTTCCACGCTTACGACAGGCCAGCTACGAACATCTCAGACGTTGCATTAAGAGTCGTGTTAGCTCTTACGCTAGGCTTAGCGTATTTGTATTATAAAAATAAAGAGAAGCAACGCAGGCAAAAGTTCGGCAGAGACGATGGTGGATTTTGAAAATACATAGAAACCGTTAGAGGTAACTTTCGAATTAGATTGTTTTTAGCCTAGTTAATAGATAGATTTCAATTAAGAAGAGAAGAAAAAGTAGATGCTTTATATTGCTTTTATCATGCGATTTTCATTTATTACAGAAATCATAAGAAAAATAAGTTCACTGAGTTTTTATACGAACCATAAGGAGAATTTCATAATTTCTGCCGAATAAGCTATCTGATTTTGAATTTTTATTGGGAAAAATTTCACCTATAGTAGCCAAGAGAGATACAGACTTCAGGGAAGCTATACCAACAAAATATCATCTTGCAATTACACTAGGGGTTTCAGCATCTGAAGACAGAAGTTTGCATTATTTATTCAAGGTTTCTAGCCCGGTTATATCAAAAATCGTAGTGATGTTTGCCAAGCTCTGAATCAAATTCTGAAAAATGGAGCTAAAGTAAGTAGCAAAATAAAACAAATTTAAAATTTTGTTCGACATGATTTTTTATTAGTGTGTAAAGATATAACTTAAAATTAGTGCTTATTGTAACAAACCCGCAAAAACAATTCAGTCTTTCAAGAGTTGTTTGGATGCAAAAAAATTAACAATCGTTTTCGTCATATTCTACTCTCAATAATACTTTCGAAAAATTTAATTGTCATTTTCTTCATAATTTTCAATTGCTGCCAATAATGCTTCCGTTATAATATTGGGCTCTTATGCTTGAGCTTTCAATTTTTGAAGGGTTTGGTTGATATATAGTTTCGACATCGCTATTTTCTTCCGCATTTAGAGGCGATCGTGGTAGCTTAGAAGAGCTTCTACGACATTTTGGCAGGAAGTGTTTTGAAGCTTCAACGTTAGTATAGTGTTGTGAAGAAGATGACTGGGACGATGGAAGTTGATGAAAAATGCTGCAGGGTCTGAAGACGATTATTGTATTGATGGATAGCGATAAATATTTAGATCGGATGAAAATGATGATTGTTGCGGTAAAGTTTCTTCATTTGAATGTAAACAATTCATAAATAATCCATCAATTTGATACATAAGTATCTTTCTTTATACTTTTGGCAGTTCTCGCAGCTTTTTGCTAGAAGCTTACCATACAGATTGCATTCATCATCTTCGGGTGGCAGTGGAGTTTCAAATCGTCGACCCAAAGTATTTGATAACTTTCCAATCGCAGCAGCCATTTCCTGCTCAGCCTGGTTCGGTGCAGATTGACGACGCGAACTTTTTTGTGTGGGCTTTGGCGTAGATAAATATGCATTTTGTAATTCATCGTCTAACAATGAAATATCGTTGTCTATCTCTCAGTCTCTAGGTTCATTAGCAAATTCATCAGATCTTCGTTGTCACTGCTGAAAATGAAAATAAAAATAACAATTATTTCCTTTTAGTAAATTTTTGAAACTAAAATCTACAAATATCATATTGCGTACTTTTTAACATTGACATATTTAAGACGATATCACTCAGTTATTTTATTACTTTACTCACCAATATAATTCTTTATAATTTCACATGCCCTCTACAGTAGCAGGATGGATGACAATAGAAGAAGGATACAGATGCAGGTTTCCGCATTGGTGGATTCTCTAAACGGCAAGCATGCAGTTATTGAAAGCCCAGCTCATAGTGGAACTGAATATTTTAATTATAAGAAACGTTTAGCATCGTTCTTTTGGTATTAGTGGATAGCCAATATAAATTTACATTCGTGGATATAGAAAGTCGAGGCAGAGTTAGTGATGGTGGTGTTTTTAAGAATTCATTATTATGGAAAAAAATCTGCAGGAAATTGGTTTTCCACCACCATGTCCACTGCCAGGGTCAGTTGTTAATGTACCATATGTTTTTTTAAGCCGATGGTGCTTTTGCACTAAGTACGCATGTGATGAAAGCCTTTCCTGAAAGCCATGACTTAGGTTCAACGAAAAGGAAATTCAACGAAATGTTGTCTAGATCCCGGGTTGTAATGGAAAATACATTTGGAATTTTATACTCAATTCTTAGAATTTTTCGACACCCTTTTAAGTTAAACCCAGACACTGTGTCAAAAATTAATATGACCTGTGTATTGCTACATAACTTTCTAAGAAAGAGTAAAACTTCTTCAAACAGATATACACCTCCAGGCTCATTTGACGTATACGACAGTAATAACACTCTAGTAACACCTAAGTCCTGGCGGCGATACGATAATGAGTATAATGCTTTCCAAAGTGTACTGACTACCTCGCGAAGATCACTGCTGAATGCCTAACAAATCAGAGAAGAGTTTACCTCATTACCATTACGTAGATACCTACCTATTATTTGTAAACTTACGTATATCCGATTAAAATTTATACCTGAATTATATTTACACCTTAACAATAATGATCATAATAAATTACTACTAAAAAAATACTGCTTTTGTTCATTTAACACTTAATTTTCTTGGAATAATTTCTTGGGGTGTCAAAAGAAAGTTATAGGAATTAATACTAGATATTGGACACGTATATTTGACATGCTAGATACGCGGGTCTCCACTATCCCTGACGATATTATTTAATATGGATATTATTTAAGTTTTAATAAATTTTCTGTTCATGCAAGCCAGCATTGCTTTTTTATTCTTTCCCCAGAAGCCGTCTATCAAGTTTAATAATTGCTGCGCAAAAATGGCAAGTAAACACACGACGAGATAACTCGTAGTTGGCATCCTAAAAAATAACACCATCTACGAGTTATCTCGTAGTTGGTAGCTAACGTAAATTAGAAAATCTCACCGTTTCTGTATTGATCTTGTTTTGTTTTGAAGTGCTTTCGCAACGACGTCATAAAAATCTCCTTTTTTACTTTAAGCTCTTTCACTGTCTTTTTCACTTGACTACTTAAGCGACATCAAGCACGTGCCACTTTCTTTTTGTCTTTATGCATTGAATCTTTTGGGTTCCGAATGCAAGATTCTTTTTGGTATGCCTCGAGAAAGGCAAAAGACCAATTAGTCATTTACGCAATCCTACGGTACAAAAAACACGAACAGTATCACTTCAGTACGATTTCTACGGGATCCTACGACATCATGCCGTTGAGTATGACTTCTGAACTGAAGTGCAACTAAACACGTGCAAGCGTGTTAATACCTCTCAAATCCTTGCCGCAAGTTTCCTTTGATCTGTCTCAAAAAACAGACACTAGCCCCGATCACTTAGAAGGCAACGCGAGATCATGCAAGATAAGGCACACACCCCATTTACACGCCTGTGATTGTGAAACCTTGACGAGAATTGGCAAGCGTGTGAATGGGCCTTTAAGGAGAGGAGCTTTTCCGGCAATGATTAGTTTTGCGTTTACTAATCGCTGTCAAACGGTTCGTGGTAAAACAACATTCCCTATTTCGCTTGAAATTGTCCTGGATGATTTGAACGGGTCGCGTTTAGCGAATGTAACGATACAATTTTCAATCGCTGGTGAAGTTTTTTTTGGTGCTCGTCTCAATTTTTTTCGGTTTGAGAGCAGTTGTAACAAAATTTTCACACCGTTCAATTGATGTGGAAATGAATTTGTATTTTGTATTTCCCCTCATCTCGGAGCTGACGGAAAAGTCTTCTCTCCTCTGCATTACAGTGAGGTCCGCGGCCTATCTAAAATTGTTGCCATGCTATAATTAAACATTCACCTAGTTTAATTTGCTCGAAATCTTGCCTTCTGCAACTGAATAATTCTTCAAATTGATTCACTTTAATTTTTTTCAGGTCACACCTTTTATATTATCCACTTCTTTAAAGTCTAAACAAGGAAACACGCAGCAATATTTGCCAAAAAGTAATTTTACTGTGGGGACTCCCCCATTTCATTCGAAAAGGGTGTTACTCACTGGCTGAACTGGTTTTTCTATTCCAGAACATATTGTCTAATTATTTTGTCCAGCTGTGTATGTAGTTAATACTGTGTCGTGAAATTTGCATCAAACCAAGTTTACTTTCTATATTTGTATATTCTGTGGTTTACAATTAGAATAATCGATTAATTATAAAGGATAAATTTGGACCCATAGTCAAATACGACACATGTTCTATTTTAATTAAGAATGAATACTTTTATTTTTTATTAAGTTTGAAAACAACTTCAGTTTAAATTTAGAACGATTATTGCAGTATTTTCTACTCAGACTTGTAGGATCATACGTCAGAGTCGACCTGAAGTAAATAATCTTTTAGCCTAATAATCTTCTTAAAATAAAAACATTAAAATTCCAAGGAAGTGCGTCATCTGTTTATAAATCTATCAATCTACATTTTAGCATCGCCATAAGAAGCTTTAAATACTATAAATAAACACAGTATCCAACATTCAGCCATTTGTACAACTTATGTTCGATGGAAACCAACCCAGATTTCCTATAACTGTATTGTCTGCTTTCATCATTACATTTGATTGTGTAGTATCTCCTTTCTTAGAATGCCTTGTCCATCGGATTGAATTTGATCGAAATGTAAATCGAGGTAAAAATTCGCCGTTCACCTTTACGAGTACATCAGCAAGTTATAAAGTTTCCTACCCCTACTGCTAAATGCAAGAAGACTTTAGCTCTCTCCATTTAAAACCTCGTTATAAGAAACTGGGGCAGCGAGGCAGGAGAGCCAATAAAAGTATTCATTTAATTGAAATTCCGATTAAATCTTGCTACATATGGAAATGGATCTATATTGCTTCATATGTACCTTATCGACGATACAGCGGTAAACTTAACAAATTAATTTGATATTCAGTTAATTCTTTCAGTTTTGGGTGATTTTATTATAAAATATAGATTAAGGACTGTTCGTTTATCTCTTAAGCGTTAAAGCTTATTTGTAAAAAAATTAAGAGCATTTCTTCGTTGATTTGTTATTGATATGTATATGGTTTTCACAATTACACAATAGGCACACATTTGCTTCTTATTGATAAAAGGGAAGAGGAAATGCCTTGTACATCACATCCTTCCTTTTTTTGCAATTCTTATTACATGCTGTCCAAAATGCAGATAACCGCATGTATGGACTCTGTAAACAAATTGCCTTATTTGTAAAAAATAAAAAAAGTCGGATGGATAGAGCTACGCTCATATCAAAAGGGTTTTGTGATTAGCCTACGATATGCAGACACCAATAATGAATGAACTTACATAAGAAAAACGTTAACGAAATCTGCAAGTACAAAAAATACATACTCATTTTAAAGGGGAAACCATAACATTTAACTTGCTGCCATTTGGTTGCAATATTACTAACAACTATTGACAGAATGAATTCTTAAAGATATTTTTAATTATCCAATTAAAAGTGTAGTGTCTGGTTCGGTAAAAAGGCCGAATGGTAGAAAAACCGTATATTGTTTTTGTTTTACTTGGAGAGCTTTCAAATTGTTATTACTTCCGTGAATGCGCTTCAACTTCATTGAAATTTCCAAACCCTTCCTTGAACTACTTTAATTTAAATTTGAAAGTACCCGTATGAATTCACATACAAATTCTACTATGAACAAAGTTTAGTGAATTTCAACTTCTTTGTTATTGTTGTATTCATGAAAACCTACCACCATGGATTTTTCGCAGTAAAAATATATGTTTTCATCAAGAGTTAATAGCCTGTACTTTACACGCTGAAGTTGGGGAAAAATAACTTAAATTTAATCAATATTATCATTTAAAACCATTTTGTTTTACGATAACAAATATCACACGTTGAATACATAGATAATCAAAGATGTACATGATATACATAGATACATCCTTCCTGAACTTTCCTTGCAAGTCCAAACAAACCCGCAGTGTATGAGTGGATTGGAAGCATATTGTTACATGTACAAAGAATTCTGCGGGCTACTGTCGCAATTGTTTTCACAACCATCAAGAACATCAACAAAATGAATTTACTCGAAACCACGAGAACCCACCAAGCATGATCAGCATCTGAAAGTGACGTCACTCCATTCATTAAGCTGCTCGAATATACCAGGTACCTCTCGGCAGAACATTCGCCAATGTACGAGAAATAGGTTGAATACGTAGAGACCCTATATAAAGGTGAGCTGAATAAATGGGGAGATCATTCATTAGAGCCGCGACAGGTCTTAAACTAGATTTGTTCCCATCGAGGAGCGAATTGAAACTTCATCATTACAAAAACAATTACTCATGATACTGTGTAGATTCACGTTCGCAAAGGGCCCAAACAGGGCCACTACAGATGTGTAAGAGTTTTTATGATAATTTAATAAATATTATGTAACATTGATAGATTATCATGACTACTCAAACAATGAAAATAAAACGGTGGCAAATTGAAATACATAATAACCATATATTAGTTTTTCGAGCTTAATTCACGGAATATATGTACTCATATGAATGAGTCAAGTTTTGATATTCAAAAGACGTAGTATGTTTTACTAACTCTCCAAATCAATGTTCCTCCAATTTTCCAGAAAAACGCAAATAAATTTAATTTAAACAAATATATATTTCGGTGGTTAGAGTTCCTCCGTCTTCAGTGTTTTTTGGTATTGTTTAGTTCAATATTATCCGCTTTTTATACCCCTTACATTTCACCTGTTTTCGTCTTTGAGACCTTTCACTTAACCTATATCCTTTTTAACATTTTATTCTCCCTACTTAAGAGGTATCATTTATTGCTTTTTCCCTATTGAGTTTTTGTTTTGATTACTGCTATTTTAATTCGTTTATTATATTTTAAATATTATTTAGATTTAATTGGCTCTAGTACCCTTGAGTATCCTCTGCCCACATCTTCATTGAGCCTTGCGTGTCGGTTGTCGAATAATCAAAAGGCTCTCATTTACGTCCAATTTCCGATTGTTGCTCACGTCTTGTATTACTTCTAGATCATCCCAATTGATTGCGTGATTAGTTCCTACAATATGCTTGGCGACGGCAGACTTAGCTGTATCACTTGGTGCTTTCCTTGACTTTAGCTCCTCGGCTTCCTTGATATGTTCACTGAGCCTTGTATAGTAAAAACTGCGATAGCGAATTGAAAAGCGATATTGGTCGAGTAATAGTGGAGTGATTTTCGTTGATTGTTAAGTGAAGACAGTTGTTAGAGAAATTTAATTGACAAGTGAAAGTTAGGTTCTAATTAAAATTGTGAAATAGTTAAATGAGTGATTGTGCATTTTCAGTAAATAAATAAACTGTTTTAATTTAATTTAAAAGACATTGCGTTTTGACACCCCGGAACATTAAAATTATTGGCCACGAACCATAACACGCGACAATATGTTGCTCAGTAGCCGAAATTTTAACCAACATAAGGTCGAAAATTTAAACCACCATAACGTCGTTACATTTAAACGTTTATTCGCCTTATATGTGGCCATGTTTATGAATTCATTGAATTTAAGGGTTCCTTTACGATTTTATACAAGAAAATGTAAAATTGATAAATAACAATTGTCATTGTTGTAATCACAGAGAACTACCTCTGTGATTTTTTTCAGATTTTTCGGTTCATAGGTGATCAATTGTGAGGGACATCCACACTTTTTTTTTGTGTTCTTCCGCTTGCCTTGCCTACGCTGTTAACAATATTGCAATTTTTAAAATGGGTATTAAAAGATTTTATCAACTATTCTACTATCTGTGCTGAAAAAAAATGTTTAAGTGATCACGCCCTTGTACGGGGAGACCCCATTTAAAAGGCTTAAAATTTTTTTTTTACTACGGAACTTTCATCAACACACAAATTTGACGATTGTAGCTTATATGGTTCATGAGAAAACATGCTGTGACCCACTGACGGACGGACTGATAGGTACCGATATTAAAAGGATATGTAAATTTTTTTTTTACAAAAACCTTATAATGCAGAAATCAAAGTATATTTTTCAGTCACTTCATGAAGGGATGTACATACGTACATAAGTTTCCTTCAAGACTAGAAGCTGGACTCATCAAGAGGAAAACGAGTGCAACTCCATTTTAACCACTACTCCTGTCCCAGGGACTTTAGTACCGAAGTATCTAATATCCTCCGCAAAGAAACAAAACGTCTAAAGACGCAGATATTTCCCCTTATGAACGTTTGGACCCCACGTTGGGCACCATTTGTAATGATTTGCCTTCTTCGTCTGTACGCCTCGAGATTTCCTAGAAGAAATCTAAACCGACCCCTCATCGGCTATAGACGTGAAGTTTTGGAATCTGCCTATGGGCTGTACTCATCAGGTCAACAAGTCCGGATGCTCTTAGTCTACTTCAAGGTGGCTGCAGGTTGGCTAGCTAGTCGCAGGTCTTTCAAGAACAGGCTAAGTACGACTTCAATTTATCAGCCACTGAATTAAATGCCCGATTAAAATGCGTGTATACACTTCCAACAAAGCAATTATACGCTATTTTACTTCATTTTTATCTCTTTCAATAAGAAAAGAAACAAGAAAGAGACAACACAACCAAAAGCCAGGGATTGCTAGATTGCTGAATGCCAGATTCCCATCCAGGGCAAAGTCGCAAATTATAACACCGTTAAACTACTTTCTTCAGGGATATGTAAAGTCGAATTTCTACTCCGACATACGAGAAATAATTGAGCAGTTGGAAGCCAATATTTGACACGATATTGACGAAATACAGCGTGATTTACTTCGAAGAGCGCTTGAAAATTGGACCTCCAGATTATGGCGTGTAAACGCCAGTTGCGGTGGTCACATGCCCGAAATTATTTTTGAATATTAATGACAAAAAAAAATTCAAATAAATCCAATTTCATGGATATTAGAGACATTTTTCTTTGTTTTATTTCAATTTAACAAATTATCCAACTAAATAATCCCCCAATTTTTCCAGAAAAACGCAAATATTGTAAATTTAATGTTAAAGAAATATATATTTGTTTAACATTAAATTTACAATATTTGCGTTTTTGTGGAAAAGTTGGAGGAACATTTATTTGGAGAATTTTTCAAATGGCGCAAGAAAACCGAGATCACGAAGAATTCAATTTAACGTTTTCCGCCTCAAAAAAACACCCTTTGGAAGACATTCTTTATCAATTGGAAGTATCTTTAGTACAAAATACCCATACAAAGAGAGTATGCCTTGCATTCCACTCAAATTTTATCATTCGGTTCAATCACTTGACTTCGGCTCACCATGGTTATTAAGTTTTAATTAACAGCAAGTTTTCGCATATTATTTGGTCAGAGTATAATCAATACTTGTGATTTCAGGTATTCAAAGGACATCAAGGGAGCCGAATGAATTTAGTTTCGGTATATATTTATCCTACGATTCCGAGTATATTTCTGGCAAAATGGCATGGTATTGCAGAACATGCAAGCCATTGCATAGCATTTACGCCCTAAAAACACTGGCGATAATATCGAAGATATTTCTAGAGTTTTGAGACAAACTTAAAACGATAAGTGCAGGAAATTGGATAACGCTGTACTTGATGCCAGATAATGCAGGAATAAATGGTAGCATGCAGGCTACGAGGCGAGAAAACGTTGCCTAAATGATTGGCAGTTGTTCTGAGTGAATGAAGTGAGGCTGCATGCCTCATCCCTGATTTGAAAACATGGCTCAATCAAAGGTAAAATGACACTGACTACAACCTAACCTAGCTCCTGAGTGGGCATAGTTCTAACATTAGTAGGCTACGGTCTTTTGACTGCATATTTTCCAGGAAAGAGAAGCACGTGTTTGCTGCGCATTTTTGCATGTAAAAGATAGGATAAAAAAGATCTGTGGAAACGCAGCAGCTCGTCGCTACAGGGTTTTGCCTTTATGGACTCACCGCCAGAGGTGATGCAATGCCCAAAAAGAAAATTAAACAACAACGCATCAGTTGAGAAGCAACAGTCAGTCGATGACGCCATTCGATGCAAGTAACACGCAATTCCGACCGCGTACATCACAATACGTGATTATTATTAGTTATTAAGTAAAATCAAGTTATATACAGTGACGACGCTTGTATTGTATTGTGTGATATTCACAATTGGTGACTCTAACGTTTCTTGCAACGGCAACAGAACAGTTTCACGATGTTCATAGTGCGGAGCAAAGTGAACAGCGATCGACACACTGACGGAGTTGCATAGTATGGTGGCTGTGAAATTATCTCCATTTTGGCAAAGCCAGCCGGCTTTATGGCTCGCACGCATCGAAGCAAAATTTCGCACAAAAAAATAAAAACGATGCTACTCGCTTCGACAGGGCGAAAGCGGAACTCAACGTTTCCGTGCTCGCGCAAATCGCCAATATCAGTCACCGCCAGAAAGTTATAAATATGACGACCTTAAAGCACAGCTGCTGTCGTGTTAGGGCATGTCGGAATCGCAGAGTGCGCGCGAACTATTGCACGGATTGGAACTAAGAGATCAACGCCCGCCGCAACTCCGTCACCGCATGCGGAACGTAGCTCACATGTGGCTCGAATGTCTGCCATCAGGGGTGCGCTCAACAGTGACCGCGTCGGACACCCCAACATTAAGCAAATTGGCACAAGCAGCTGATTGGATTTTCGATAGTTTCAATGACACTGCCATTTCAGAAATAAACCCAAGCCGACGGACAGAAACGCGTCATGACGGCATACGTAACGAAGATGCATTGAGAAAAGAAATCGCAAAACTCCGAAGAACGTTACACCAAACTCATATACAGCCCATCAACGTCAGTAATTGCAGTTACCATCCAGAATGTAGATACACGCAAGCGAAGCAGTCAAGCGCAACTGTAGGATTGAAGAAACCTCCTCGAAAATCCGAAACAACAACATGTTATTTCTATTGACGTTTCGGCACAGCCGCCAGACAATGCCGACCACCCTGCTCCTTGCGAGAGAAGAAAGGAAATGAATGCCGTCGCTGATGAATCAGGTGGGCAGCAGTGACAAACCACCTGCTAGTGCGCGATAAAAATAGCGGATTAACATTTTTAGTCGACACCGGGGCTGACGTTTTAGTAATTCTGAAATTCCACCCACCAGATCAAAAATACGCGTCAAGCTACAAATTATTCGCAGCAAACGGTAGTGCAATAAGCACACACGGGACGAAGAATATAACGCTGTCACTGGTAAGCCTTTGGAACGCGGCACAGTCTTCCCAAAGACTTATGGACGAAGTTTTAAGAAACATACTATGTAGATTATATTCTTGTCGCGTCTGACGCACAAGAGCAACACTTACAACATCTTCGCATAATCTTCGATAGATTAAGTAAGTACGGAATCGTCTTAAATCCTGAAAAGTGTGTTTTTGGCATACCAAGTATCGAGTATCTAGGACATATAATAAACGAGAAAGGAATCTCACTACTCCCGTCGTGAGTAACCGCAATCCGTACATACCTGAAACCCGTAAACGTACTGCAACTTCGAAGGTTTTTAAAAAAAATTAACTTCTATCGACGTTTCGTAAAAAACGCAGCGCAAATTCACGCCCCTCTACATAAAATTTTGTCGCAGACTAAAAACAATGATAAACGACCAATTCTATGGACCCCAGAAACCGACAGAGCATTCGCTATGGGGGCCATCCTGGAACAACGCCAAAATGACCAATGGCTCTCATTGGCTTTCTATCAAAGAAAACTATAGGCCCCAGAAAAGAGATAAAACGCGTACGATCGCGAACTGTTAGCCATTTACAGCATTATTTGTCATTTTCACCACGCGCTAGAAGGCACTGACTTCATAATATACACGAATCACAAATCGCTCATCTATGTGCTCTCACAAAAACCTGACAAGGCATCACCCCGACAGCTCCGCCATTTAAGGTTCATATCTCAGTTCTCGACGGACATTAGACACAATGCTGGTAGTAAAAACTGTGTTGCAGACGCCTTCCCACGCCTCGAGGCCATATCAATGCCCCTGTCTGTCGGAACCAACGAATTAATACATCATAAAAACTCAGATGAAGAGCTCCAAGCCCTATTAAGGAACAACACATTATCTCTTCACCTTCAATGGTGGATCTGAGCAATACTGTGATACATCGATAGGAAGAACCCGCCTTTTCGCACCAGTTTCCCTGCGGAAAAAAATATTCAATGCGTTCAATCAGCCGTCACACCCTAGCAGCCACGCCACATACAAAGCTGTTTCCCGAAGTATCGTCTGGCCCTACATGCGAAAAGATACACACCAATGAGCACAAAACTGCATCCCGCGCCAGCGCTTCAAAGTAGGTCGACATCAAACACATTCACCTCAGCATTTTGCAGTTCCAGTTAAAAGGTTTCAGCACGTCCACCTTGACATAGTAGGACCACTTACTCCTTGCCAGGGATTCAAATACGTCCTCACTACTATGGATCGATTTTCACGTTGGCCCAAGGCAGTTTCGCTTAGCGATCAAACGGCCCAATCAGTCACCAAAGTGTTTTTCAACAATTGGGTGACACTGTTTGGAGCCCCACAGTCTGTAACTCCGGATCAAGGCACAACCTCCGTCAATGCAAGAACTTCGACTCACGCCAACATCCAACCACAGCAATTCATAAACATTCCGCCACAAAAACTTAAGCAATTGCTCACACGTCTTCCTTCGAGTGGACACTGTACCATTTACCGGCCCTCATAAAATACTAAATCGAATATTAGAGGTACTATACAAAATTGGACGTAAACGGGCGCTCAATAAATGTCTCCACCGAGCGATTGAAGCCCGCGTTCCTCGAAGAAGTCCCAAATGCGAACAGCTACCCTGAAATTAGCTAACCCAGTACTGCAGTGACCACATTGCAGCATCTAAACTGTGAATTTCGGTCCACCGTGCTGCAATTGTCCAAGCCCTGGATACCAATTAATCCACCATCGCTAAACGTCATATTGTGAACGAAATGACTCAGGCGACGCAGCAGCTCACCGCTACAAGGATGCAAGCAACACGCAATTCCGACCGTGTACATACGATACGTGATTATTGTTAGTTAATAAGTAAAATAAAGTTATATAAGTTAACACCTGAACCAAAGATTTACCTACATAATTCAAATAAATACTGCTGACACCATGGCTGGCACATTTCCTGAAGATGACACCTTTACTTACGGGAAAATGGAATTTTCTTCATAACTGCAATTGTTGCAGAAAATGCAATTTCATTAGAATAAGAGTAAGCGAAAGTTTTTGTTTTTTGAAAACGATAAAAAGAATTTAATCAACTAGCGCCCGAGCAGGGACGCGCCGCGGCATCTTGTAATTTTAAAAAGTATATTGCTTCGCAAGAACGAATTGTGTAGTTAATTGCTTGAAACGAGTTTTAAGTGGAAAGGAGAACGCGTGTCGTCGTGATAATCAAGCGAGAACGTGGGATAATCTTTTTCATTAAATTTTGAGTAGAATTACGTCGCAATAACCACGCGAGTGATTTCACCAAAATTGAGAAAATTTCCATTTCACCTACCATTACGGAATACCGTTTCGGCTGCGGAATAACCCCGCAACATAGCAAGGTGCACAACGCTTGGAGCCGCCCTAGTAGAACCAAAAAGGACAAACGGGAGTGACTTGGCCCAACGTTAAGCGGCGCGTACCCAGGTTACAAGGAATGCAGAGCCTAATTTTAATGTAAGTCTTTCTGAAATTAATTATTTTTTGTACGAGGTTTTGTGAGTTGTAACTAAAAATATAAATACTTTTAGTAAAATCTAGCAAAAATTTTTCTTGTTCCTCACAAGATCTCTTTTCGATCAAGTTTAAACAATTACCTAAATGCTTAAATAGTACAAGCATTTCATAAAGCATAATTTTGAACGAAAAATTATATTCATTACTTTACATATTCTGAATATTTTTTTAAATTAATTATATCGAACTTTGATTATATTTATTATATCGAAAAACAGTGAAAAATTATATTTATTACATCTAAATACAGTGTGGTATATCGAAATACAGTGAAAAATTATATTTTTTACATCTAAATACAGTAGTGGAAAGGTTGAAGTGTTGGTGATTCAAGCGAAACTTGTCCTTGTGAATTCGGTAAATAATCCTAATTTGTTCAAGCGATCCATCGAAATTCACTATTTGATCCTTATTTTTATCTGCGGTAGTGTGATCCTTTATCTTTCGGCATGAGCAACCCCAATTTGATCAGACCCGCGCGACTAAATTCTATTGATACCGCGAATGCAGCCGGGTCCTCCAACCCTAACCCAGTCGGATCCCCTAACGCTAATCCAGTTCAAAACGTGCGTACTATGACCGAAACGGAACTAAGTGAATATATAGAAAGACTAGTTTCAGAAAAACTTGAGAGCCATGGCAGGCAGTTATTTGGCTCCCTAATGAATCCAGCTTCGGATCCAAATTCCGAAATCGACCAGCCTATTAATCAGGGCGATGATCAAAGTCTCAGCGAGATGGATCGTATACCTGACGTGGTCAAAAGCCTTCGAGATTTCTCCGGACAACCTGGAGAATTCTCATCTTGGAAAAAGAGTGTCGAGCGGATACTGACCATCTATGAGAATTCAAGGGAGCGGCAAAATACTATGGAATTTTGTCGGTTATCCGCAACAAGATTATAGGGCAAGCAGATATAGCCTTGGAATCTTACAATACCCCCCTGAATTGAGAAAAGATTTCTAAGTGCTTAACTTTGCATTATGCGGATAAGAGAGACCTAGGAACCCTCGAATACCAAATGACCACATTGGTCCAGGGAAGTAATTCAATACCCGAATTCTATCAAGCCGTTTACCACCACCTATCCCTTATATTAAATAAATTGGGCTCTTTGGAAATGGGACCGGAAGCTATGAATGTTATAACGCGAGCCTATCGAGATAAGGCTTTGGATACCTTTGTGCGTGGCTTAAAAGGAGATCTTCCAAGGTTGCTTAGTATGAGAGAACCAGCAGATCTACCCCAAGCACTCTATCTCTGTCTGAAGCTACAAAATGTGGACTATCGGACGCAAAATGCAAATAATAGTCAGAGCAATATCCGTAGAGTGCAAGCCAACGCACCACCACCTGTACCCCCAAGACGATTCAACACAGCCCAAAATCGCGGATTTCCGATTCCAGCGCCAAGAACCTTCATCCCTGATCTTGTGTGCAATCCCCAAAGACCACAGCGACCTCAATTCACACATCCCCAACAACAGTTTCATAATGCCCGACAAGGCTTTTACCACCAGCAATTACCACCCAAGCCTCAACCTAGACCAGAACCCATGGAAATAGATCAGTCGATTCGATCAAGGGCCGTCAACTATCAAAATAGACCCAAAGACTTTAGAGCTGCCAACAAACGTGAGCATTCGCAACAATTTCATCATCCAAATAAACTTCAGCGCACTTACCACACACAAACAATAGACGAGACTCCACAGGACTTCGAAAGCTACGAAACGATGATGCAGGAAGAGGACCAACATTATGACTTAACTTTAATAGATTACACGAATTCTAATGACAATATTCAATACGACATGGCCGAAAGCCTTGCCCCAGACATGACATAACCTAGAACCCGTCGAAACTTCCGATAACATTAATTTTTTAGACTAAAGAGCTCTTCACTCCCGTACTTCGAGTACAAATCAGGGAATGGAGAGCTGCTAAAATTCCTTATTGATACTGGATCAAACAAGAACTACGTGTGACCAAAATACATTAGAAATCCTCTCGAAAACGACAAACCATTCTACGCAAACTCCGTTGGCGGCAACGTGAAAATTACTCATCATGCCTTGATACAACCTTTTGGACCCACTACCGGCAAACTGAAGTTTTTCTTCCTTCCTAACCTCAAGACCTTCGACGGAATCATCGGTAACGACACATTAAAACAAATACAAGCAGTAATTCACACCAATAGCAACTACATGAAAATTCATCCCAATCTCGTAATACCCCTCAAACAATATCAATCGCAAGCAGTAAATAAAATAAATCTTAGACTTAACCACCTCACAGAATCACAATCTCGAAAGGAATACAACTTTGAGTTGCTCTACAAACCGGGTAAAAGTAACGTAGTAGCGGATTCTTTATCAAGACCAACGCAGATAGCTGCCATTCACTCTATGACTCCTACAGCACACAGTGACGAAAGTTCGTCACACAATTTAATCCCAACTGTCGAAGTGCCACTGAATGCATTTAAAAATCAATTAGTCCTCAAGATAGTCGACGAGGATAGCTATCAGATCCTTAACCCTTTCAATAATTACACCAGACATGTCTTCATTAAACGTAGTTACAACGAACAAGATATCATTGACATCTTTAAGAGATATCTTAGCCCAAATACAATCAATGGGCTCTCTACTGAAGAGGAAGTAATGGGTAAAGTTCAGGAGGTACATCCTATTCACTTCCAAAACTACAAGATAAGATTCACTCAAAGGATCGTCGAAGACATAACAAGTGAAATTGAGCAAGAGAGCAGGATTCTGCAAACACATCGTAGAGCTCATCGGAATGCCGAAGAGAATAGGCTCCAGCTGCTCGAAAACTTCTATTTTCCCAAAATGTCCTCCAAAGTTAAAAGCCTGGTGAATCGGTGCGTTGTCTGTAAAGAAAACAAATACGACAGGCACCCCACTAATCCACATCTCAACCCTACTCCTGTGCCGAACTACCCAGGTCATACAATCCATATTGATCTCTTTTCTACGGAAAAGCATCGAGTTCTAACGGCCGTGGACAAATTCACAAAATTTGCTCAGGCAAAAATAATTCCATCCAAATCCGTCGAAGATATTAAAGAACCTTTAAGGGACATTTTGTTCTTTTTCTGTATCCCCGAGAATGTCGTCATTGACAATGAAGGTGCGTTGCGATCCGTCACGCTAAAATCAATGATGGAAGACGAATTAAATATCACCATATACACGACACCTCCATATAAGAGCGAAGTGAACGGGCAAGTTGAACGATTTTACTCAACTCTCATTGAAATCATGAGATCCTTAAAAAAGGATGGTGTCACTCGAACGTTTCAAGATCTTCTTGCTAGAGCCGTCAATGAATATAATTTTACCATTCATTCGACCACAAACAAAAAACCGGTAGAACTTTTCTTTGGGAGAAACCCAAGACTGAACCCAGAAGAATTCGAAAGGACACGACTCTCTAATATAGACCAACTAAAACGAAAACAGCAAAAAGACCTGGAATACCACAACAAAACTAGACGCCCACTAAAGAACTACGACATAGGACAAGTTATTTACGTTAAGAAAAACAAACGAATTGGATCAAAATTAACACCACGATATCAACAAGAGATGGTTCAGGAAAATAGAAACACTACAGTACTAACACAATCAGGAAAAACTATCCATAAAAGCAACATAAGAAATTAATTTTCTTTGCAGATATCTCTTTCGAATGGCGTACTGCAAGGTACAAATTCTGGAATACACAAACTCCCAAATAATCACCCTTAATTCTGGATATGCTAAAATGAAAACTGGAAATTTCAAAATAATACATGACTTCGACATAGGACGATACATACAAGCTACCATCGAACTGACATCGATAATCGAGGACATTCCACACGATAATCCCTTGAAGCCATATCTCGCGCACGAACTGCAGCAAACTCAGGATCTGCTGGAAAACATGAGAGCCAGAATAGCTAAACGTTCTCTAAATTTTATCGGCTCCGCCTGGAAATGGGTTGCAGGAAACCCCGACCACGAGGACTTCGTAACGATAAAGGAAAAAATTAATAACGTATTAACTAACAATAATAGGCAAGTTGTAATAAACAAATCCCTTAACGACCGCTTGAACAACCTAACCCTTATAACCAATAAACTCATTAATTTTGCAAGAAACGATTCAAAATATAAACTTGATTTTACATCTAGCATCCAATACAAACTCAGGCTCATTAAGGAAGAGTTAATGAATATTGAATACGCTGTCAATCTAGCTAAAAGAGATATAATAAATACTGTTGTGCTCTCAAAAATAGAAATCAAATTAGTTACGAACACGTTTGACAAAGAAAAATTACCATATACCACCGCAGAAGAAGCCTTAGAGCTATCAAGCGTCAAAATAATTACAAACGATATCTCTTTATTATACATCGTTAACGTACCATTAACCACTCAAGATACATTTGAAAAAATAATTATAAAACCTGTAAAAAAGAAGGATATTGTAATAGAAATTGCGCATAATACTCTGCTGAGAAATCACGACCAATTTTTTGCCATCATTAAAGACTGTAATAACTACAGAAACTTTTCAATATGCGATCAAACAAAATTGTTAGATATAAGTAACTCAACCTGCATTCCTAATATCCTTAAAAGCTTTAGGTCAACTTGTAACAGAATCAATGGCCAAAATATACCTACGATCGAAGAAGTCACTCCCGGTGTCCTCATCATCAACGAACACCAAGGAGCCGTAGAAATAGACAATGTCCCGCATGTCCTCAACGGAACATTCGTGATCAAATTTAATAATTCCACAATTAAAATTAATGAGCGTATATTTGCAGCTAAAGAAACATCTGCCATCAATGCATTACCAGCCATTTTCCAACCAACACCAATGGAGAAACAGTACCGCCAAATACTATCATTAAACATGGTTCATCAACTTCACATCAATAACACCAGCGAGATCGAGCTCCTGAAAGGCGACAACGCAATGAGTGAACTAAAATCATATGGAGTCACTGTCTGCCTCTTCATCATCCTGGCAGCAGTCATTGTACTTCGAGGTCGTAGCAAAACAATCAAGAGCAACGAACCGCAAGCAACCATACAAGGTCCTGCAGACACGAAACAGGCCCAAAACTTACAACAAATTCCAGCATTGGACCAATTACCGCCATCATCAACTGCGAGTAACGAACCTCAGGCAACCACGCAAGGTCCTGCAGGCACGAAACAAGTGCAAAACTCACCACAAGCTCCTACACCGGACCATCCTTCATCATCATTCATAGCGATGCCCCGAAAATTCTACGATAGTCCATTCTTCTAAACAGATGAGGACATCTATACTTAAGGCGGGAAGAGCTAACACCTGAACCAAAGATTTACTTACATAATTCAAATAAATACTGCTGACACCATGGCTGGCACATTTCCTGAAGATGACACCTTTACTTACGGGAAAATGGAATTTTCTTCATAACTGCAATTGTTGCAGAAAATGCAATTTCATTAGAATAAGAGTAAGCGAAAGTTTTTGTATGAAATTGTAATTAGTTTTTAGTCAGTCTAAATTGTAACGTGGATACGAAAAGAGGTGTTAAACCCTAAATAAATATATTTTTTTGAAAACGATAAAAAGAATTTAATTAACTTATACTGTGACGACGCTTGTATTGTATTGTGTGATACCCACATATAATATCTCTCCGGAGAGTCCTACCAGAAAGATGCTTAGATCAGTTAACAAATGGAACCATGTTGTACATTACGCTCCAGAAGTGCTACCAGTTAAAAATGGGTTTACTTTAGTCGCTACTGGCATTCAGTTAACAGGGTTACTTTTCTAGCAATCTCTCTCCCTTCTTCTTTTTCGTTAGAAGATAAATTTCTATAACTTTACTAGGCCGCACGGTGTTGCAAATAAAGTATAACCAAAAATATTGGGTCAGAGGGTTTCATGATACGTTTCCAGGTTGACTTATGAGGATATGAGGTTTTATGCATCTGGGAGTCCAAGAATTAAGGCATACTTAGCTTTAACCTCCCTACCACAAAAAACAAAAAAATTGTTAAGCTCTTGCAAAGATATATTTTCTAGCAAGCTTGTTTTTAAAATTTCGATATTTGCTTTTAAACAAAAATCATTCAATTGTTTTGTTTATTTGATATCTGCGGGCCAATTCTCTTTTTTGCTGAAAAGCCGTTGGGCCTTGCTTTGTTACGTACTAAGACGCGTTTTGACTCCTTTGAGATGATGAGACGAGTTTGAGGAAAGATTCTTTGTTGGTTGTAAATGACCGTGGCAAAATGTTGATGTCATCTGCATAGGCTACTACTTGTCTTGACTTGTATAATAACGTACATCTTGTATCGACAGGTAGCTTTCTAATGACGTATTCTAGAGCCAAATTGAATAGTGATGGGGCCAGTCCATCTCCCTGCTTCAGTCCGATATTTGTGTCAAAGGCATCGGTGAGATGGTAATTGATTCGGACTTGGGAGGTTGTCAAAATCATTTACATTTCAGCAAGACAGAATAAATTGGATGCCAAAGCAAAGAATTATTTTTTCATGATGAATACTGTGGTATGTTTGCTTAAAGTCAACGAGAGTTTGGTGCACGTCTATGTTGAACTCCCAAAATTTGCAAAGTACCTGCTTGACTGTAAACAATTGGTCTACTGTCAATCTACCTGCTCTAACACCCTCATGATACTCCCCAATAACACTGTCCGCATATGATCTGATTTTATTTTCTATGATGCTTGGAAATTGGTGAACCTAATGGAAGGTTGGTGAACCTAATGGAAGGCCTCCGGGAATATCTATAGGCCAATATTTTGGAGCTATATGGAGGATTTACGAGGTTATTGAAATATAATGCCCATTTTCTTTAATCCTGTTTTCATATGCGATAATGTTGCCGACGTCATCATGGCAGAGTTTAGTTTTGGGGTAGTAGCCTCGTTTTAGGCTTTTCACTACTTTGTATGCTTGTCTTGTGTTGATACTCGCTAGATGTCACTACTCTTCTGAGATTTTCATAATGTTATCTCTTCGTTCTAGTTTTCGTACCTAAATATTGTTTGCACACCTGATTCTTTTTAACTAACGCATCCTGGCATTCGTCACTACAGCAATAATCTCTGTTCTGTAATGGTCTTAATTGCCGCTTTCACTTCCACCCATAGCTCGTTGCTTGTTTTCGGTGATGTGTCTGATAGGATGGGAGTCACGTGGTTGTCGAGGGTCTCCGTGAAATTTTTTGCCACAGACGCCGTTTGGAGCCTTTTGATGTCAAATTTTTGTAGAATACATCTTTGACATATAACATGGAAAGGTTGATTTGAACAAGAACTGATTTGAGTTATAATTGGTTCTTCGGTATGTAGGAATGTCAAGCATGCCCAAGGCCCAACATTATTTGATCAGAACATGGTCGAGTTGGTTTTGTGTTTTGCCATATGGTGATACCCAGATCATTTTATGTATGCGTCGGTGAGGGAAGCAAGTCGAACGTATGACTAGCTTTCTGCTACAAGCAACGTGAATCAGGTGCTGGCCTTAGTCATCTGTTTTATCGTTCTAGTTGTTCTCCGATGAGATATCTTATTGCCAACCTTAGTGTTAAATTTACCCAGAAGTGTTTTTGTGTCGTTTGTTAGCAATAAGTGGGCTGGTCTTTCCAGGTGATTGTGAAACATTTCCTTTATTATTTCGTTCTTTTCTTTGGTCGGGGCGCGTAAATTTATCAACTGAGTTTTCAGGAATTTTGCTTTTATAAGGGTCGCCCACATTCGCTCATTGACAGCTTTCAAATCAATATCATCTGATTTGAACTCGCTTCCTATTCTAAACAGAGTAAAACTCTCATTTGAACAAAATTTGGCATAGTGTTTGATGAGACTATCAGGCAGAACAGTCTAAAATAACACGCTTAAATTCAAAATGACAGCCCCCAAAGGCCATTAAGTAAGCGAAATTCATAATTTTTGGAAGTAACATATTTATACAACAGAAAATTATAAAATTTTTCTTAAACAGTATTTGACTTTCAAAGTAGATGCAAATCAAATTTTTCAAGATGCTTTTAAAATTGCTTTTGAGTGGTTATTCTTTTTTAAATTCACTATCCTTGTTGAATGCCCAAATAGCAACACTGAGTCCTAGAAACCGATTGGAATGCTTCCTGTAAGTGGGTGGGCGCTTGATTTATTGTATTTCAGAGCATGGGGAACTTTTCTATCTTCGAATTTCACACCGATAGTAGACAGAAGCTTGCGTTCGAATTGATAAGAACATTTAGTAGAAATCCGTTGTTTAACGTGTTCGGACGAAAACAGATATATGGTATTCCTTTTATCAATTGAAGGAGCACATTCTTGTTTGTTGTTCTTTGAGGGAAAAAGGTATTAAAGCTGAAAATATATATTTAGAATTGATTGAAGTGCTTGTATAATTGATACATTTATGCTAGTGGCATGTGGTCAGTGTTTATTGAAATGATATTTCTCTTGGTTTCATGATATCCTTCCTTTATTTTGTGAACTAAGTGAATCAATTGTGAGAATAATAAATTAAGTTTTACGTTACTGCACAGAATATAAATATCAAACGTGTATTTCAAAGTATATGAGTGCATGAATTGATAACAAAGTAGTTAGTGCAGTGCAGTTGTACATCAGCGGAAGTGAAAGAGTGCAACGATTTAGGATAAACTTATTATATGCGGTAAATATTTTATCTGTAAATTGATATAACAAATAATAAAAAATAAATTTGTTAACCAGCTTCCATCCTATATATTTTTTTTGTGTTGCTTTTTTATGTTTTAGTAAAATTATTTTACAAAACCCTACTAAAATCGCGTCCTGTCTGTCCGTCCGTCCGTGTATCACACCATTTTTCCTCGCAAACTACATAAGCTAGAAGCATAATATTTTGTAGATAGGTGCAAAGTGACGCCCTTTTCAAAGTTTCACCACAAGAAGAAATTTATAAGGTGTTTAAGGGGAGTCTCCCCATATGGGGGAGTGGCCCCTGAAAATAACGTTTCATCGCATGTAGGGCAATATGGGTATCAAAACAGGTCTTAAAATGCACGAAAATTTTGTGCCCACTGCCCGCCGACCCGAAAATTCTGAAAAAAATCACAGAGGTGATACTTAGAAGTACAAGGGCAAAAATACCTCAGAAGTCGAAATTCGATCAACTTTGTTAATAATAGTACATTTTATAAATTTTACATTTTTACCTATAAAATCAAAATGGGACCCATAAATTTCCCAAAGCTATAATTTAAGTTTTTTGAAAGCAATTATATGTGTTCTGAAAATTCCACAATAATCAAACAATAAACAACTAAGTTACAGCCGATTGAATATTTAATAATTAAAAGAACATTAACACGTGATACTAGGGAGATACACGTTTGCAACGGACCTAGACACTATAAATATTTAGGAATTTTGATAAAAATTTTAACAACGGTTTTTAATATTGATGTGTTATCATGAATAACTTAGTGACGGGGTCAAAACACTTGAAACGAAATGGCGGCGAATTTAAATGCATAATAACTATAATGATTTTTCAAACTCAATTTATGGAATCTATATATTCGTCATGTTTTGATGTGCAGAATATATTGTTTGATTTAATAATTGTTTTACAATACCCTTCTGGCAGGAGCAATCTCTTGCTACATCAAATTGTTTTATCTATGTTCACGCATAACTTTTGAATGGAGATAAATAGAATACTCTGGTTTTCTGCAAAAGATACGACTTTCTTCCTACCAGGTCCCATTTAAAGAGCGAGAAATTCAATTAACGGAGGACTTTTACCGTTAAAACTAAAAAATTTCCGACTTTCACCCCTATTTTTCAGCATAACTGATCGATGCGTGTAAGGATTTTGATTGTAGGGTTTCTAAATGAAGGGCAACATACTGAACTAAAATGTGTCGGCACAGAATTGCAATCCTTCTAAGGACTCTATAGATCTTCTTCTTCTTAGCACTACAACTCCTCTCGGGCCTTCGCTTCCTGCAAATAGCGCCTCCTACTGTCTCGGTCCATTGACCGCACCCTCTAATTTCGAAATCCGAGCAGCAATATACTGTCTTCGTCGACCGAGTCAGACCAGCGTTTCCTCGGTTTCCCCACTGGTCTCCAGCCTTCAGTTCTCACAACTTATACATTTTTGGGTATCCGTTGTTCGTCCATACGATTCATGTGGCTAGCCCATTGCAGCATCCGCAGTCTTACAATCGTTGACACCTCCGGCTCGTCAAAAATTTCATACAGTTCATGGTTGTATCGAATTCGCCATTGGTCCCCGTCTAGCTTTGCTCCAATTCAATATATTTGCGGATGCTTGGGTCCATGTTTCACACCCATAGTATAACACAGATCTTATTACAGATTTGTATACTTGGAGCTTTGTTTTCCTTTGTATGCAGCTGGTCTTCAAGATCGTCAAAACTAAATAAAATATTTTATTTGCGAGCTGTACTCTTCGGCGTATTTCGTCTCTTTCATCACCTGTGTTCGTTATTTCGGCGCTTTGATACACAAGTTCACTAGCATTTTCAATACTGTATTCGTCAAGTCTGTTATTTTGTGTATTCGAGATATTTTTCCTCGACTGCGTCATGAGCTTTGTTATATTTTCATTCATTTGTAGTCCTACTAGTTTTGCTTTGCTGTCGAGTTTCAGGTAAAGTTCTTTGGCAGTTGTTAGTCACCGTGACAGAATGTTGATGTCGTCCATATAGGCTACCACTTGGCTCGACTTGTATAATAATGTACCTCGTGTATCGACAGGTAGCTTCTTTGTGGCGTACTCCAGAGTCAAATTGAATAGCGATGGGGCCAGCCCATCTCCCTACTTTAGTCCGATATTTGTATTCAAGGCGTCGTTGAGTTGGTTATTGATACGGACTTGGGAGGTTGTTGACGTCATTGTCATTTTGGTAAGAGGTAAGATGGACTAATTTGGCTGGGACGCCAAAGCAAAGCATTATTTGGTAAAATACGTTACGATCAATATTTAAATTTTGTTTAAGTCTATGTTGAACTCCCAGCATTTTTCAAGTACCTGCTTGATTTTGGACAATTGGTCTATTGTCGATCTACCTGCGGGCGTATGATCCGATTTTATTTTCTCAGATCTTTGAAAATATTTTGTACGCCGTACAAACTAGTGAGATGCCTCTATAATTTTCGCACTGTAGCTTGTCACCCTTTTTGTGGATAGGGAACATAATTGATTGGCACTACTCTTTCGGCATATGCTCTTCCTTCCAAACGTGCTGGATGACTTTGTGAATAGCTTTATGAACACTACTGCCACCATATTTGTCGAGCTTCACTGGAATCTCATCGATGCCTGGCGCTTTATTGTTCTTTTGGGCTTTGATGGTGGAACAAACTTCATCCAGAGTAGGTGGGGTCAATGGAAGCTCTTCACAGATATCTAATGACACCGATGTTCTGGAGCTGTGCGGAAAATTAAGGAGGTTCTTGAAATATGATGCCCATATTTCCTTAATTTTGGTTTCATCAGCGATGATATTGTTGATCTCATCACGACATGGCGTGATTTTGGGCTGATGACCACGTTTGAGGGTTTTGACTGCTTTGTATGCTTTTCTTGTGTTGTTGCTCACTAGGCTTACATCTATATTTCTCAATTGGCCATCATGGTATTTTCTTTTCTTGATCCTAATACTCTTATTCGCTACTCTCCTGAGATTTTCATATTGTTCGCTCTGCGTCCTGGTTTTCCTATCTACGTATTCTTTTT
The DNA here is from genome assembly GCA_963969285.1 of Odontomyia ornata. Taxonomy (NCBI): domain Eukaryota; kingdom Metazoa; phylum Arthropoda; class Insecta; order Diptera; family Stratiomyidae; genus Odontomyia; species Odontomyia ornata. The sequence continues at coordinate 382,592,018 of OZ017738.1, forward strand.
ACGCCTGATTCTTTTTATCTAACTCATTCTGGCTCTCGCCATCGACCCAATCATTCCTCTTGCGCCGGGCTTGATGTCCGATCGTCTGTTCTGTCATGGTCTTAATAGCCGCTTTAACTTCCATTCATAGTTCGTTACTCGTTTTTAACGATGAGTCTGATAAGATGGGAGCCAGCTGGTTGTCGAAGGTCTCCGTGAAATTTTGGGCCACAGATGCCGTTTGGAGCGTTTCGATGTCAAATTTTTGTAACAGCCTGGTCTTTACCGAATATGCCTTTGACATATAACATCGATAGGTTGATTTGATCAAGTAATGATCTGAGGCTCCTTGGTATGTACGGACGTCAAGTATGGTCGAGGCTCAACGTTGTTGGATCAGAACATAATCGATCTTTTTTTGTTTGCTTGTCTTGTGTTGTTGCTCACAAGACTTTCATCGATGCTTCTCAATTGGTTGGTGAAGTATTTTCTTTTCCTGATTTTAACTATCTTATTCGCTACTTTTCTGAAGTTTTCATAATATTCTCTTTTTGTCCTAGTTTTTCTACCTAGGTATTGCTTATACGTCTGATTCTATTTTTCCAACACATTCTGGCACTCATCATCAAACCAATCTCCGATCGTTTGTACTTCTATCCATAGCTCGTTACTTTTATTTCACATCGCTGGGAGGATGGGGCCAGCTGGTTGTCGGGGGTCTCCGTGAAATTCTTTGCCATATGCGTCGTTTAGAGCCTTTCGATGTCGAATTTTGTAGAGGGCTGGTTTTGGTGGAATACATCTTTGAAGTATGACATCGATAGATAGATTTGATCAAATAATGATCTGAGTCAGAATTGGCTCCTCCCTACGGACGTCAAGTATGCTCGAGCCCCAATGTAATTGGATCAGAACATGGTCGATTAGGTTTTGTGTGTTGCCATCCGGTGATACCCAGGTCACTTTATGTATACGTTGATATGGGAAGTAAGTTGAACGTATGACTAGATTTCTGCTGCATGCAAAGTCAATCAGGCGCTGACTGTTGTCATTTGTTACATCGTGGAGGCTATATCCTCCAGTCATCTCCGATGAGATAGCTCATTGCCAACCTTAGCGTTGAAATCACCCAGAATTATTATTTTGTCACTTGTAGGCAATGAGTCAACTAGTCTTCCCAGGTGATTGTTTCCTTAGTTCGTTTTCTTGCGTGAACATTAACCAGCCAGATTTTGAAGAATTTCGTTCCTATACGGATCACACAACCGTTCATTGACTGCCTTAAAATCAATAACGTGCAGTATGAACTCCCTATCCACAATGAAGGCCACTCCGAATTCTCGTTTATCAGTAGGCTTCCTACTTTTGAATATTGTGTGCGATCTCATGTCTTGAATGTCGTTTCCAGTCCAGTTCGTTTCCTGGATTGTCAATATTTTTAATTTATATTGACTGGCCTGTTGTAAAAGGTCCTTAACAGCGCCAGGGTAATTGAGTGATCTGAAATTCTAGGATCCAATGCCATAGTCCATTTTTCGTTTGCGAGGTTGTTGCCGTGAGTCCAATCCATTCCGAGGCCCATCTGCAGGTTTCGAAACATTTTAAGGTTTTCCAGGGACGGGGAGTTAGCCTGTCGCCCAACCTTCATTCCAGCGCATGGAGGTCGCAAAGTTGCTTTGACTTTCTCCAAATTTTCAGAAGTTAAATATTTCGACTAGTTTTCTTAATCATTCAGATTGGTTAAGTGAAAACATAATAGAGGTTGTTTTAGATGAAACCCGTGATTTCTGTTCTGACTAAATTATAGCCCCGATTTGTACCAAAATTGGTAAAACGATCCATTCAAGTGTGTGATAAAGCTCGCAATAAAAAATCCAAAGTCGAACTATCTGAAAGAAAATGGTGGCCGCTCAAAAGTCGAATAAAATTGAGCAATAAAAAATACTTCAGGGTCAAGTCAAAATATCAAAATGGCGGGTAGGCAAAGTTCCAAGTTCGGAAACCTCTTAAAGCTAAAATTTATATTGGATTGTTATGAAACCTAAAGTCAAGGTAGGCGTTGATGAGATCTTGTACTAAAATGTATCAGAACTAAATTCGATTTCTATGAACGCTGGAGATTTTAGCAGCAGTGGGTTTTGCATTGTAGTCAAAAATTTATATTTTAATACACATGGTACAACGTATAAAAATGAGTTTTCAAAGATTTAAAATGATAAAAATTTGCCAAAAGGTGAAATAAAAAAACTCTTAGAAAAAAAAGAAAGCTGACTTCAAAATGCCCTAGGATGAAATAAATTTTATGGAAGCGGTGCCAAATCAATTTCCCCCTTTCAACATAAAAACTTCCTACATATGCACCATCACAATAGAAACAGGGAAAAACTGATATGGCACCGCCTCCGTAAAATTGATTTCATATTTTTTATGGCTGTTTTTAGGGTTTTGTAAAATAATTTTACAAAACCCTACTAGTTTCGCGACCAGTCTGTCCGTCTGTCCGTCCATCCGTCCGTTCGTCCGTCCGTCCGTGTGTCACAGCAGTTTTTCTCGGAAACTACTTTAGCTAGAAACATCAAATTTTGTGTGTAGGTGTAAAGTGGTGATCTCTTCAAAGTTCAACTACAAAACATAGCCGATATGGGTATCAAATGAAAGGCCTTGATGAGAACTTTACAAAACAGGTCTTAGTTTGTCAAAATTTGCTTCGAGGGGCACACAGGGAGGGGAAATACACGAAAAATTTGTGTCCCCCCCCCCCCTCGCGATTGGACACCTGTGATCCGAAAAACCTGAAAAAAATCAGGATTGTAGGCCTTAGTGAGTACAACAGCAACAAATACGTTGGAAGTCGCAATTCACTCAACTTTGTTAGTTATAGTATGATTTATCGATTTTATGTTTTCATGAATGAAATCTTAACGGTACCCTTAAATTCTATGAAATTCAGTACGTAGATATCTATTTATAAGATTAATCTATCCTGAAAGTTTCATAAAGATTGAATCATATTTAGCGAAGTTATAGCGGTTTGAATTTTCCTGTATTACTATGGAACAATATGCGCTGCATTTATTACTATGGCAACATATGGCTATGGAACAACATGCGCTTTTTACTGACTCAGACACTACAGTCTTGCTAGGATTTGCATGAAAATTTCGGGAATGACAGGTGTCATGTATATCTTTGAGAATCGGTTCAGCTAGTGGTATCAGTAATCGTAAAACAAAAATATGGCTGTTTTAAATGCGAAGATTGAATAACTTTGAGTTATTTTTCCCAACTTCAACGTTTAAGGTGCATGCTTTGAGCACTTGATTCAATTGAATGAATGACTGAAGTTGAGAGCCTACAATTAATGCTCATAAGTGAAACAAGTCAAGGAGGTGGGAGAGAGCTCCTAGCAAACGGGTTTTGTAACCATTCTAGGATTCGAAAAAATTGGCCATGAATCGACGATAACAGTACAGGAGACTGGCTCCTGAAAGCAAAAAATTCATCAAACGTAGCCGATATGAGTATGAAATAACAGTTTTCACGGGAGCTCTTCAAAACAGTTGTTAAACTGTCAGTTTTTGCTTCCGTGGGGGCACAGGGGGGAAATACATGAAAAATGTGTTTCCTCCGTCGCGGATGGACATCTGAAATAATTATCAAGGGAGACATTTATGACCAAAAACCGCAGAAGTCGAAATTCGTTCAACTTTGTTAATAATAGTATGATCTTCGTATTTCATATTTTCTCCAATGAAATCGTCTTTGACATGTTTCTTGATTTGATTCGATCTGGTGACTGCATTTTGTAAATTGAATACAAAACCCTTCTGACATGAGCGTAGGTCTGTTTATTCAACTTGTTTTTATGCTAAGGTTTGATCAAATAATTTACTCAGAGTCCTAATAGAACTCTGGGAAAATTGTTCGTTGCCTTTATTTTAAATAAATTTTTCACCCATGAAGATTAAACGTAGGGAAAGTCTATGGGTTTCACTTCAATTTACATATGGTTTGATTTAAGTGTTTAAAGTTTAAGTGCTTATTTCTACTTTTATTGTTTTAAATTTAAAATAGTTACTTTGTCACCTTTTTTAGATTATTTGAGCCATTTAAGTCATTGAGACTTTAACTGTAGGATCTAATAACTTTAAACAATTTACTTTCTAAGGATTGAATTTACAAATTCATTTAATTTAAGACTAAAATTATAAGTGCTCTGACGTGCGAAAAATTTAATGAAGAGGAAACGCACACGTGTTTTCACCGACGAGAGGTAAATAGACGAATTTTTTCCTGAAGCTCCATTCAAGTTTCATTGAATTGAAATGCAAGTAGTGCACGGCACGGGGTGTATAGTTTATTGGGTTGTTTTTGATCCAGTGGGTTTGGGAACGGATTGTGAATTATGTTGAAATTATATCTATGCAACAATGTGGGGCATGGTGTGCGATACATACTGCAGGCGATGGGATGTCGGAGGTTCAATAAGGAAATTGATATTACGTCCGTTAAGGAACTTTTCCTAGCATCTGCATCTTTATATTTGACTAAAAAAATTACAGACGACTGAATTCGGTAGTTTTGAAATAAAGCACCTTTTATATTAAATTTCATACTGAGTTCATATAAACTAATATTAATTATATTTCTTCTTGAGATTGACTTAAATCTTAAATCGAATGCCTTATATTACTCTTTTCCTAAAAACATATGCTTCACAAATGTAGCAAATACCATCATTTAGTTCACACATTTTATTGTTCACATATTTTCGGATACTCTTAGATACACAAACATACACATCATATATTTTATGGTTTCATTTCAGTTTATCCCTTTTTGAACCTTATCTTATTGATGCCATATGAGTTGATGATAGGGACTATCCGTACATCCCCCTCCCTTAGACTGAAAGTTCTCTTTCAGGATTTATTTGTTGATGTTCAATGATTTCCATTCTCAAATATATTCTTATTTGAACACTACAAGTAAATTGTTTTGGTTATAGCTGTGTGAAGTCATAAAAACAGTTTTTGTTTTATAACAAAAGAATTGCAACGTGAGGTTGCTAAAAAACTACGTGCAATTATTTACATTTTCATTGGTATCTGGTTATTGAATTGCTTGATAATTAATTCATTGTTTTTTTCTAAACATTAGAACTATTTAACAAAAATATTATCTTTCATAAAATTTTACAACATAAATATGGCATTTAAACGTTAATTATACAGTCTTTTGTATTTTGTTTTGTTTAAATAAACTTTATTTAACATTTTTTTTCCTTGATTTAATCATGAAATTGTTTAATAAATGAACAATACACATTAATTTAAATATGGATTATTTTAAAAAACTCTCAAAAAATTTTCAGAATACTCGTAGTTCAAATGAATAAATTGAAAGTGTAGTTCCAATTCTCTAGTTTTATTATTTTAGAAATGGTTTGTAATATTGATGTGTGATCATGAATGACTAAGCGACGTGGTCAAAACACTTGAAACAAAATGGCGACGAATTAAAAAATGTAATAACCATATTAATTTTTCAAACTCAATTTATGGAGTCTCTTTATTAATCAAGTTTTAATATGCAGAATATATTGTATGATTTACTAATTGTTTTACAAAACCCTTCTGGCAGGAGCACTCTCCTGCTAGTTTTGATTCTTTATTTAGTCTTCCCTATGCTGTTGACTTTTGAAATAGATTTCCCTTTAATAATTTGGACATTATTCAATACAGTGCTTTTATTTGGGTAAACATGTTGTACATACTATATATTAAAAGGCGTATCCTGTAATGATTTTATGTCTACGTGCGAACGAGGAACCGACCTCTCATCGGTTCTAGACGTTAAGTCTGAGTAGTGCCAACGGATGGTACCAATCGGTCAACCAATCCGTGCACCGTAATCCATTCACGCGGTGGCTGTTTGTCGGCCAGCTAGATCGGAGAGAATTTCGGTCGCGGGTCTCCGAATGGATTACGCTCATCTACAATCTTCAGCCACCAATACATGCCCGTTTTCAAACGCGTCACTAAACAAAACCATACGGAGAGGAAACCTACTTTACGTTACTCCGTATTTCTTCATTTAACCAGTCAAGGACAAAAATCTAATTTTTACTTCGCGTTCCCGAATTTCCGACGCGGTACCGAAAAATATGCTACGCTAACTCAACCCGACGAAAGCTACGCTAATAAAAAGGCAAAACAACAAAGGTACCGCGTACCACGCGCGACGCCAAACCGACCTCAGCGGATTTTCTCAAACCCTACCCTCGCGACGGCATACCTACCCTGCACCTCATTTCCCGCTGAAAAGAAGAACCACTGGAAAGGAAAGTCGTTATTAGAGTTCAGCAATGCATAGTTTTATTCATTTTCTTTTCATATTTACTTTATATCAAATTAATCAAGCTAATTATTATTGAGTTATCTATTGTGTAATTAATGGAATGCTGCTTAAACAAGGCTTGTCACCTTTTAATCATACTGATATAATTCATGCTAGATGATACTACAATATTAAGCACATTTTTCTCCAGTACAATATTTGTTTTTATAAAAGTAATGCTAAACCTCTATTTACAATTCAATATCAATGTAAAACATATAAAAAAACTTACATACATAGATGGCAAAGCCTACACCGCAGTGTCTTGTATTAAATGTGAATAATTTCAAGGAAACTACTACCAGAAATTACCAAAAACATAATTAAAATGATAATTTTAGAAATCATATGAATATAGGCATTAAATCAAATTTATCTTAAACAATAGATAATAAACACTCAGCATTAAAATTCTATTTTACGATTAAATTTGTATGTTTATCGATAAAAATTCAAATTTACAAAAAAAATATTTTTATTTACGTAATAATTGGTGATGATACGACAAAATAATGTCAGAAAAATGGCTTAATCATTTTCTTCGTTACACTGCCCTCTCTCTTTGTCATTTTTATAGTAGAATCATTTAAACAAAGCTTAGAAAATCGAACAGTTCAATTAAATGAAGAAAAGGATTCGATGTAAAATCTAATTGGTAATACTTTACTTTTAAAGATTTTTGTTTTTTTTTTATAGATATATTCTAAATAGAATTTCTCCGAAAATACAAACTAGTAAGCGACATAAGAATTGAAACCGTATTCACTCTGATATTAACTCGTTTTCATCAATAAGGCTAACCTAATATCTACTGTAATCAACTCCGAAATATAGATTAACTAAAGAAAGGGAGAGAGGTTATTACGTTTCTGTTTTTGTTTACTGATACTTTCACATAAAACAATTTCGTGATAAAAACTGATATCTGAATTTATCATGCTTTGTTTGTTCTAAATTTAAATATAACATTTATGCGCGTTTTACCTTTCTTTTTCTGGTTTATATACTCAATGCTAATATTTTGTTTTTTAGAAAACTTATTTGGTACCGTATACTACGACTTTTAGTGTTTGCAAATTTTGAATTAATTTATGATATATATATATATATATATATATATATATATATATATATATATATATATATATATATATATATATAAATATATATATATATATATAATTTCGTATTTCATCTAAATATTTCTCACTTATCTTGTAAAAATTGTATTTGTGTATAAATGGCGTTCCTTTACATATTATTTAATAATAGTATATATTTGTATGTATGTATAAAAAAAATGAAATGAGAACATGCTTATGTAACAAAATAGGAAGAGGAAATATTTTTGTTCTTGCATCTTAAACGCATTGTTTGGACAACGTACGCGCGGCTTGTACGTGAAGCGGAAAATTGTTCAGAACTTTATGCTTTCACCAATTTTCTCTATTTTCTTCTCACTTCCTTTCTCAGGTATGAATATCCACATTAGAACTTTGATAAATTGTTTAAGCAATTAGCCATTCCCGGCTTATTGAGCGTCATGAAGTATATCTAACACGATGAAGCACCTTTGGCACTGCTGGAGGTTGCGCTTTCTTATGCATAAATACGCCATCTAAATGTCCTGTCTCAACGGAACGAATTTCAATTGCCTTGTTGCCCCAGCCATTATTTGACCATTTCCAATTATATGCCACTGACGTTGGCATTTCGCCCCACTGCAGCACAATATTTGTGGATTCACGACCACTAGTTGTTACATAAACACTCTCATTATCATGACAAAGTAGCAGTTGCATGCCATTTGAATTGGGAAGAGTCACTTTACAATGTGGTACTATCGAACCCTGAGTATGCTTAGGAAGATATACTCGTATGTTATACACCGCGGCTGAATCTAAATCGACAGCGTGGAAACCTTCAGCGAAACCGTAAATTACTTTTAGTCTTGATTGGTCTTCAATTGTGAGATCTACTAACAACGCACGATGACTCAATTCACCGAAATTCTTAAATGCCATGAATTTATGATAAGGTTTTGGTGCCTGAATAAGTGAATCTTTAGACAAAAAGGTAGCAAAACCTTTTTCGATACGTAATCTTGTTTCATAGCAATTGAACTCAGCAGGAAGTCCAAAAACTACCAGGTGTCCGGCCGCGGGAATTTCGTGTGCCGATGTTCCGAACGAATTTTCAATAGACGTCAGTGTTAAAACAATATACTGTCCCATTGAAATCTTAAGTAAATCGGATTACTTGAACTACCTGATGCATTCATCTCGCACTTGAAATCCTCGAAATCCCCGGTACAGATGCTTGTTGGCACCACTTTGGCTGCATATACCGTATTAGAAGCGGCACTCGGTGTTCTGTCTGGATTAGCCTGCCCACGAATAGTCACGCTCACCTTCAAGTTGTACACTGGGTTCGGGAAAATAAATGGGAAGTGTATTATAGTGTATAACGTCGGTATACTCATTCGAGTTGACAATACTCACCATCATTTAGTTGAGTTGAATTTGCCTGAACTGTCGGCACACTCCGGGACTTCCTCATGGGTGGCGGCCACTACCTCCACACTTCACTTCCATGTGGCTGTCAAATTCTGTTGGCATCCCACGACAAAATTGACGTGGGATGTGCACTGGTCGCAACCAACGTGAAATGACAAGCCACCTAGCAGCAAAGTGTGTTAGTAGTGGTCACCAGCGGCGTCGCATGATTCATTACAATCTTTTACTATAATATTGTGTTGAGAATGTTTATTTCGAAAGTAATAGCACCTAAAATTAAATCTACAAGTATAAATAAACAAGTAAATTTAATTTTCCAATTAAAAAGCTCCATTTATTATAATTTGATAATCCAAATACTAGTATTTCGAAGATCAGTTGTCTTCTTCATCAGTGGAAATACTATTAAGCTTTATTTCGTAATATTGACAAACTTGTTACACAGTAAAAACAAAAACAAGAATGCCAACTGACTGAAACTCATAAGTATAACCAAAGTGGATTTCGTTAACATCGTAGGCAAAGAAACATATAAACTATCAAACTTCCTCAGTAAATACAAACTGCAAATTGCATTCAAAACTAACAACATTGAAAACTAACTGAAACTGAATGACACAAAAATATAAGAGAACAGCGGTATATACAAACTGACATGCAAGGACTGCGACATCATATACATAGGAAGGGAAACACGCAAACTCCCGCAAGATACAAAGAGCACTTACAATCTTTCTTACACAACAAGCTAGACTCCAATTATGCGACGCGCCTACAAAACCACGCAGACAAGCCTAACGCAATGACAAACTTTGTGACATTGCTAAACAAACAAAGCAAAAGACCGAGATTTGACATCCTAGAAAGGCTTGAAATATATAAACATAGAAAAACAGACGGTAACATTTTCAACGAATAACTTATTACAAGTACCGACGCAATGTTCTCGGTACTAGACCACACTCTCCGACAAAAACGGAAACGAGATGAAACAGAACAAACGGACATTCAGCGATCCAAAAAAACACAAACGTAATATCCCTGTACCTGACATCATTTAGTACCTGACCTAATTTAGCACTACCTGCTTAACCCATCCTACGACGATACTCGTATAAAGTTATTCCTTTCAACACATCTTTTAGACAATGAAGATGTCTCAAAGGAGTCGAAACGCGTCTGCTCGCATAACAAAAGAATGCCCGACGGCTCTTCAAGAAAAAAGAGAATTGGCCTGTGGATATCAAACAAATAAAATAATTGACTACAGCACTCGACATATATTTATTCTTGAACAAGTTTCAATTTTTTACTTACAGGTAAAGATTTTTGTTTTATGAAAATTGTGGAGTAACAAAATTTACATATGTGTTGTTTAACCCCGGTATGTGGTTGGTTCGCATTACGTTTCATGCGGTTTATTGGCGGTTTCGCAATCATTGGGATTGTAGTGGTATTCTTCAGGGATTATAAAGGGATATAATTAGTAGGGATTATTTGCAGTGGTAGGTTCAAAAAGTGTGCGAATATTTCGAAGAGGGTGCTCCCACCATTTCTCTAGGCCTATTTTAGCCATTGCTAACATGTAGTGGAGAATCAGTCCTATTCCCGTATGTTTATAAAGGACAGAGTTACTCTAGTGCTTCTTATTAGGCCGTCGGTATTTGGGCAGGCATTTCCTAAGGATCTTCCTCTCGAAGATTTGGATTTCTTCGGTAGCAGTAGGCGAAATTTTTAGCCATGCTGGAAATGCATAGTTAATGATCGGCCTAATAAGAGTTTTGTACAATAAGACCTTAACTTTTGGGCCGACTGATTTCGATGAAAAGAGGGACGAAATAATTCCAAACGCTGCTTTCGCTTTATTGAGGGTTTCCTTGGCGTATCTATTCACTTTAAGTCAATTATTAAAATGAAATCCAACGCATTTGATATTTTTCTTGAGGGAAATGATTTGATCACTCCTACTTTGAGAAACGGCGAAGTGGCGCCCACTTCCGCTGGCATTTCTAAAGCAGATCAGCTTCGATTTGCTGGCATTTATTTTGAGCCCCAATCCTGTTGATATTGGGCTATGTTGTGGACAGAGCACTGAAGCTTTATTTGGGCCATTGCTGGGAGGGTATGGAGGATATAGTAAGCATACATTATTATATCGATGGTGGATCAGTTTGGACGTGGGATATCGTGAAAGAAAAAGTTGAACAGGGTGGGATCGAGGATAGATCTTTGTGGGACTCCCAAGTTGATAGGGATGGGATTTGAAGTGAGATTCCCAAGTTTAATTTTTTATATCTTATCAGAAAGGAAGCTATACAGAATTCTGAGGATTGTGAATGGACAGGATGAAATTTTCAATTTGAACTTGAGACCGTTGATTCAAACTGAGTCAAACGCTTTTTTCAGGTCTAGAGCACAGGCAACTCCGCACTCCTTCCGCCGAAGATTGCGGGTGACTCTATTGTGAAATACCGTTATAATTTGCTCCGTGGCTCGTTCGTGGTCAAATCAAAACTGAAAAAGGGAGATCAGGGGACTAGTAAAATTGTTAAAGTTTCGCAGAATAATCTATTCAAGGGGTTTTGGTATTGGGATGAGTTTACTGAATGTTTTGGAAAATATCCGTTATTAATGCAATTATTGTATAATATCCTCACGAAGGAGGAGGTGGTCTTCCTGCACGTCTTGAGCATTCAGTTCGTGAAGCCGTCAAGGCCATGAGGTAGCTTGCTATTTAAGGCGTTTAGGAGATCTTCTACTTCCGTTTTCGAGGTGAAAAATCTCGTAAAGACTGGATGTTGTGGAGAGGATGTTTTATTATAACTGGAGAATACAGTTAAATAAGAGCCCTTGTATCCTTCCGTCATTAGTAGCACCTCTGTTTCAGCGTTATTATTCAAACTGTGCTGGATGACTCACGGCGACGATATAGTTGCTTGAAGTATTCCTCACATGGATCGATCTCGTCAGATTGTGCAGTGAAGACTTCATTCCCTCGCTGTATAAGGCCTTTCTCAATATCGAATTTGGAACATTTACGGCGGAGTTAATCTATAGTTTTGAGCGCATCTGAAGATGGCCGCAGGGACCTCAGTCTGCTTTTATAAAAGTTGTTGACTTCGGGTATGATGCGTTTTTGGATTTCACTGGAGATGCTTGTTATTTGCGTTTAAAGTTTCAAACACTCCTCATTCACCCAGTTAAAGCTTCGATGGTAAATACGCTTAAGCCGTTGGAGCACATACTTTTGAGTTTTTATTATTTGAAGAGTCTCCTCAGTTGAACATCTATAAAATAGTCTGTGTGGTTCCTGGAAGGGGGCATGCTGGTCTAGACACTCTATAATGGCAGAGGTTTTTTTTGTGGTAGGGAGGTGAATGCTATGTATGCACAGAGTGTGGGACTCCCATGCGCGACTGGACTACCCACTAAACACCTCCCCTGTCAACCTGAGAACCAAGCCTGGAACCGTTTGACACATTACTTCGGGCCAGGTCTCGTTTTGTTACGCCGTGGGGCGCCTTCCCCTTTCCTAGCGGGAGGGAGAGGGGAAGAGGAAATGCCAGAAGAGCGATCCCCCAGTCCCAGCGCTCCCGGCTGCTGTGAGTCCCTTTTATATTTTAGGACTGCCCGAGCATAATGTGCCACCTGGTTCCATTTGTCAACCGATTCGAGCATCGCCGCAACTATATTATCCGGGGTGAGCTCTCCCGTCTCCCTGTAGAGTTCCCTTCGCAGCCTGACCCATTTTGTGCACGCAAAAAATGTGTGACAGGCATTGTCCTCCTCTCCTGGGCAAAACCGATAATCGGAAGACCGTTACTTACCGATCTTGTGCAGGTAAGACTGAAAACTCAAACTCAAAAGCTGGGTCAGATAGAAGTCAGTCTCAGCATGCCTTCGATTTAGCCATGGTCTCACATCCGGGATGAGGCGCGCAGTCCACCTTCCTTTCATGCAATTCACCCAAGACTGCTGCCAATCGTTGAGCGAGCGCTGTCTCTCCTCGCGGACAACTATCTCCCTCGCATCCTCGTTTCGGCGCAGGTAAATAGCGCGGCGCTCTCTAGCAAGGAGGGCGACAGGTATCACGCCTGCAATCACTCTCACCGCCGAGTCAGAGACTGTTGGATACGAAGATGTAACTCTCAGTGCTCCTCTTCTCGTTTTCGGTTTACTTCTTTGCTGAGAGCGTCGCCCCATACCTCTGCTCCGTACAGTGGCACTGACCCTACAACACTCATCAAGAGGCGTCTTCTTGATGGGCTAGGTCCCCCTACGTTGGCCATAAGTCGACTCAGGGCCGATATTCCCGAAGCAGCCTTCTCAGCCGTTGCCCTGATTTGCTCAGAGAAACTCATCTTCGAGTCGATCAGTAGCACCAGGTACTTCACCGCTGGCTTCGATTCAATTTGATGTCTCCAATACTGATCATCCTTACTCTAGGGATTCTCTTTTTTGTCAAGATGACCACTTCGGTTTTCTCCAGTGCTAAACTGAGCCCGCGAGCAGTCATCCAGTCCCTCACTCAGTGCATTAGCATACCTAGCCTAAGTTGCGCTTGTTCAACGGTGCGTCCGGCGACCAGAGCTGCAACATTATCCACATAGCCGACCAAGCGCGACTCATCTGGCATCTCAAGTCTCAGTAGCCCGTCGTAAGACACGTTCCACAGGTCCGGACTAAGGATAGATCCCTGGGCAACACCCGATGTAATTTCCATCCTTCGTTGGCCCTGTGTCGTGTCGTAGAGCAGGCTTCGGTCCTTTAGGTAGTTCCTCAAAAGCCGCATCAGATATTCTGGAACTTGAAAAGATTTTTCCAGCGTGTCCAGAATATCCACCCATCTAGCGGAGTTGAAGGCATTCCTGACGTCGATAGTCACCAACAGGACGATCCGTCGCTTGGTGCGACTATATGCCTCTGCCTTTTGGACCGCGTTCACAACCTCTGCAATCGCATCAATGGTAGAACGTCCTGCTCTAAAGCCGTACTGCCGAGGAGATAGGTCCCCAGCAGCACGAATCGCGTCAGTGAGTCTTCCCTTGATGAGTTTCTCTAGCACTTTCCAGCCGTGTCTAGCATGCATAACGGGCGGTATGCAGACGGCAATTCGGGATTTCCCTTCCCTTGCTGATCAGCACGAGCCTCGCCACCTTCCATCGTACCGGAAAAACCCCGTCCCGTAGGCAGGCGTTGAATGTGCTGAGCAGCAAGTCAGGACAATGGTGATAGACGAGCCGCAACACCTCAGGTGGAACACCATCTGGACCTGGAGCCTTCCTCGCTTTCAAGGAGAGGGCTGCCTCCTCCAGTTCCAGTTTTGTGAAGAGTGGGCACTCTAATGCTGTTTCACCATGGACAGCGTCAACACGGACGGGATGGGTGGGGAAGAGTCCCCGCACTATCGCGTCCATCTTTTCCGCGTCATGTATACAAGGCTTCCGTAGGGCACCAAGTTTCCCCATGACCAACTTGTAGCCAAAGCCCCACGGATCCTTGTTCACATTGTCCACTGGGTCTTGCCGGCAGCGAGCTTTGCTTCTGTTGATTAGTTTGCGAAGGCATTTCCTGGCCGACTTATATGCTGCTACCTGGTTGCATGCCTCGTCACGGTTCCGCGCCCGTTGAGCCTCACGCCGAAGCTTGTGACACTCCTTTTCAGCATTTTTAGTAGACCACCAGTACACTGGGGGCTTACCGTGCCGGAGTCTTCGACGGGGCATTCCCGCAGGGGGAATGCTGGTCGACAAGAGCACTCTTGGAGGCTAGCATTCTTTGGGGAGTTCCGCCCCCACGTACCCGAGGAAATTCCCGCAGGGAGAAGGCCGGTCAACAAGAGCACTCTTGGAGGCTAGCATTCTTTGGGGAGTGCCGCCCCACGGACCCGAGGATATGCGGGGCGCCGTGAGGTTCCCTCCTGGGATGACAGGTAACGACTCTGATTGGATCTGGACAACGAACTGGAAATGACGCTTCGGGCTGGCGGATGTGATGGTTTGGACCTAGTTGCTTTGCACAGTAGCACCGAGGTGAAACTCGTGTGTGAACGGCTCCAATTCAACTATCATACCGTCTCCGTCCCGGTAAAACCTTGGCAGGCCTCGGAGTACGTTCGAAGTTCGCACCATTGGGTTGGTGGTGTAGGTTCAGTTGAGCCGGACTTCCGTTGAGCCTGGCTCTGAGCACTTGTCCCCATAAGGGCTTGTGCCAACCCTCGCATGGCCTCCCTGCTCTGCAAAGATAACCATGGGACCAAAAAGGCGACTACACACACGAACGGAGATAGCGGCTCCGAGGGGGGACCCAACAAAACTGGAGCAAACAAAATCAAAAGACCACAAATACCCAGAAAAAGAAACGAAGAATAACAACGACGACGCAACCAGCGGTTGCAGCCACGATGTCAACAGTACATCGCGAGCGGTACTAACAACGACAAAAACGAAGACTAAAACAACGACAGTGAAGACGGACGAAAAATGGAGAATACAGACTGAGATTCCTGCGGCGTTCGGGCGCAGCAAAAAAATGATGCGAACGCCCGAGCGTCCTATTTAGGAGAAACGGGAAACTCTGCAGGACACTTCAGGTGTTCGAGCGGTGGGAGATAACATAAAGAACACCGAAAATTCGATTTTCACTGCTGCGATCGTTACCGAAGCGACCGATGCAAGGGTCGCAAATCCCGACATTGCAACGAAAAACCCAGAAGCCAACGAGGAGATTACGGCACTAAAAGCAAAGAGTGACTAGACACTGCGTGAATGCGTGAATGTACAATTGCGGCCCAGTGATATGAAGAAGAAAGACTACTCCGAAAAGCGGGAGATGTTCTGAAAAGAATACAAGCTGCATGCGACTCCCAAAAAATCAGCAAAGCAACAAAGGAAGGGCTCTTTGAACTAGAGGAGCTCCTAGATCGCATGGGGCACTATCGGAGAAGCTGGTTAAGGGCCAAAGACGAAGAGAAGGCCAAAGAGGCACTGGGGGGCAAAATTTAAAAGCGACACGCAGATAGCTCCACCATTAAACGTCAATAAAAGAATGGCGTCTAGCCCAATCGAAGCAGATCGGGATAAAAGAAGGAAGGAAGAGGCAGTTGAAGGGCGCGGAGCACTAGATCAGGGGTTCCAGACAGTGCTTAAAAAAGGAGTGAAGAAAGCTGCAAAGAAACTCCTTCGAAAAAAGCCAGAAAGTAAAGTTCGTACGGACGCCCAATTACAAAAAAACCTGATGCAAAGCAGGAGAGGCAGAAGCCCCGAAGAAGACCCCGGCAGCAGGCACTGCTTGTAAAGCCCCAAGATGGTCGATCCTAACGGAAGTACTGCGGGACACCAGGGGAAACGTAAGGCCTGAAGACACCAATACTACCATTAAAGTAGTACGACCAACGCGGTCGGGCCACATACTGGTCGAATTTGGAGCAGAGGCCGGCAATAAAGATGCATTCTGTGACGCAGTAAAGAAAGTCCTCGGCAAAAGCGCAACTATAGCCCCGCTCGAGCCGATGGCAACGCTCGAAATACGAGACATAGACTGCGTGACGGATCTGGCCGAGGTAGAAGAGGCCATCAAAAGGGAGTTCCCTAGAGTGGGAAGGATCAAAGCGAGACTGACACCAGAAAACAACAGGGGACAACGCATGGCCATAGTTGACTTGACCGAAAAGGACGCCGAACAATTCCTGAACAAGGGCAAATTACGAATTGGGTGGGTTGTCTGTAGGATACGGCGAAGAGCAACGCCTCTTCAATGTTTCAAATGCCTTGGTTATGGTCACACCACACAAGTATGCAAAGGACCCGATAGGAGTTCCCTATGTTACAAATGTGTAGGAGTGTACGAAGGAGGCACACTGTATTCTTTGCAAGGATGCTGATCCAAAACTTGATTTTGGACACGTCTTGAGATCAGGAAAATGCCGGGTGTTCCAGGAAGCCCTAGCCAAGGCAAAATCAGAGCTTCGATTACCCGCATCCTGCAGCTAAATCTACACCGCAGTTCAACCGCCCAAAATCTGCTTGAGCAATTTGCGAGGGACATGAAAGCCAACTTCTTACTGCTGAGTGAGCAACACCATAATAAAAGTCCTGCATTATGGTACTCTGACGAAATTGGTACTGCCGCTATCTGGGTTCGGAACAGTGACTTTCAAGCGGAGAGTTGTGGACAGGGGGACGGTTTCGTGTGGGTTCGGTGCTCAGGGATCACCTTCTTTAGTGTGTACATAACGCCTAACGAGTCAATATCATCTTTCCAAGCCAAGCTTAATGCTTTGGAGGACGCTGTCTTGAACGCAGAGGGTAGGGTGCTCGTTGGGGGCGACTTCAATGCTAAAGCAATCGAATGGGGCATGCGTCAGATGGATCCGCGGGGAAAACGAACCCTGGAAATGGCGGCCAGGACGGCGCTCGTTGTACTAAACTCCGGAAACACGCCGACTTTCCGCCGTATTGGTTGTGAGGGAACCATACCGGACGTGACATTCGCCTCGGAGTCCTTAGTACGGAGGATACACAACTAAAATGTATTAGAGGACTACTCAGCCAGTGATCACCAGTGCATTCTGCTTGAGATAAGTGATGCTGCCTCCCGACGTCCGTGCTCTCGGCCTTCTACAACTGGATGTAACATTGGAAGAATGGACGTCGAGAGGTTTGTCAAGGTTCTCACAGCAGGTGAGCCGCTGGAGGGAGCTTCGGAAGGGACGGAAGAACTGGCAGCTCAAGACGTGGTGAGCTCTACTATGAGCATCATTACGACTGCTTGCTGCGCTTCTATAATGGCAGAGGTTAGTGCCAATAAATGAGATTTTATTTCTGCGTTCGAGAGAATGATATGCTCCAGTGGAACATTTGGACGGAGGTCTTTTGGGTCTCTAAAGTTTGGCCAATATATGTAGTTAAACGGTCTATAGCGAGATGGGCAAGTAGGAACTGATAAGTCTGATCTTAGGGTTATTGAGATCGAGGCTATGATGGTGCGATAACGAGCTAAATGTGGAGCAAGTAAAAAGAATTGTGGGACCGCTGAGGTCAGATGATATTATGAAGTTATCTAAAAATGAATTCCCCCTGGGAAATGTTGGGACCCCAGAATTTGCTATGGATACTGAGAGGAGGGCGTCTGTATGGAGTTATTCGAATAGGTAGTTTGCGTTGGTGTTCCTTGTGGGGTCTCCCCAGTGCTCTGTCTAGCATCAAGGTCTCCTCCAAGTAACAATGAGTCTTTGGATGAGACTGTTGCGAGGATTTAGTTAAATGTAAATAGAATCAGGGGACGTCGATTGCATGAGAGGTATAGAGAGCCAATAAGAATTTTGGATAGGTTTCCATTGGGTCGTTTGGTGTTGGGAGTAGCTAGTGTATATCAGAATTAATTTTTCAAATCAGATTTGATGGATATCTAAATCGTCCCGAAACAATATCACAGTACCTCTACCACTGTCATTACGAAGCACTAGGTAGGTCTCCACACGGGCTTTGTGCTGATGGTTAAGAACTGTCTCGTTTAGAAGGAGGGTGTCAGGTTGGGAGAATTTGACCATATCAGCAAAGAAGAGATTTCTACCATGTTAAATAAGGGCGTTGATATTTGGGGAAAGAATGGTGAGTCTATTTGCAACCGTAAGGATTGAAATAGAAATTGAGGAGAGTCATTAGCTTCTTTCGGTCAGAAGTGGGATCAAAGGATGGGAGGAAAGCCCTGACCTTGAATAAAAGTTCACTGGGAGAGACTTCCAGCCACTCCACGGTTATCTGTTGTAGGCGCTCGACGGGGTTAAGAGTAAGTAGCATCAAAGTGTGGTGCGAAGTCCCGTTTCTTAGGACTTCTGAATATGAGGACCAGATGGTAAGAGGGGCAAAATGGTGTTGGGTTATAGAGGTTGATGAACTATTTTGTTAGCTGGAGAGCGGTGAGTATAAGATCGGAAGTGCTGCTTGTTTGGCTTTAGCTGTCATTGCTTTGTCTAAAAATCGTTTTCGTTTTGGTCAGCCGGAAGAATTTGCTGGATGTCCATGTGTCTTCTACATAGCGCAGAATGGAGCAGTTTTCGGATGTTCCCTATTTTTTTGGGGCAATTTTCTAAGGTATGCTCCTCCCACACGCTACACATTGCATGTTGAATCCACGATTGGTAGACACGTACCCAAATCAACAACAACGGTAACATTGCACAAGATTGCTCCTTCTAGGGCGTTCCAAAACGGCTCGTTGTTTTAAAATGTAATGCAGTTTTAGTACTGTATTTTCGTGCTTCCGGTGCCACTGTGAGTCTAAATAAGTCCAAGTCGAGCTTATTCACCCTCGACCACGCAGTGGTAAGTGGACTGAAAGACTTGTGGCCTAAAGTAGGTATTTGGCTGATTATGTCTTCTCGGCCCACCTCAGCTCCAAAGTCTGAGCTAATACCTCTTAGGATCACGACTAGGCAATATTAACCTACTACCCTAGAATTTTCAAATAAGTTTAAGTTTACGAAAAAATTTATTTTTCCAATTTATTTTGCCTTTATGTTTTTAAACTCCTATGAATTGATTACAGTTAAATTGCAGGACTCAAATCACCATAAAAGAACCTCATACATATTAAGTTTTGTTTCCGAAACCATTTACAGCGTGCCATAATACCCGAACTTACCCTAATTAATATTGGCATTTAAAATCCATAATCTTATAATTTATCATAGTCTAATTTACATTAATACCCTACTGATAGATCACAAAGCAATATTGTGCGGAACATTAATCTTCTCGTCAATTATGCTGAATCCAAAATTCACAGTTACCTCATCTTTCAGTGCATTCAAAGGATTTTATAATCGTTCAGGCAATGTACTGGCCTGCTTGTGCATTGGTTGAAAAATTTTAAGTCATAAATCTTTGATAGATATTCGTTATAAATTGTTTGCTATAAAAAGCAGATGTTGCCAATGTTTTACATCATAAAATTTCACCTTCAATTATTCTTGTTTTTTTTTAAAGAAAAGAAATTAATTGTAAATTGCTTTACTCATTCCTATTTGACCTACAATGAACCATGAAGGTATGAGCATCAACATGAACATAGATGAAACTAAAATCCTAGGTTTCCTGAAGCTATAGTGAAAAAAAGTTGGGTAGACTCATGCTAGAAGGGTTTTGTACTCAACCTACGATATACAGATACTCGCAAACATAGGGTTTTGCATTAGGGACACAACAATTTCGTATCTTTATATGAACGCACCCTTAAACCTTTTTAATGGACTGTCAATGTTAAAACATTAGTTAAAATCAACGTTTTCATAATGGTAAAGTTCACGAACTAGCAACGCTTGGAAATTTTTAAAAATTACAATTAATTACTATTAACGAAAAATCATCTTCAGCGCTGAAGGTCATTTCTGGCTCAATGGCTTTGTTAATAAGCAAAATATGCGTTATTGGTCAGCAACAAACCCACTTCTTGAGACACCGTTGCATCCGAAAAAAATTACTGTTTGGTGCGGTTTTTATGCCGGAGGTGTGACATGGCCGTACTCTTTCGTGAATAAAGACGACCATTATGTTATGTTATATGGAGAGTGCTATCGTGTTATGTAGGAAGATTAGCTGTGTTATTTGTGAATTGAATGAACTTGACATCAACGATATGCGGTTTTTAACAAGACGGTGCTACTAGCCACATAGCACACCTCACAATCGATTTATTGTGATGTCCGTATTGTAAAGCCCTATCAAGAAAAACTTTAAAACAATGAATATATGTTATTCTTGCTTTAAAAGAAAAGCCAGTGTTGCTGCATTTTAACCGGTCACAATTTTGTTGCAATATTACTAAATTATTGGCTAACTGGAATCTTAAGTGTATTTTTATTATTCGTCTCATCTGAAAACTTTGGAGCAGATCCAATCAAAAGTGTAGTGTTTGGTTCGATGGAAAGGCTAAGTAGTAGAAAAAGCTTGTATGGTCATTGCGATCGGAGAATATTCAAACGGCTATAACTTCTATAAATATTATTCGACTTCACAGAATATATGGACCTTTTCAGGGCCATTTAACAACTTATTTCATTCAATTTAATGATGCTAGTATAGTTTTACTGGCGAAAATGTTAACTTTACAAATCCTATTATTAGCAAAGTTCAACGAAGCTTATTTTTATAGGAATGAGAGAGGTTTAGCAGGTATTTAAGTAAGGTCGGGGGATATTAAATCCTCTGTCTTTTGTTTGATTGATTATGCATCTGATCTCTGTCATACATGAGTGTGCTCAAGTATGGCAAAGATTGCATCAGAATTGATCACAAGTTGTTCGTTAATTATTTTGCCATCCCTCTTTCGTTGTTGGTACATTGCTTTGTTTGTGTTACAATGCCATTCAATTAGCCATAACGTCGGGCTTGTGTCTGTGATTCTGTAAATGTATCGCGTAGCTGGAGTCTGCTTTGTTGTCCATGTATAAGTGTAAATATCCTTTGTATCTTGTCAATAGTTTGCATGTTGTCCTACTTACGAGGTGTGACAATTAAGGAATGAGGAATAGGGCCCATTGACGAACAACTTAGTCGTCAACTTAGGACGTCAACATGCCATGTTAACGACTAAGTTGCTCGTCAATGGGCTCGTGTTTGTGGTAAATCTGCGACTTTGAAATTCCCTTCCCGGTATCCTCCTCCCCATTTATATATTTAGCATTGCTCTAGCTTATTTAGTTCACCTGCTGTGTCGTGTTGAGTAGATGTGTGTTGGTGGTGCTCGTCACAAAAATGGAGAAACACGTCGCGATAAAATTTTGCGCCATAGTTTCGGAAACGTACGCTAAAGTTGTAAAAGTGCATGATGATAGTGCTCTTAGTCGTGCCCAGGTGTTTTGATGGAATAAAGAGTTTAAAGAGGGGCGTGAAAGCGTGGAAGACGAGGCGCGGAGCGGGAGACTAGTGAAGGTGCCGACTGATGCGAAGGCGCAACGTGTGCGTGCCCTAATCCGCGAAGATTGGCGTTTAATAGTTCGAACGTTGGCCTCGGAACTGGGTATGAACCGTGAAACAGCCAGACAAAGTTTAACCGACGATTTTTGGATGAAAAAGTTGTGCGCACAGATGGCTCCAAAGAACCTTTCTGAGGAGCCCTCAGCGTGTCCAAGTATTTGGCCTCTAAAGGGATCGCCGTGTTGCAACAGTTGCCTTTCTCGCCCGATATGTCACCCTGTGACTTCTTTTTTGTTCCCTAGAGCAAAATCAGTGGTCAACGGAATGCATTTTGAGTCGATTACGGACATCCAGGTGGCTGTGATGAGGGTACTCGCGGACAACCCAGTCGAAGCGTTCCAGAAATGTTACGAAGCATGGAAAATCGTTGAATAGCTGCCCAAGGGGACTAATTTGAAGGAAATGGCAGAGTTGTAGAATAATTTTTAAATATACGGTTTTCATGGAATCAGTCTCATTACTTAGGTGTCACATCTCCTATGTATACCACATCACAGTTTTTGCGAGTCAGTTTAAATATGCCACTATTTTTGTGAGTAGGTGTAACCTTCTATTTGGGTTTCAGTTTGTTTCCAATGTTGCTTTTCATTTACATGTGGTTTGTACTTTGTATTTTGTAGTAATTGAGTGCCACTATCAATCAGTGTCTGATACACTTGGAATCGCTAAACCAATAATTTACATGTGTATAAATTGTGTGATGTTCGTATATTCGTTGGCAGTGTACATTTATGTTTTAATAGAACGACTAAAGTAGGAGCGATTTTAATTTTTTTTTTTTATTTATTTTATTCAAAATATACAGTAACTAAATTTGGGTATTAACATCGCTTAATTTAAAAAGAACTACTAAAAATCGCAATTTTAATTCATTTCCACACATAGATGTCACTATTGAACGAAACTTTTCGCCGATTTTCCACTACTGTTTCGTTGCTTGATGGTTCGTCTCCGCCATTTTCAACTTATGAGAAACCGCATGAAAATCGCGCAGTTCAAGTGGCTAAAATTTGGTAAAATTTCGCGATTTCCACGGTTTAATTTTACGACGGCAAAGTACTGAGTTGTGTGGCGGTGATTTTGTGGCCATTAGAACCCGCCCCACGACACCGCAATGCTAGCCTGCCAGCGCATTCACGCGTCTCCAGACGAGGGCATTCTCGGCAGAAACTGACACCTTCCTCTGCTGAGGCAGCAGAACATCGCTGCAGTCCTTCACGGACATTTTGAACATCCCAATTCACTACAAATGGCGCCCAACGTGGGGCCCGAAAAGCCCGGCTGTATCATCAGTCGTGAGCACGAGACAGTCCATCGTCTCTAGGTGTCCCCACTAGGTGTGAGAATTATTGGCGGGTAGATAACTCCCGAGGGTAATTGCACTGATCGTGCCCCAGCAAATAGTAACTTTCGAACTTGTGTTGTCTTTGGACATCAATATCGTTTGGTCCTGCTTTTGATTTATACTTTGGTGGTTTACCACCATAGTATAACTAGTAAGGCCAAATGATATTAGAGTCCCTTTTTGTGTTCGGAGGTTATTATCCCAACAACTTTTTGCGGAGGATTCTGATTCGCTCCCCAAACCAGCGGTGCCCAGGTGTCTTAAATTACATGGATTTTGATTTCATGCGATTGGCTGATTAGCTAATCCATGACTATCTATGACAAGACACGCGCTGCTTGTGGATTAGAATCCAACCCTGGGCTAACAAGTCGTAACTTGAGAAATTTGCTAATGAGGGATCACTTCTGAACCCTGATTTTCATGGTGCCACAAGAGAGTGTCCCTGAAACGCTTTAAAAGGATTGTGCCATGGTGTCCATACTTGGGAGGAAGGACGGAAAGGAAAGACCGAGTATTTTTTTTTTTTTTTGAAAACTTTTATTCACTACAATTTTTTTAGAAAATTTGACAGGTTTTAGGCGTCTTCGCCTACATATGTTAGAGTCATCCAGCGTTGGTTGTTCTTGGGTGTTTTAGTCAATTTATGTTCCAGTTTCCGCTTGTGTTGTGTGATGATTTTGCAAATGTCACATTGCTGAATTTATTTACTTCAATACATTCAATTCAAGTACGTTTCACTGATCAATTAGTTATAAATTTTATAAAAGCATAAAAAAAGTTTTAAAATGTAAAAGAACCCCGAAAATTTCATGGTCCACATAGCACTCTAAATTTAAACAATTAAAATATTTTTTTTTATTCGTGAAAAAAGAGTGGCCTGTGGATATTAAATAAACAAAATAATTGACTACAATCGTAATAATAATAATAATCCATCGCACAACAGTCCGAACTCGAACCTTAAAATTTATTGTTAGGGTATCTCATTCCATAGCCATAATGGAATTCGAGGTGATATGGTCAATATCACGCTTAACCATGTATTTTTACTGAAAGTGCGATAGCAGCTTCATAAGCTCAAACTCAATGCGGCCACTGAAGTTTGAACTTGGGAGCTGCTGCGCAAGCGGAATGTGTTCTAACTCGCTGCTCCACACGGACTACATATTTAAACAATATTAAATCAAAAAACATTAATCAAACAATATTATGTGCTATCAAATGGATATTACTAAATATTATCAATTAATTTGAAAAAAGGAGAAAAACCAGCTAACTCTGTTAAAAATTACATATAACTAAAAAACACTACGAAATAGTCTACTTTAAGCTAACAACTAGTCCGTAACAATTTCGTTTTAATAAATACATGCTACATTTATCAAATTGAAATAAAGATTAATGTAGAAAAAATCAGTCGCAAAAACAAAACTACACGAAAAACTAAAAACGACCACAAATAATCTAGTGATTGCCATTTAGCCGCCAAAACATAGACTGCACCATTTCAGCTCGACTAGCCTCAACATACCTAGCAAATGAGTATTTCCATTGAAACATATACGGAGGATTTTCTATTTTTGCCTCTTTATATATGATATACAATATAATCGGGGCACCATCAGAATCAAAAATCCAATTTATATTAAAACAAGTTGGGTAGACAGACCTATGCTCATGTCAGAAGGGTTTTGTACTCAACTTACAAAATGCAGTAACCAACAACGAATAAAATCAAGAAACATGTCAAAGACAATTTTATTGGAGAAAATGTGAAAGTTGAAAGAGTTTTGACTTCTGAGGTATTTGTTAGAGTTATACCCATAAATATCTCCTTTGATAATTTTTTCAGATTTTTTAGATCACGGGTGTCCATTCGCGAGGAAGGAAACACATTTTTCATGTATTCCCCCCCCCCCTGTGCCCCCACTGAAGCAAAAACGGTCACTTTAAGAACTGTTTTGAAAAGCTCCCATAGAGAACTTTCAGTTGATACTCATATCGGCTACATTTCATGAAATTTTTTTCCAGGGGCCACTTTTCTGTACTGTAATCATCGATTCATGGCCTATTTTTTCGAACCCTAGAATGGCTGAAAAGCCCTTTTGCTAGGAGCTCTCTCCTGCCTCTTCGACTTGTTTCAATTATATGTACTCATCTTCATGATACCTATGATTCCTACAATTTTCATGCAAATCCTAGCAAAACTGTAGTGTCTAAGTCGGTAAAAAGCGCGTATGGCTCCATAGCCATATGTTTCCATAGTAATACAGGGCATACGAGTATTGTTCCATAGTAATACAGGAAAATTCAAATCGCTATAACTTCGTCAAATACTATTAGATCTTTACGAAACTTTCAGAGAAGATCAATCTTATAAATAGTCATCTGTTTGCAAAATTTTATTGAATTTAAGGGTACCGTTTAGATTTTATTTAAGAAAACATAAAATCGATAAATCATACTATTACTAACAAAGTTGAGTGAATTTCGACTTCTCATGTATTTGTTGTTGTTGTACTCATTAAGGCCTACATTCATGATTTTTTGAGATTTTTCGGATGGAAGGTGTCCAATCGCGAGGGGGGGGGGGTACGCGAAAAGTTCGTACATTTCCCCTTCCCCTGCCCCCCCTCAGTACTTATAAGGCAATTTTAAGACTTGTTTTGAAAAGATCTCATTCAGACCTTTCCAATGACACCCTAACCGACTACCAATGGTGAACAATTTTTTCTGAGGGGTCACCTCCCTATATGGGGAGACCCCCCTTAAACCCCTTTGAAAAATTTGCCACCCTTGAACTTTCAAGAAGTCACCACTTCTGACCTTTCCGCAAAGTTTCATGGCTGTAGCTTCTATACTTTCGGAGAAAAAGTGCTGTGACATACAGACGGACGGACGGACGGACGGACGGACGGACGGACAGACGGACACAGGTCGTGATTGCAATAGGGTTTTGTATTTTAGTACAAAACCCTATAAATATACGAATGCTTCTAGAGGAATGAAGCAGTCGTGACACAAATCTCAATGTACCCGTTGACAGGGTGGAACGGCGACAAATTCCAATTTTCAGACACAGTTACGAATTTCACAATATGGTTTCGAGCAAACTTCAAAATAAATGTACTGACTTTCATCACTTTAGCAGTTTGATAAATTTTTCGATTCAATATACGAGTATAGTGTTTCTGATCCATCTCAGGCCTTCTGTAGGAGCCAGTTCATGCACGATCACATTTCCTTGTGAAATTTGTCACATTTTCATTGTGCTAACACTCTGATTATACTAAATTGGACATCTTTATGACAAGAATGGTCTAACTAGTGACTTGTAACAAATAACTTTTACTTTTCTATATTTAGCATGATTTTCACGTGTCCATAATAATACAGATATTGATTGAGAATAAAACCGAGGTATCGAATACATGATTTATGTGAAACCTGTTCTGAACTTCCCTCATCAGCCATAATGTAGAAATCCTTCCAATTACGTTTCAGGTCTTGACTGGATAGCCGTAGCTTTATCCGCAACAAAATTGTTTCGCATTTTTGTGCATTGATTTTCATTCGTCAATTGTCGGTGTAGGCCTGCATATCGTGACAAATTTTCTGAACGTTTTTTTTGAATGATTGATGCCTTTCGGTCTGCTATATAAATTATCATATAATAAGCAAATGCCAGTAATAATCGCGTTGGTAGCACGTTAAAGTCAAAGCTGTTCAAAAGGTTGCGAATGAACATGGAGAAGAGCAGAGGCGCAGTTGTTTTTACTTACTGTAGACCATTCAAAACCTTGAAATCACGCATCGTTGTCAAATTTCTGCTTGTTACAAGACATGATTTTCCATACAACATATCACACATAATAGCGACAAAGTATCTGAGGAACTTGCCCTGAAGGAGCTTAAAAATTAGTCCGTCTAACGGAACCGTTTTGAAAGCTTTCTCCATTTCAATAAGACATGCTCCAATATGTATATACTCTTTTATTTAGTTTAGTTGCCAACAGGTGTCCAAGGTTACTTTCGTTATTTCATGTACAGTCGAGTGCCTGCGGAAACCAAATTGGCAACTCGGGATCAACTCATATTCTTCAATGATGGCGTTTAATGCCTGCTTCAGTATCACTTCAAAAACCTTTCAGATGTTAGAATAAAGTCAATTTTACCTTAAACCACAGAATTTATTTAAGAAATAAGTATATATATATATATATACACATATATATATATATATATATATATATATATATATATATATATATATATATATAATATATATATATATATATATATATATATATATATATATATATATATATATATATATATATATATATATATATATATATATATATATATCCAACAAATCCAACACACGAATGATTCTGACGAAGAAGGTAAATGAGCTCCTAAGACGAAAACCTATCAAGTCATCTACGGTAGCAGCAATTTCGGATTTTGTTGTGAACAAATCGAACGAGGTATTTTCTGACGAATAGTTAAAATTATTGAATTTGGGATTCAGTTTCACGATTTCAAGTAGCAGAGGAGCAGTAGAGGATGTCATAGTAGACGTGGAAGCGGCAGTCAAATTCGAAAATGTAGAAATCAAGAACAACGTCAGGCACCAAGTGGGTCAGATCATTCACGGTATTGAACAAATACCAAACTTCAAACAAGAAAACCTTATCAAAGAAATCAACAGTAAACCAGCCTATTGTATACAAGCCGACAAAGGAAACAAGATTGTGATCATGGATAGACAACAATATGACGAAGCAGTGATCAACATTCTTAGCAATGGCAAATTCCTCGAATTAAGAAAAGACCCTCTGCCGGACTCTATTAAAAGGACCAACAAAACATTAAAAGACTGTGAACACATTACCCAGAACCCTTATAAGCTGAAAGTGTCCAACCCGTGTTTACCGCGAATAAGATGTATGCCAAAGATTCATAAGCCCGGAAACGAAATGAGAGAGAAAATTGCTGCGGTGAACTCGCCGACTCACAAAATCTCGAAATGGTTGTTACAACGATTTAATGAAATCTTTGGTAACAAAATAAGCGGCAGAATCGTCAGAAATAGTCAAGAAGTGGTGATCAGACTCCAAAATTGTCGCGGTATACTCGATGAGGAACTTTTGGTCTAGTTCGACGTAAATGCATTATTTCCAAGTATTCCGGTAAGGGAAGCACTAGTCTTATTAGAACACCGACTCCTAGAACTGAGACCAAATGAATGGGAGTGGCGTAAAGAGGTACGCGGTCTCATGAAACTAACACACCTGTGCATGAGCGAAAATTATTTCACCTTCAGAGATTGATATCTTACAGGTACAAGTGGCGTAGCTATGGGAAATCCATTATCACCGCTCATAAGTGACATTTCCATGAGCAACATTGAAATTACCCTAGAAGAACTAGGTCTCCTTCCCAGATTTTGGATCCGATACGTGGATGACATCTTAGCTATCGTTGGAGCATATACTCACGAGTATCAATTCGATCCACGAAAATTTACAGTTCAGCATGGAACCGGAGAAGGACAACAAGCTGTCATTCTGGTTAAATTCAGGCACAATGGGGTATTGAGTTTCGGAATTCATAGAAAAGCAACGCAAACTCAGAGGACAATTTCAGCAACGTCCTCACACAGCTTTTCTTAAAAGATGGCACCATATCATGCCATGATTCACCGTATGCTGACCATCCCGCTATCAAGTGACGAACGACGCAAAGAGGAATCCTACATAATCAAGAACGCAGAAATGAACGGATACACGTGTGATACGATCCAGACTATAATCAGAAAAAAGGAAAATCAACTCAAACGTAACGGCTTAACAACACTCGGTATACAAAACAAACACATGGATACCATCAAACGCGCACCAGTGAGGCACACTAACGTAACAACAACAAGTTGGGTAGACAGACCTATGCTCATGTCAGAAGGGTTTTGTACTCAACTTACAAAATGCAGTAACCAACAACGAATAAAATCAAGAAACATGTCAAAGACAATTTTATTGGAGAAAATGTGAAATTTGAAAGAGTTTTGACTTCTGAGGTATTCGTTAGAGTTATACCCATAAATATCTCCTTTGATAATTTTTTCAGATTTTTTAGATCACGGGTGTCCATTCGCGAGGGAGGAAACACATTTTTCATGTATTCCCCCCCCCCCCTGTGCCCCCACTGAAGCAAAAACGGTCACTTTAAGAACTGTTTTGAAAAGCTCCCATAGAGAACTTTCAGTTGATACTCATATCGGCTACCTTTCATGAAATTTTTTTCCAGGGGCCACTTTTCTGTACTGTAATCATCGATTCATGGCCTATTTTTTCGAACCCTAGAATGGCTACAAAGCCCTTTTGCTAGGAGCTCTCTCCTGCCTCTTCGACTTGTTTCAATTATATGTACTCATCTTCATGATACCTATGATTCCTACAATTTTCATGCAAATCCTAGCAAAACTGTAGTGTCTAAGTCGGTAAAAAGCGCGTATGGCTCCATAGCCATATGTTTCCATAGTAATACAGGGCATACGAGTATTGTTCCATAGTAATACAGGAAAATTCAAATCGCTATAACTTCGTCAAATACTATTAGATCTTTACGAAACTTTCAGAGAAGATCAATCTTATAAATAGTCATCTGTTTGCAAAATTTTATTGAATTTAAGGGTACCGTTTAGATTTTATTTAAGAAAACATAAAATCGATAAATCATACTGTTACTAACAAAGTTGAGTGAATTTCGACTTCTCATGTATTTGTTGTTGTTGTACTCATTAAGGCCTTTTTTTTTTTTTAGCAAAAAGTCGGAATAAACCTTTGGCCTTCGAACCAACTTATTACATTTTGCAAAAAATTTTTGTAAAAGTTATTAAATTCAAACAAAATAGCATGTTTTCGTTAAAAAATGTAGTAGATCTCGGAAACTACGTAACGTACCGAGTTGATTTAAGCTATGGTAGTTAGATCTAAATTATTTGCAGTGAATTAACTCATTAAAAATTTAAAAAAGTTTTTTGCAAAAAATTTCCTAGAACAAAATGTGGAAATTTGAGACAAATCAATGTGCATGCATGATATTTGTTCAGTGTGTGCAAATTACACATTTTGTTCTAGAAATTTTTTTTCAAAAAACTTTTTTAAATTTTTGATGAGTTAATTCACTGCGAATAATTTAGATCTAACAACCATAGCTTAAATCAACTCGGTACGTTAAGTAATTTCCGAGATCTACTACATTTTTTAACGAAAACATGCTATTTTGTTTGAATTTAATAACTTTTGCAACAAACTTTTTGCAAAATGTAATGAGTTGATTCGATAGCCAAAGGTTCATTCCGACTTTTTGCTAAAAAATTTTTGCAAATATTCGTAACGTTTCTGAGGTGGACGGCTGTAAAGTTTACCAAAATTTTCAGTTTCACTGGGGGCTGCGCCTTAAGGTAAAATTGACTTTATTCTAACGTTTGTACGTACCGCAGCAAAGGATCCGACATTATACATATTGACCTTGTAGATGTTAGCCAGTAAGTCAATTGGGCGATAGCTTTTAGGGTTTAAAGATTACTTTCTTTTCTTCAAGATCGGGAATGCCTTAGCCCTTTTCCCCTCATCAGGGAAATATGAATTGTTCAACACGTTATCGAATCACACGCTATAGTTTCTAATAGCAACATCATGGAAATGTTATGGTGCTATATTTGCATACTGTCAAAACCACACAGTCTTTTGTTGTTTTTCCTTACAAATATTAAACGCAAGTCTTCATAGCTGACAAAATAATGCATAAGGTTTCCGCTCGGTGTGAGATTGAAGGTGAATGTTTCATTGAATTAAGAATGGATTCGCCGTTCAGACTTGATTTAAAATCGGAAGATTTTGTTTGAATGACTTTTGAAAGTATTTGGCTACCTCTCTCAGGGATTGGTAGACGGACCAATTTAAAATGAGTTCTAACTGAGCAAGCTTCTGTCAATCATCATATACTTCCATTTCCATCTGTATCTGGAGTCGTAGTACTAATTTCGATACCAGCCCTATCAAGAAGATCTCTCTCAGTTCTAGTGACTTTGAAATGGTGTTTAATGCTTGCCCTAATGGCAGGACGCTGTTGGGCTTCTCCATGCTGTCGGTCCTTATATGCATTTGGAGTTTTTCTCTTGCAGTTTCTGCACTTAGGCTGATAATAATGTTCACTGATAAATTGATGTATTTCAATGGTGTGGTAGCAGACAATAAACTTTTGCCAATAATATTTTGATAATTCTAGCTGACGTTTAAAAATGTTTTAATTTTTAAATTGCTGACATGTTTGTAAGCAACATATACTCGACATAGTCCCCTCTCGAAGAGGCTATAAAATCAATATTAATCACAGTTTTTCAATCTCTATTAAAAATTCATAATTATTGGAAAAAATGATTTGCTTCTATAAAAATAATTACTAGGTTTTCTTGTTTTCCTTGTTCGTTTGTGTTGTTCTATTTTTAACAGTATTAAATATTTTGTACTCTTAAGTTGGCTTTTTGCTTCATAAATGATATAAATCAGCTAATTTTTTAATAAAGTCCCTTCAAAAATATTTCCGTGATATACGATTAGGTTAATGACTTATTTCACTTGCTTGTTTGTGTATTTGTTTTAGTTTAAAATACGAGATGTCAGAGATAATGTATGCAAAATACACAGAAAGGGTTAAAGCATTTCATAATGTGGCGTAAACTTGGCATGTTATCAGCTCTTGATTCGAATTTCAAATGATTTTGACTTGACGTCTCCCGTAATGTTTCGCGTCTTGAACTAATACCCTATTTCCATCTACATCAAATCTCAAAATTTGGACAATAATTTCAAATATACTTCGAAATCTTGTAGATTTGCCATATAAAATTCAAATCCATAAGATTATGAAATCTAGTAGATTTACCCGAAATCCACTTAAAATCTCATCGGTACATATGGCATACCTCAAGTAATTTTTATTCAGATATTCAGCATATGTCAAACAGACAGCAAGTGCAACTAACAAAGTTGCAGTCAAATTATATGACACTGTAAAATATTATATGACACCATAAAATCCAAAGTTGTAAACTTTGAATTTTATATGGTAGATTTTATAGTACTTTTTCCTTACGCAATAACTTACTAGACTCCATTTCTTCAGTGGTGCTCTCCAACTTAAAGTAGTGGCTGCTAATTGAATTTTTTTCGATATAAAGGCAAAATCTTTTTTAAGTGCTTCCTTTTTTGACGATGGTAATATTTAAGCATCAACAATGCATTACGACAATTGAGAAGCAGTATTGGCAAATGCATAAGTGCATTTTCCCGTTGCCGCAATGAACTCATGGCAATATTAGCAAACATAAATTTATTTTTACTATTAACATTTAGATGGTTTTTGTAAAAATAAACGTAAATCAAACTGTCAAAAGTGACATTTTCACCTTTTTACGATGACAAGTAAGATCTGTTAGCTATATGGAAACGCGTTCAAATCTCCTCAATGAAATCTTGTGATTTTGAGTAGATGGAAACAAGGTATAAATCGATTTTCCGAGCGGCAATTGTAATTTAAACTAAATAAAAGATTAAATTTTACTTACTCCACGAAGGATACATCTCTGGCATCCCTAACTACTTTTACAATTCCACACACATCATTCAGTTTTCTTTTCCCGACCCAACAAAGCTTGCGATCACTAACAAACTATTCAGTTCAGTTCGTTATCACTTTTGCGACACTTTTGCAATGTATTTAAAACGCGTTATCTTAAAACAATTGTGTTGCCTACTATTTCAAATTTAAATTGACTAGATGTCTCCCATTAGCTTTTGAATTTTCACGATTCGGTGGTCAAAGTATAAGAGGAGTGGAATTTTTCTGATAGAAACCATAGAGCCACTGAGTGTGTGGATGTTCTAGCGGCGTGAATGATGCGAGTATTAATTCATATGGGAGAGGAAGGTATGTATGCTTGTAGCAAACAAATTTAACTCAGTTATCAATGATAATAACTATTTTTCGTGTCCATATATCTCAAAAAAAATCTCGGAACTTGCGTTCTGTATGGTTTTAAAGTTGATTGTAATGTGACTCTTAAATTTATTAGCTCATGGTCAAAGTCAAAAGCGCTTTATTCAATACTAATCGTTATAAATTTTAAAGAATATAAAGCAAATTCCAAACAATAACAATACAAAAACTTAATGGCCCAAATGGCTCTCTAAATTTCTACTTTATCCGTTAAACACATTTTATCAAGCAAACTATAGCAAATGCAAATTAATTAAGATTATTACATATTTTATGATTTGATTGGAGAAATGGGAAAAAAGCAACCAACACTATCTCAAAATTATTTATAATTTAAACACAACAGTGAACTTTGATCCTACGCCTAATATGTTATAACCTAATTCTAATAAAATTCAATCAAAAACGTTATCTTATACTAAAAAATTCTGTCTCAATACTGGAAACGTATGCGTTTAACCTCATCTCTAAATCTAATGCAATAAACATAATATATACCTAACCTATACCTAATTTTTAACACAAATAAACAACATTGCTAAATGTAGCAATAAGGAGTTGAAACTCAAAAATTAAGAAACGAAAAACACAAAAACTGAAAATAAACACGAATAATTTAGACATTGTTATTCAGCCACCAATACCTTTATTGCTCCGTCTCGGCTCGATCAGCTTCAACGAATCTAGCAAATGAGTATCTCCATTGGAATTGTTGGTCTCGTGAACTCTTATTCGGAAGATATTTTATCTTCTTATCGGTGGCCCGTCGATGTATGTGATTTATGATTGGAACGCCGTCAGAATCAAAAAAATATCGATCCATGTCCAAATACACGAATGTTTCTGGAGGAACGAAGCCAGTTGCGAGGCAAGTCGCAATATATCCGTCTGTAGGGTGGGACGTTTGTGAAATCCAAGGGTTTTCACTCACAGTTGCAGATCTTGTGATATGATTCCGAAGAAGCTTCAATATGAAGATATCGACTCTTGTCCCTTTAGCAGTTTGATAAATTCTTCTTCTTCTTTGCACTACAGTCCCTCTCGAGCCTTCGCTTCCTGCAAACAGCGTCTCCACCTTTCTCGGTCCATTGACCGCGTCCTCTAATTTCGAAATCCAAGCAGCGATGAACTGTCTTCGTCGGCCGAGTCAGACCAGCGTTTCCTTGGTTCCCCCACTGGTCTCCGCCCTTCAGTTCTCCCAACGAATACTTTTTTGGGTATCCGTTGTTCGTCCATACGATTCATGTGGCCAGCCCATTACCGCTTCTGCAGTCTTACAATCGTTAAGACCTCCGGTTCGCCAAAAATTTCATATAGCTCATTGTTGTATTGAATTCGCAATTGGTTCTCGTCTAGCTTTGCTCCGATTATTCGCCTCAGGACCCGACACTCATAGACGTTCAATATATTGGCGGCTGCTTGGGTTAGGGTCCATGTTTTACACCCATAGCATAACACAGGACTTATCACAGATTTATATAGTAGAGCTTTGTTTTCCTGTGTATGCAGCTGGTCTTCAAGATCGTCAGAACAGAATAAAATATTTTATTTGCGAGCTGTATTCTTCGGCGCATTCCGTCTCTTTCATTACCCGTTTTCATTATTTTAGCGCCTAAATACACAAATTCGCCAACATTTTTGATACTGTATTCGTCAAGTGTGATATTTTGTGTATTTGGGGTATTTTTCCTCGACTCCGTCATGAGCTTTGTTTTGTCTAAATTCTTCTATTGATATATAATGCTTGCAATCCGTTTCAGGCTTTCTGTACAAAGCAGTACATGTCGAAAACATTGACTTTCGAAAACTCTAAATTTTTCCATAGTACTAGCACTCTGGTTGTACCAGATCTGACAATAAGTTTTAAGCTCTTTTTAGAGCAAAATGTGTTCAACAACACACTCGTAAGTAAACTAATACACCTGACTACATCACATAAATTACAACTTAAATGCGGCATCCGATTTCTTGCTAACAATCATCAATTATCAATCATTTGGGACAAATTTCCACATTTGTTCGACTTACTTTTCACCAAAAAGTTACATTTTTGGGCTTCATTTGCTTCTTTTGCCGTGCATCAATCCGCTTTCGTTTAGAGGTGAGTGTTGAAAGTGATAATAGTATGTATATTATAACACATACAGCATAAGCGCAAAACTTTGACAGTGAAATGTATTGTAGTTGAATCTGATGTTTGTGATTCGCCTATATAAGAAATTGTGGATAGATGGTCTACAATGTTGTTACAATGTGCCATTTATGTCGGTATCAATTTGCAGGAAATTAATACCAATTGCTCGTGCAATTTCAGCAACCATGAAAAGCGTTTGTGCAAATAAACTGCATAAAGCACAATAAAACGAATTTTTGTCCGTTGACAGTAATTTAAATAATCGTGAAATTCGACGGAATTCGCTTTTTGATTGAAGTTTGTTTGTTGCTTTTAAGAGCTGGATTCCTTTTGGTTGATATTAACTTTCTTTTCAGTGTTCTAAAGATACAATTTTTAATGAAACTTTTTGCAGAATTTGCGGGAATTTCTCTGCAAAACTTTGTTTTCGCATGTACGCAACGTTTCCCGCGTCTATTCAATTTGATCATTGATAGATGTATCATAGCCCTCATACATATGGCCCGCCACATTTAAATTTTTCCATTGTAACGTCATTGCCACGTACCAAAAAATATACCATATTTGTGTGTAGGTTGCATCAGCTGATTGGATAGAAAGAAAGAACATGCTCCTATGTCACAAACGACTTGATTACTTTATCTTTTTTCTTCTTTGTAGCACTACATCCCCTCTCGGGCCTTCGCTTAGAGATAGTTAGAGTATCTCATTTTCATGACCGTAATGATTTTTTCAGAAGTTGGTTTAGTCAGTACCATGCTCCCGTGTGCCTGCTCAGCTATGATATGATCTGATTAAATCAGTACATATCACCCCTGAGTGGAAATTCTTAGTCTGTCCGAAAAATCCCCTGAACTAAATCACTTTGCTCCCAACGAGCAGTTCAAATTTGAACCTGGGACCTTCGGATTATGCGTTAATGCTCTAACCACTAGACCACACAGACTACTGATTACCTTATAACTACACCTATTTTTCTTTTTAGAACAAAGAAAAATAATTTTAAAGGATAAAACGAGCGCATAATATTATTTCTAAAAGCACTTTTATTCAGTTTTTAAGTGCAGTACATAAAATTTCTTTTGCTTCACAATGATAACCGCGTTTATTATTAAGTCGTATGCTTGATGGTTCTGAATGATAAG
This sequence comes from Odontomyia ornata, assembly GCA_963969285.1. NCBI lineage: Eukaryota > Metazoa > Arthropoda > Insecta > Diptera > Stratiomyidae > Odontomyia > Odontomyia ornata. Next base: position 382,628,584 of record OZ017738.1, read on the forward strand.
ATATCGTTTATTCGAGTTTCTTTCGCTTGATTTAACTTTCCATTAATGTGAAAAGAAAGTATTAGCGCTGTTTTAAGTTAAATTCAAATAAATTCACAGTGGCGAACTGATTGTTTATGTTCTCAAAGCTAACTGTCAGCGAGGATTGTTGTGGCGCTCTTCGTTTTTTATGGTCGACATTATGACGTTACGACTAATATGACGGGAAAAATTTGAATGAATGGCTGAGCGGAAAAAATTTGAAATTTATTTCATGTGTTTTATTTTCTCATAAAGCAGAAATCCTTACTACAAGAGGGCCACAAAATGAGAAACAATAGGAAACAATGTGACATAATGGACGCAAACAACTGGTTATATTCTTTTCTTTGCATTTTATATGCGCTTAGCCTCTCTATATCTATCCTGTTCCTTGAAAAGAGCAAACCGATAATAAAATGCGATTCTTCAAATAATGAAACCAATAATTATGAGCTCCGGAGTAGAGCTTTGTGCGGAGAAAACTGCAGATCTTGTTAATTTTTGAAATGTACAGTGCACTCCAAAAACATAGCATTCTATGATTAGTCAGTTCCACTCTAAACCGATCCCTTGATCACGGACTAGCCCCACCGTCCCCACAAAAGTGGGTTTGTCAAAACTCATTCAGTGTCCTGGAAGTGAGCTGGGAAGGGCTGCCAACCTCACATTTTGTATGGAAGACAGAAATAAAGTACGAAAAATAAACTCATTTCTAAATTTTTAACTCAAATTTCAGAATGAAATCTCCACTTAGCCCAGTCATGTTAGGAAAAAAAGGGGTCAACCTCGGAATGAAAGATAATAAGCTGCAAATTGGTATGAACCTTTGTTTTGTCATTCTAAATGTTGTCTCAAAAGTCTAAATCGTTATCGTGTTCGCGTCTCAAGATATTCAAGGTCAAAGGTCACAAAAATCGGTTTTTCGCGAATATCTGGCTTCCTATCGGTTAAATGAGATTTGCATTTATTATAAAAGTTGTAGGCTATAAAATTCCCTACAACTTTTGTTTAAACTTTTTTTTCATACGACCAACCGTTTTGAAGGTAGAGCGCGAAGAGTGCACATCGTACAGTCATATACGGCCTAATGCAAGGTCAAGCGTGAGTTATGGTTATCAGTACGTTATAAAGTCAATTATTTACTTGGAAATTATAATTATTAAACAATGCCTATTATTTATGTACTAACTATTAATTATTTATATTTAATTAAAGTAAGTAACTCTACTAAAAGTTTTGACCAATATCCTCGTACTAAAAAGCACATTTTATTTTTACACGCATTCAGTGGCTGTGACACGACTTCTGCGCTATTTAAAAAAGGAAAAAAAAACTGTTACTAGAGCATTGGAAAAAATTCCTGATTTAGATAAACTGGTGGAAGTATTTCAACAAGAAAACTGCCCAAAACAAACATTATTAGAAAATGGAGTGCGCATCTTGTTGGCATTATATAATGCTCCAAAATCTGAGGACAACATTGATCATTTCCGCTACACGCAATTCATCAAATTTACAAAACTAAATAAACCTGTACAACTGTCAACACTTCCACCAACAAGTGTAGCAGCTCATCAACACATAAAACGTGTCTACTACCAGATTCAAACGTGGTTAGGGAAGGACTTAGAACCTAAAGAATGGGGCTGGATGCTTGAAAATGAAATCCTGGAGCCCATACGAACGTTATTACCTCCAGCACCAGCCGAACTACTAAACGTAATATTTTGCAATTGCAAAAATGGTTGTGGTTCCCGCTGTGGATGCAGAAAATCAGGGCTACAATGTTCTTTAGCTTGCGGCCAGTGCAACGGACAAGCTTGCCTCAACGCTTCACTGTATCCAAGTAATCCCGATGAAGAAAATACATATGATCCCGATATTCTGGAAGGTTTGGAGATGAACATGACAGATAATGAGGATGATGACAATGAATCGAACATTTTTGAGCGACAAGAAGAAGAAGACGACGAACAAGAAGAAGATAATTAGCTTCCATTTCCAATTTCATTACAATTAAAATCAACAAAAATACTTTTGATATTTGAACTCACATTTTGATAAATGTATATTATGCCGTATTTAATAATAAATAAAAATATGTGTAAAATATATACTCTTACTATCATTTTAACTTAAAATAAAACTAAAATATATAATCCAGAATTAATAATATTTTATACTTAAATAGTTAAATATGAATAATTATATATAAATAATCAAGTTACTTACTTTAATTAAATATAAATAATTAATAGTTAGTACATAAATAATAGGCATTGTTTAATAATTATAATTTCCAAGTAAATAATTGACTTTATAACGTACTGATAACCATAACTCACGCTTGACCTTGCATTAGGCCGTATATGACTGTACGATGTGCACTCTTCGCGCTCTACCTTCAAAACGGTTGGTCGTATGAAAAAAAAGTTTAAGCAAAAGTTGTAGGGAATTTTATAGCCTACAACTTTTATAATAAATGCAAATCTCATTTAACCGATAGGAAGCCAGATATTCGCGAAAAACCGATTTTTGTGACCTTTGACCTTGAATATCTTGAGACGCGAACACGATAACGATTTAGACTTTTGAGACAACATTTAGAATGACAAAACAAAGGTTCATACCAATTTGCAGCTTATTATCTTTCATTCCGAGGTGAAAGCCCTAATATGACTGGGCTAACTGTCATAATCAAGTTTCGTATTCAGCACAAAATGCATGCGTGGTTTCAACATTGTTTTCGTACTTCAAGGATTTCATCGAAGAAGTCCGCTTCTCGCACTAAGCTTGATATTTACGTACCAAGCTCTTACAGTGATTTTAGAACTTTGCTTTGATACTTTCCCTGCAACCTGCCTTTTTCAGTAAAGTATCTGATTGATAGGATATAAGGTCTTGTCATCGTATATTGCTTTTGATTTCTGAAGTATTTTTGCTATTTTTTGTCAGATGTTTTGGCTCAAAGGTGTCCATTCGCGACACGAATTTTTCGCATATTTCGCCTCCACTTGGACTTAAAATGACATTTTTGTTTCAGATTCTACTTCTTTAGAAGGAGGACCCCCTTAAAAAATTTGAAATCTTTGATAAGACCTAAACTTTTGAGAGACCACCAGTTCTGACCTTTCCACAAAGTTTGAGCTGTCTAGCTGCTAAAGTTTCAGAGGAAACTTGCTGTACAGGTAATATGTAAAACAAGTAGGTCTTTGTAAAAATCTTTTTACAAAGCTTTAATAATGTAAAAAGGATAAAGTTATTATGTAGAATTTTATGAATCACAATCAATTAAATTAGTCTAACAAGCTTCATTCTTTCAAATGAATACATTGGATATTATCACAGCTATTAAAACTAGTTAAATTTAAGGCAAAAATATATTTTATTTAAAAATCCATTTCACAAAAGTATACTTATATCACTATATTTACGAATAATATTACATTTCTATTTAAAAGTATGACAACTACAAATATAATAATTGTGCGTAATCAAAAGGAGAGAACAATAATTTAATTTATGCAGACCAGTGCAAGAATTTTCGCTTATCTTTGACGTAAATGGCATTTTATAAATGTTCAAAGTGCTTTGGTTGAATTTTTCCCTATTCATTTATCGGAACACGAAATTCGCTTGTTTACCGAAGGCTCAACAATAGATTGAGTAAAGGTTGAATGAAATTTTCCACAGAAATTTTCTTGGACAATGAACTACTATACATTGTTATGCTCATGTTTATGCTTGATGTTTTCTTATTAATGGCTACTGTAGACGAAAAATCCTTATTAAACAATTTCACGAACGGTAGGGCGGAGTGTGAGTTTGCATGAAGTAATGGTATTGATTGTAGAAAAATTTAGAGGCTTTATCGAAGGACCCAAGGAAAATCAATTCAAATGAATATTTTACGAACATTCAATTTATGCTATACAATTCATTTGAGTTAAGCATTTTATATTCATGGTCACGAGGCTTTTGTGCGGAATAAATTACAGGGAAATCAAAAAAAACAAGGGAATGAGAATAAACATAATAAAATATATACTCGTTTAAGTGTGGTACTTGTTGCATGTTTGCATTAAAATTTTTAAGCAGTAACAAAATGAACGGACTATGGCTAAACTTTTAACAATATGTATTCTTCAGAAATTGCTTTCCAAATCATTGCCCGTGTTATATAACGGATTTTACAAAAACTTACTGGTTTTCTATATGTCCATCTGTCCCACCGTGACAGCAAGTTTTCTCAGAAACTCTAAAAAAACTACAAAGTTCAAACTTTGTAAGAAGGTCAGAAAAGGTGGCCTACCGAAAGTTTCGGCCTTATCGAAAATTTGGAATGTTTTTAAAGTGTTCTCTTTTATACTGAAGTTACCCTCAAAAAAAAAATTTTTTATAAAATTTTTCAAGTGGAATATCAAATGAAAGGCCTTGATAAGAGCTGTTAGAATATGAAACAGAAGAGTCAATTTGTGCATCCGCAGATCCAGGGGGACGTGTATTGGAATGGGATGCCTTAATTTTTTACTGAAGTGAGGTAGCTATGTTAAGTGTGATGCTAAATAAAAGTTCTTGATAAAAGCTATCTAAAACTGGTCTTGAAGCAGTATTACCAGCTTCGTGGGGTACAGAGTGAGGGGGAACGTATGAAATATTTGTGTACGCTCTCCTCTCGATTGAACACCTTTAACATCATGGACGTTGGTCTTAATGTGTGAAAATCTGAGAAGTCTAAGCTCAGTCAACTTTTTCAATAATAATATGTATTTTAAATTCATCTTTTCTCAATAAAATTAAATATGCTATTAAAGTTCTCTTATTGAAAGCTTTTATTCTTTGTAAGCTCGATTGAACACCTTCGAAATCATGAGTGAAATAATAATGAATAACTGGGAAGTCAAAACTCACTCAACTTTGTTCATAATAGTATGGATTGTAAATTTCAACTTCTAATGATTTTAGAAATGCCCGTGTGGGATACGGGTGCCGATTGTCTGGCACAAGTGATAGCGAGCTATTAAAAACACCGAGCTCAGCTAACTAGCTTCGCTTAACGAGCGCGTACGCGTGCTTGACGACTAGCATTTGCGGGATCATATGAGGCGGATTCTTGTCGAGCCACGAAGCTATACTACAAAATATTTATCACGCGTACTCTACTCTACTAGACGTACCGATCAGTTTTTACTATCTTTAAATCACGGGACAGTAGCTTAATTGACAGATAATAGTCAATTAAGCTACTGTCCCGTGATTCAACTTATTTTCTCGTTAAAGTTAGCGGATACGCAGGCTTGAGACAAACGCAAACATTACACAAAAAGCAACCGTTACTTTCTCCGAAGAAGGTCGTTGCATTACAAGGGGAATGTCAAACCTAAAGATGTTAAAGTGGCTGAAGTGAACCACACCTCTGCCGAAAGGATGGAAACTTGACGGATGTAGTTTACTTTACACTAGTAAAACAACAAACTTAGCAGTTTTAACGGGGTGACCACCTTGTCTCTTCAGGAGCAGCTACTCCTGATCACCACGGGGCTGCTCGATTGCTTATGTTTGTTACAGGGCAGTCTCTACGCTGCCGACCCAGAATGGAGAGATTGAAGTATTTCGCTCTTCATTACTGAAGAAACAATTGTTTCCGCAGTGGAAAGATGGTTGTTGTAATATACAAGTCCCTGTCTTCTATGAAAGTATGCTAATAAAAACCGCTAACAGATCATAAAAACGAACCGGGTGTCAGTCAGGACTAAGAGTGCCACAACAATCCGTTGGCGGACACGGAGACTTGAGACAAACGCAAACATTACACAAAAAGCAACCGTTACTTTCTCCGAAGAAGGCCGCTGCATTACAAGGGGAATGTCAAACCTAAAGATGTTAAAGTGGCTGAAGTGAACCACTCATCTCTGCCTAAACGATGGAAACTTAACGGATGTAGTTTACTTTACACTAGTAAAACAACAAAACTTGACGGATGTAGTTTACTTTACACTAGTAAAACAACAAACTTAGCAGTTTTGACGGGGTGACCACTTTGTCTCTTCGGGAGCAGCCACTCCTGATCACCACGGGGCTGGTCGACTGCTTTTGTTGATTACAAACTTTCCTCAATAAAACCATATAACACTAACATTCGATGAAAGATGCTTTTAAAGTACTCTTATTGAAAGTTCTTATGCTTTACAACCGTAAGGAAAAAGAAAAATAAGGAATCATATAAACGGAAATAAAAGCCATTTGGATTTCCTACGATTACAACATCACATGGTCTTGCTATTATATGATTCTGTGTCCAGCATTTGTTGTGTATATACGTGTTTTTAAATAGCTTCAAAAATTAAAATAATTTTTAAAACGTCCTCCAAAGTTGATTTTTATTAAAAAAGCTTATATGATATATACAAAGCATTAGATTCAAACAATTTATATCGAATATAATTTTACTTCGATACGTAAAGATGAGCGAAGCACCTAAAGACAACTTTGGGACCTAAGAAAATGTTAAATATGATGCTGATGACAGTTATCAATAAAATATAATAAAGAAAACTCAGTAGATGGCAGATGCAAACCGCAAATAATAGAAGACAATGAAGATATGAGCAAAGTTAAAGAAAATTATGAACTAAGGCTACAGATATAGCCTTTCCAGGATCTCAAAAGCTCGAAAGCTGCAGTCGCAAAAACAAATGCAACAAGAAATAAAAGCGAAGGAAAGTGTGAATCAAACGATTCTGGAAGAAATTCTAAGTGCTGGTGGCACTAACGATAGTCAAAACTATTTTGCAGTGTTGGAAGGACTGGAAGAAGATATGGAAATTGAAGAATATGTCGAAGAGGATTCCGATAAAGATAATGATATACGTTTTATTCAATATTTAAAACAAAAAAATAAGGAGGAAGTCAAACGCACTTTGTTCGATATTGATCGTTATAAATTTTCAAAGAATATAAAGCAAATTCCAAACATTAAAAATACTAAAAACTTAACGGCTCAAATTGCGCTCTGAATTTATGCATTATTAATTAGAGACTTTTAATCAAAAACACAATATCAAATTCAATTTAATTAAAATTATTACAAAAATAATGATACAATTGGAAAAGGTAGAAAAAACTAACGTACACTATTCATAAATTAATTGCAATATTGACACAATATAACACTGAACTTCTGTCCTACGTCTAATATATTATAAGCTAGTCGTAATTCTAATAAAATTCAAACAAAAACTTTATCTCAATAAATTTCAATTAAAAATTTTATCATATACTTATACAATGCTATCACAATATTACTTATCTAAGCGTTAAACCTTTACTCTAAACCTAATATAATAAACATAATATATACCTATCATGTTTATTGAAACCTATCCCTAATTTATTGTATAACATAAACAATCACGATAACACAAGTGTAGCAAAGATTAAAATCAAGTAACGCAAAGTACAAAAAAAAAACAAGTTAAGTAGGCAGGGGAGTGCTCATATCAGAGGGGTCTTTGTAACCATCCTAGGGTTCGAAACAGATTTTCTTATAGCATGAATCGATAACTTGGGTTATTCATCCAATGGAGGGGATAAACACAAAATTTTGGTACGTTTTGGCTCCCCCTGGACCCATGCATAAAATGACTTTTTTCTTTCAGATTCTTAAGGTTCCAATCAAGATTTAAAATGTTAAGGGCTATTTCGTTATTGGGAGCGACCTCCCTTAAAAAATTTTTAAATTTTTGGGTAGTCCTAAAATTTTGAAAGACCATTTCTGACCTTCCACAATATTTGAGCATTCTAGCGTCTATAGTTTCTAAGGAAACTTGCTGTGACGCACGGACAGATGTACAGGCGGGCAGACGAATAGGTGGACAGGCATTGTCATTCAGCCACCAACACCTAGTTTGCTTCGGCCCAGCTCGACCAGTCTCGTGAACACAAATTCGAAGAATATTTTATCTTTTTATCGGTGGTGCATCTGTAAATGTGATATATAATTGGGATACTGTCGGACCCAAAAACATATCGATATGTGTCCAAATACATGAATGCTTCTGGAGGAATGAAGCCAGTAGCGAGACAAGTCTCAATATACCCGTCTGTTGAGTGGAGCGGCTGTGAAATCCAGGGGTTTTCGCACACAGTTATAGATCTTGCGATATGATTCCGACTCTCGCCACTTCTGCAGTTTGATAGATTCTTCTATTCCATATACTCGTATAGTATTTTCAATCTGTCTCAGGCTTTTTCTACAAGGAAGCACATATACAAAGACATTTCCTTTCGAAAAATCTTAATCTTTCCATAATACTAGCACTCTGGTTGTATTGTAGATATCAAAACTGGTCTGACCAGGGTCCTGTAACAGATAATTTTGATCCTTTGATCAATGCACCTGGAATGAAAGAGTCGTCGAAGGGCCATGACTACTTTTTGTGCTTCATTGAGTATGGTTTTGATATGTTCTGTATAGTACAGGTACTGATCAAGATGAACACCGAGGTATCAAACACAGGATGAATGTGGAACCCGTCCTGAACTACCCTCATCAGCCATAATGTGGAAACCTGTCCTGTTATATTTCAGGTCTAGACTGGCCAACCACAGCGTTGTCCAAAACAAAATTGTTTCGCACTTCTGCTCATTGACTTTCATTCGTTAATTACTAGTGTAGAACTGTACATCATTAAACATTTTTTGAAGATTGTCCTGAACTTTTTTAGCTTTTCGGTCTGCTGTATAGATGAGCCGAGCACCAGCCAATGTTTTCAATGGCTGCATTGACCAAATGTTCAAATCAAATATGTTTCGAATGAATATTGGGAAAAGCAGAGACGCAATAACAGTTCCCTGCTGTAGACCATTCAATACCTTGAATTCGCCCATTGTCATCAGATTTGGGTTCGTTTTTCAGGGTTTGGTGGATGGACCAATCCAATGTGCTAATCAGGACAATTTGCCATAATCCATCACATATAATCCTGTTTCCATTTCTATTTGAAGTCGTACTATCAATTTCGATTAACCCTATCGAGAAGATTTATCTCATCACTAGCGACTTCAAGACTTGATACACGCAAGACTCTCGTGAAAACCTCTCAATTTTTCTACCCATGGATTGCTGGTCTCACTTCTGAGGTATGAACGGATTGAATTCCGGACATTCTTCAGGTGAAATTTCAACAAAGCTAACGAAGGATGTTTGTATTCCAAACATTGCCGATAAATACTTCTGGTGGATGTGAGAAAGCTTTTCAATTTTTAGGGTTTTGTACTGAAATACAAAACCCTATTGCAATCACGACCTGTGTCCGTCTTTCCGTCCGTCCGTCCGTCTGTATGTCACAGCACTTTTTCTCCGAAACTATAGAGGCTACAGCCATGAAACTTTGTGGAAAGCTCAGAAGTGGTGACCTCTTGAAAGTTCAAGGATGAAAAAATGTTTCAAAGGGGTTTAAGGGGGGTCTCCCCATATAGGGAGTTGACCCCTCAAAAAAAAATTTTCACCATTGGTAGTCGAGTAGGGTGTCATTGGAAAGGTCTCAATGAGACCTTTTCAAAACAAGTCTTAAAATTGCCTTATGAGTACCGAGGGGGCAGGGGAAGAGAAAATGTACGAACTTTTCGCGTACCCCCCCTCGCGATTGGACATCTTCCATCCAAAAAATCTGAAAAAAATCACGAATGTAGGCCCTAATGAGTACAACAACAACAAATACATGAGAAGTCGAAATTCACTCAACTTTGTTAGTAATAGTATGATTTATCGATTTTATGTTTTCTCGAATAAAATCTAAATGGTACCCTTAAATTCAATAAACAGATGACTATTTATAAGATTAATCTTTTCTGAAAGTTTCATAAAGATCGAATAGTATTTAACGAAGTTATAGCGATTTGAATTTTCCTGTATTACTATGGAACAATGTGCCCTGTATTACTATGGAAACATATGGCTATGGAGCCATATGCGCTTTTTACCGTCTTAGACACTACAGCTTTGCTAGGATTTGCATGAAAATTTCAGGAATGATAGATATCATGAGGATGACTACATACAATTGAAACAAGTCGAAGAGGCAGGAGAGAGCTCCTAGCAAAAGGGCTTTGTAGCCATTCTAGGATTCGAAAAAATAGGCCATGAATCGATGCTTACAGTACAGAGGAGTGGTCCCTGAAAAAAATTTCATGAAAGGTAGCCGATATGAGTATCAAATGAAAGTTCTCTATGAGAGCTTTTCAAAACAGTTCTGAAACTGACAGTTTATGCTTCAGTGGGGGCACAGAGAGGGGGGGGGGGAAATACATGAAAAATGTATTTTCTCCCTCGCGAATGGACACCCGTGATCTAAAAAAATCTGAAAAAATTATCAAGCGAAATATTTATGGGTATAATTTTAACAAATACCTCAGAATTAAAAAATTCTTTCAACTTAGTTAATAATAGTATGATCCTCGAACATGACGTGTTTCTTAATTTTATTCGTTGCTGGTTACGGCATTTTGTAAGTTGAGTACAAAACCCTTCTGACATGAGCATAGGTCTGTGTACCCAATTGTTTATCCTTGCGATGGTGGGCTTTTTACATCTTTGCATATTATTTCGGCGTTTAATCTTTGGAACTAATACTTTCCAATGGTTTCCAACCTCAGCTTCTCTAACTTCGACAAATAGAGATGTATTTCATCGTGGGTTAGATTCCTGTCATTAAGAACCATTGAGCTTGCGTCAGAAGGATGACATTGCTTCTGATAGTTTGGATTAAATTTCCAATCCATTGCTTTGAAATTCAACCAATGATTTTCATGTTGAAATGGAATGAGGAAGACATCATCCCTTTGATGATTGATTTCCATGACGATTGCGTTATGGTCGCTATCGTGAGGAAGCACCTGCAGTTTCCATTGAGGACTTTTAAAGCTGAATTCAAGTCTTGCGTCAGCAATTCAGAGGTCCAAATATGAATTTGTGCTAGAGTATGTTGGGAGCTTCAACCCATATAGATTGCACCTGTATTCAATTTGGTTTCCTGTTATCCACAATTTCATGAGAACACCTCTTGGATTATTGTTGGCGCACATCCATGATGTATGCCGACTGTTACTGGCAAGAATATAATAAATAAGCAGCCTATTCAATTTGGATATTTTAATCAAGGAATTAAGTTCCTCCCCCATCACCATTTACATGACTGGGTCCGAGTTCATTTACACGGTAGGGTACAAATTCAAAATTCTTGAGCATCATGGAGTATCACGAATTTAAGTAGGTTTCAGTGAGAGCATGATTTCAGGCCTTTGCTTGACCATGAATTCAAGAAAAAAGTCATGTCTATGAAGACTAACCATGGAATCGACGTTGATCAAGATGAGATGAAGCCTGTCCATGGGAATGTGACTGGATGGCAAGTTATTTTGAGACATTTGAAAGATCTGAGCGTTGAAAAACAATATTTACTTTCGAATCTTCTCTCCGATAAAGAATTAATTTGTTGATAGATTTGCAGATGCTGATTATTGTTGTTACTCACATTATTTGCAGCATAGTTTACTGCTAATATAGCGGCGCTGCAAATTATACCCCGGGCTTGATTAAATTGGAAGGTATCACGTTGTGGTGTACTTGCGTTTGTTTTGGAATAAATTTAACTTTTCCACCTTGATATCGGGAGCATCCACAGTATGATGCTGGATGACCAAATATACCACAGTTGAGGCAGTAGAAATTTTATTTTGGCTCCATCTGAGTCAATATGCACTCACAGGGGGCAAGAATTTCTTTACAATTTACGCGACGATAGTGCACGGTGCAGTTGGCAGCAGAATAACCTATTTGTTATTAATATTGATTAACTTCTCTTTTTTGGAGGCGGTTCAATCTCACCACACTGAAACTCAAGTACCTTACCTATTGAAGGGCGCTTGGATTGGTTTTGTTAGAAATTTGTACCAGATAAAGCCGTAAATTTTTCTTTTTGATGATAGACCTTCTTGCTGCAAAGGCTTTGACAAATGAAGTCAATTTCTGATGCAGCTATTGACCTTAAAACCTGAAGGGTATCCACCGTATCTTCTTCGCATTAATGACCTTTCAACAGAAACGTCTGATATTCTTGCGGTTTTTGGGGTATATGTGAAGTGTGGAACCTCCCTAGAATCCGACGCATCTTCGGTTGACTTAAAATTAACCAGCAAATTTTGTTTGAATAGTTAATTTTTCTGCATTAGCTCTTTCCATTTCAAAATTAATTTATTTATCATTGGCTGCCAATACCCGAACCAAATCTCCTCCGCTTTGTCTGAATACATTTATTGGCGGAGCCTTTTCTGCTTCGTTGGTGGCTTTTTCAGAGGAACCAGCAGAAGTGTGAGTTGGTTTCTTCTCATTATTTTTATTTTTTAAATACTGAATAACATTTATATCATTATCTTTAACGGTATTATCTTCAACACTTTCTTCAACTTCCATTCTTTCTGTTAATCCGTCCAGTGCTGCGAAATAGTTTTGATTATCGTTAGTGCTACCAGCACTTAGAATTTCTTCTGGGATCATTTGTTTTGTAGTTATCTTCACCTGTATTTTTTTGGACTTGTTTTTGCGGTTGTAAGTTTTGAGTATTCATCCCTTTCTTGACTAAATCTTCGAGGGACTGTAGCCGTAGCCTTAGCTCATAACTTTCTTATCACTTCTTACTTGTCTTCGATTATTGGCAGTTTATATCTGCCATCCGTGGAATCTTTTTGATTATGTCTTCTTTTGTTGAAGATTGTCGCCAGTTTCGTATTTGATGTCTCCCTGGATTCCCCCATCGGTGGGAAGCCATTGGGCTCCTCCATACCAGCAGTCCCGAAGTTGTCTTTAGGTTGTTCGTTTTTCTTGATCTATCGAAGTAAAATAATATTTGATATACATTCCTTGGGTGGATTCCTTCGACGATATAAGCTTTCTCCAATGAAATTTAACTTTGGACTGACGTTTTAAAAATTACTTAATTTTTTGAAAACTCTTACCAGGAGCGATTTGAAAAAATGTCTGTACGTAACGAATCATAGACGTGGAAATTGTCTGGTGAGGTAGTTCAGAACAAGTTCCACATAAATTCTGTGTTCGAGTCCTCAGTGTTTATCTCGATCAAAAACTGTATTGTAATAATAGATATATCAAAAACATGCTTAAACTGTTCGTGTTTTTTGACGATTCTTTTATTCCAGATTTATTGATCAAAAGGTCAAAGTTATCTGTTACAAGTCTCTGGTTGGACCAGTTTTGACATACGGATATACGATTTGGTATTATTAGAGTGCAAGGACAATCACAATGCTACGAGCTTCCGAAAGGAAATATCTTCGCGTATGTACTGGTCTACACAGAAAGCCTGAGACGTTATATCGTGAAGTCTGCAATTGTGAGCGAAAATTCCTGGGTTTTGAAGCCATAAATGCCTGGATTTTGCTTCCGTTCCATCTACCAACGGTTACATTGGGACTTCTCTCATCACTGGCTTGATTCTTCCAGAAGCATTCATGCATTTGGATATGAATTGATATATTTTTGATTCTGATGGTGCCCCTATTATGTACCATATATATTGTATAAGCAGGCCACCAATAAGAAAATCGAGTTTCCTCCGAATTTTAGCTCAGGGGATCAACGGTTTCAATGGAGATATACACATTTGCAAGGTATGTTAAGGTGGGTCGGGCTGAGTCGGAGCAGTGTAGGTTTTGGTGGCTAACTGGCAATTACTAAATTAATTGTGGTCGTTTGTAGTGTAGTATGTGTAGTTTTTCGAAATTGTATTTGTTCCAGCTCGTTACTCTTACGTTAATTTTAATTATAATTTTATTAGTATAACATTTAAGCTAGAATTATTATAATATTGTTCTGTTAGAATTAGTTAAATTGATTAGGATTAAGTTATTAGATATTAGTTGTAAGCTTTTGATAGTTTGATTTCAGTGTTTCGTGACATTTCACAGTTTGCAGTTGAATTTCCGAGTGATACGCAGTGAATTTTAGTTACAAACAGTTATACAGTTATAGTGAATTTTAACAATACATTTTATTTACTATTCCGAACATCCAATTTAAAAAGTGAGTGGCAAACCGAAGGAAGGAGATAATCCTGCTAACAGCAGGAAATGAAACCGGGAATCATCCCCGGAAAGTATGCTCCTTAGGGACAGCTTCAAAATGGCGAAAAATTCTGCGACGACGAAGTCGTCCAACCGCTTTGCACCATTAGCTGAACTACAAATCGACAATGGGAACGACAGCGAATCGTCAACTAAATTCAAGGTGAGAATTCCACCAATTAATTTTCCAGACTGGCCTCGCGACACAATCGAAGCGATTGTAAAAGAATTAAAAATTAGCTCGTATTCAATGAAACTAATGTCGATCGGAAGAAGGCTTTTTCTAGACAATTTGGAAAATTATGAAATTTTTCAACAACATTTAAATTCGAATAAGGCGAATTATTTCACTTATCAACGGTTAGATTTGCGGCCGTTGAAAATTGTTTTATCAGGGCTGCATGTTATGCCCTTAGAGGAGCTTAAGAAAGCGTTGAAAGCAGAACACATCACCACACTTGATATGAAAAATTTCAGTCCCAAAACGCAGCACCGAGGTTGTGTGTATTATTTGTTGTACATGCAATGTGGTACCAAACTCAGCGAGCTTCACGATATACGTACAATATTGCCCACAATAGTAAGCTAAAGCTATTACAACAATAAAAAGAATGGGCCAACACAATGCCGAAATTACTAGCGTTTTGGGCATGGAAACTCCCACTGCCATTTGCCTACAAAGTGCACGATCTGTAGAGTGGTACACACAATTTTTCTGATTGTACACTTACTAATGCTGAGAGGGATAAAATGTAGCAATTGTGGTCGAAAGCATTATGCTAATTCACCCACATGCAAAAGCCGCTTGGATTATATACAGCTCAAGCAAAAGCTTTCCAAACGTAAAATCGCTGACAAGAACCCAGTGGTGAATTACAATAGCATGGATAATTTCGAAAGTATGTAATGTGACGCCTACGCCCGGGAATCGAAGTGATTCCGATCCCGAACCCTTGCAACCGGCCAGATGGATATGTCCTCGAAGTGCCAGCGGACTTCATCTGTCGTGCGGATATCGTTGTGCAGAAAATATTTTTTTTTCTGTCCAAATATTTAGATCCGTGGATATAAATATTCGAATTATAGAATTAATCCAAACCCTGGCACCTTTCGAGACATAGCCATCTGGAAATGCCCCCTCCACCGTGGCCATCGAGAAAACTATGCCACTGGCGACAACTGGAGAGGCACATTGCCGCCATATGGCGTGCCATTCCACACACAGATGTTTTGTCCGAGGTGACAACCGGGGATTTTGACAGCCACATGGCGGGTGTGGGTCAAGGAGAAAACTGAAAAATGACCGGCATGTCATAATTGTGTGCTTTAGTTTATTAATTGAAGCCGGGTTTGAAGTGCAGTGACAAACGAAGTGTTTGGCGATGTCGGATATTGATACTGTACGTGTGGCAGTTGGAGTAAGGCCATTAGAAGAAACCGAATTCAGAAATGTAAGAAGCAGCTAACCTATTTTCCGATTGACACAGATCCCCTGAAGGTCAAGAAAAGCGTACGGCCCTGGAAAGGACTGGAGAGTTGGATGGGTGGCAGTGGAAACAATTACTCAAACATCAGTAAATCAAATTTAAATCCAAACGCACCTGCGCTTAGCAGCGGCATGGGATATCAACAGTCATCGACAATATCTTCGTTCAATAACAGAAATACTGCCTCTACTGGCATGAGTGGTGCAAGTTACGAAAGGTACTATTAGTTTTGAAGTAGTAGAGATTTAGCATTATTTTAAACCATTCCTGCACATGCACACAATCTAAAATTGTTCATTTCGATACCGTAGACTAAGAATAGCAGATGCTATTTGTATGATCTCCATCTGCAACCAACAGTAGACGGCGCAAAAACCAGATATCGAGTGCGTTGTAGTTGCGATCACCTTGCATCGTTTGCAGTGCGATTTGGCTGTTTTCAAGTCAATTTCGAATGGATTCGGCTACGAACGGAGTACGATTGATGTGAACAAAATGAAATGAGTAGTTTCTCGCGACAATGATTTTGCATTCGGCTACGAAATAGCAAGACAATCGCCTTCACCGTTCGGCGCAATAACAAAGCCCTGTGTGTTGTCTCAGTATGTTGCAGTGGTTGTGATATTCAGTGATAGGCCATAAGATCCTAAATAAACAATCTATGGTACATGGTGCAGGAGCCCGATTTCGAAATTAATTTTTGCAATCATCTTTGCGGTCTCTGTCAACCCGTGTTTTCCGATTATACTATCCAGAAATCTGTCCGTATCGGCAATAGTGCGCGGGTTGCGGAATTGGCGAAATGCTAAGATGAGTAATTCGATCTGAAAGTACAAAATCATTACAAATGGCGCCCAACGTGGGGCCTAAAACATCCTAAGGGGGAAAGAACTTCGCGTCTTCTGACGAGTTGGTCCTTTACGGAGGATGTAAGGTACCTTGGTACTCGAGTCCCACTATCAGGAGCAGTGGAATTGTGTGATACACCTTAGAAGTCGCTTCACGTGAGTTGTAGCTTCCGCTCTCCTTTGTTTGATTTTTTTTTCGCGACAGAATCCTTCCGATGTGTTGTCCTAGGCTAACCCCTGTAAGGACCTTCTATTTTCTTGATGGAACTGCCAGTCTGATGGGTTTACCTATCAGCATGGACTCTCAAGAAAATAGAAGGCTACCTTGCCTTTATGTCGCGGAAGGATTCTAACTATTTCTTATGCGTGTTAGACGAGTGGTATCGGTTCAACGTTCGGTGGCGTACGCTGGAGTTGCGAAGCCCGGAATGCTTCTACGCGTCGGGAATTTTGACCGCGTACTAAAATCGTTACGGTAGCTCTACCACTTGTCTCGTCGAGTCACTTTAACGTAGTTTAGAGACGGTTTTTTTTTGTAATGTATGTGGGTATGGGGTTAAACTTCGTAAATCGACCGAAGCACCTTTTCTTCGGCAGATTACCACGCACTCTCATTTCCCGCTGAAGAGGTCGACCACTGGAAAGGAAAGTGTGTCTTAAACAATTTTTTTTTCCCAGTCACTATTAATAGCTCGCCACTTTCGGCCACTGATTTAGTCTTAAGTTTTAGTCATATTTAAAGAATTAAAAATTTAATTTAAGCTCGATATTTAAAAATAATTGTTAGGAATGAAAAATTGGAATCAATACCACAAAGATTAAAATGGAAGGGAACGTTAATTTTGTGAAGATGATTGGTATGCAAGGAGCCTTAGGCGGTGAAGTTCCGGCCGCAAGTATCGTGTCCGAGGAGACACCCATGCCTTCCGCTCACTCCATTGACACCCTCGTGGTGTTGATGAGAGATATGTCGGAGAGGATAGGCAACCTGGAGGGAAAGCTCCAGAATCTCCCTATGAGTCAACCACCCAGTCGCGTGAGAACTCCGCTTGGCTGGGAGCCCAATCCCAGTGTGGCTATGCCCCACTCCCGACAATCCGAGCAATGGGTCCCACCTCCAAGGAACTCAGGAATGGATCCCAGAGCTCCCGAATATAGACCACGACACAGTACAGGACCTCCGTTGGTACCTCTAGCCCCCGAGGCAGTACAGTACAACAAGTCAACAGAGGATGTGATTCCCCCCGGGAACGCATTGGCACTTTCTCGAGACCCGACGCCTCGTATCATGGAGAGTTGGCGCCTGAACTTTGCAGGGTTCAACGATATGATATCGGCGGACCGGTTCCTTTTCCGGATTCAGGCGTTGGTATCCAGCACCCTGGGAGGGGATTCCTCGGCCTTCCTCCGGCATGCACATCTTTTGTTCAGCGGCGACGCTGCCGACTGGTACTGGAGCTTTAAAGAATCAACGCCACGTCCCACTTGGCACTCTTTCAGTGCAGCCTTCCGCAATCGATTTGAGGATGGCTTCACTGAGAGAGAGCTAAGGGAGCAAATAAAGAAACGGAAACAAGGCGCTCACGAACCGTTCGACCAGTACTACACAAGTATAGTGAGATTGAGCACTCGCTTGCGAAATACCATGCCCGAGGACGAACTGGTAGAAATTATCAGAGAGAATATGCGCTGGGATCTCCAAAACAGCCTTCTGCATTTTCCCATCAACACCATACAGGGATTGCGCCTCCATGCCCGGAGACAAGAACACTTGGATGAGCAGCGTGGTACCTTCCGTCCACAACCTCGCATAACGGGACCAAATCCCCGAAATCATCACACCGCGGAGTTGATGGCAGCTGACCACCTGCTTGCTGATCCAGTACCAGTACCGAGGAGCGGAGCACCACCGGAGCTCGAGGACCCAGCATTGATTGATCGACCTTCCCTTGAAGCAATTACAAGCCCGACGGTCTGTTGGAACTGCCGACAATCGGGACATCGGTTCTATGCATGTCCAGCGGAGCCGACGCTTTTCTGCTACCGCTGCGGGAAGGCCGACACATACGCACCTGACTGTGCAAATTGCAAAGGGCGAAAAAACTTGCCACCGAGTGCCGCGACCACCCGTCGGCACTCCTAGACCCCGGACGAACCAATCCAGACCTCATCACTAGTTATGACCCAGCTCCCAACATGACTCCAACTCTGCTGACTCGCACCGCTAACCACAGTTCTCCCGAAGTTCCACAACCGACGCCGTCTTTCGCCGAGGCCAATGCGCAGGGAAATGATAGCGAGACGAAAGTTCCGTGGCATGTAAAACCTTTTCATGTCAGGCTGCGGAATTACTTGGCTACTCGACAGCGCATCTTCCATGAGGAATTGGCCACAAATGTCCCACCGCGAAGCAAGCGAGCCACGCGTCGGATGCGGAGCTTCTGGAGAAAAGTCAGGCAGTCGAGGAAAGTGTTGAAGGACATATACTTAGACGAATTATTGAGGGATGATGTTCGGCCATATGCGTCAGTACACCTCCTGCAAAAACGAGTATCAGGCTTAGTCGATACGGGAGCCAGTGTGAATTGCATATCTGCCGAGTTTGCAGGGGAGGTACTGGCAAAGCACGCGGACCAAATCCGTCATTTCACCTCCTGGCTAAGCACGGCGGACGGAACTCGTCACTCTGTAGTGGGAAAAATTATGACGGATGTCACCTTTAAAGGAGTAACTAAACCTATGGACTTTTTCATCATACCTCAGTTAACCCAGAATCTTTATTTAGGAGTGGATTTCGTTCGAAAATTTAACTTGGCCCCGGCACTATTTTCCGGTTCGACCCTGGAGTCCGTCACCACCGTTCCTGACCAATCTCAACCCACTAACTTATTACGGCATACACTGGATGTAACTCAGCAACTGCGTCTCGACTCGGCTATATCGGCTTTTCCATCGCACGAGAAGGAAGGTCTCGGGCGGACTGCCCTGGTGTTTTATAGATGTGGGGGATGCTAAACCCATAAAACAGAGACATTTCGCCATATCTCCGGCGAAGGAAAAATCGTTATATGCCGAAGTGGATCGAATGCTAGCATTAGGCGTAATCGAAGAATCACAGAGCGCGTGGGCATCCCCAGTCACCTTAGTTGTCAAGCCGAACAAGGTCCGGTTATGCTTAGATGCCAGACGTTTGAACGCCGTCACAGTCAAGGACGCATATCCTCTACCGTTGATCGAAGGCATTTTGAGTCGATTGCCTAAAGCCCATTTCATCACGAGCTTAGACGTCAAGGACGCCTTCTGGCAAATTCCTTTAGACCCCGGTTCAAAGGAGAAAACAGCCTTCACAGTCCCAGGTCGGCCCCTATATCAATTCGTGACCATGCCATTCGGATTGTGTAATGCCCCCCAAACAATGACGCGCCTTATGGATAAGGTGATACCACCTCATTTGCGGCACCAAGTTTTCGTTTACTTGGACGATCTGTTGCTTATAACCGAGACCTTTGATGAACACATCGACCTGCTTCAGGAGGTGGCTCTACACATCCGGAGGGCAAGATTAACCATCAACATACGGAAGAGCCAGTTTGTGATGACGGAGGTGAAGTATTTAGGTCACATCATTGGGCATGGCCATATCAAGACCGATCCGGAAAAGACTCAAGCGATTGACGTTTTTCCATTACCCAAGACCACCAAACAATTACGCCGATTCTTAGGTTTATGCAGATGGTACCAGCGTTTTGTACGTGACTATGCCACCATTACCACTCCTTTGACCGACATGCTGCGTAAGGGACGTAAATTCGTCTGGGAAGGGCCCAGCTTGCGAGCCTTTGAAGAGCTAAAGAAGAGTCTGACTACAGCCCCCGTACTGCACAGCCCGGACTTTGACAAACCGTTCTCAATCCATTGTGACGCGAGTCAACATGGGGTGGGAGCAGTCTTAGTCCAGGTTGCACAAGACGGCGAGGAGAGACCTATAGCCTTCATGTCTCACAAGCTGAACCCAGCCCAGCGAAATTACACGGTCTCCGAGCAGGAATGTCTAGCGGCGGTGTTGGCAGTGAAACGCTTCCGAGCCTTTGTGGAGGGACACACCTTTGAAATCGTTACGGATCACGCTTCTCTGAAATGGCTAATGAGCCAGACTGATCTCAACGGCAGATTGGCAAGGTGGGCACTGAAACTACAGGCATTTGACTTCACAATTCGCCACCGAAAAGGTAGCCAGCATGTAGTCCCCGACACCCTATCCAGAATGTTCGCCCCTGAAGGAGCCGAGTTGGTCCAAGAGGACGACAGCCCCCAATTGATCGATTTGGACCATCCTGCCTTCAAGTCAGCAACCTACACACAACTGATTCACACTATCCAGAATCAACAGCCCCAGCTTCCTGAACTGCGGTTGACAGATGGATTTATTTATAAGCGGATGGGACACGCATCCGGAGAACCCATACAAGAAGAAGAACAGTGGAAGTTGTGGGTGCCCGAAGAATTAACCACTGATCTTATCAGACGGGCCCATGACCACCCATCAAGTGCGCACGGCGGTTACGGTCGTACACTTAGGCGGTTGAAAACCTGTTTCTTTTGGCCTAAGATGGCACAACAGATAAAAGCGTACGTAGCCTCTTGTGAGCTATGCAAGTGCACTAAAGCGCCCAACACCATCCTTCGGCCACCCATGGGTAAGGTTGAGGTCCCCGAACGCGTGTTCCAGCGCTTGTACATTGATCTTATCGGTCCTTACCCTCGATCTGCTTCTGGTCACACGGGAGCTGTCGTGGTCCTGGACCAGCTCTCTAAATTCCCTATCATAGAACCACTACGTAACATGCACACTGGACCTATAATCAGCTTCTTGGAGAACCGAGTCTTTCACATGTTTGGAGTTCCGGAGAAACTTGTCTCCGACAATGGGGTCCAGTTCACCTCCAGCAAGTTCCGAGACCTAATGTCCAAATACGGCATCATCCACCAACGAACTGCCGTCTATTCACCACAAGCCAACGCATCCGAACGACTGAATCATACGCTCATAGCGGCCATCCGCGCCTATGTCCATCCGAATCAGAAGGACTGGGATCGCAAATTGTCCGCCATCACTAGTGCGCTGCGCTCGTCGTACCACGCCACTACCGGCATTTCGCCGTATTTCGCAGTGTTCGGCCAGTACATGATCTGTCATGGGAGCGCTTACCGGCTATTGCGGCAGCTGAAATCGCTAGAGGACCCAATCGTGGTTCTGGAACCGCATGAAAAGCTCCAACTTCTGCGAGATCAACTGCGGGAGAAGATTGAAGAAAGTAGACGGATGGGAGAGGAGCGGTACAACTTGCGATCTCATCCTTCTGGCTTTAAGGCAGGCGACGAAATATATCGTCGAAACTTCCGACAGAGCGATGCCACCCGCCATTACAATGCCAAACTAGACAAGAAATTCGTGAAGTGTCGAGTCCTACAAGTAATAAGCCCCACCCGATACCTCATCGCGGACATGACTGGTAAAACCCTGGGAATTTACCACGCAAAAGACCTTAGACGATGAAGTGCAACTATTTCCCACGAAAAACCTTGGCGTACCCCAATCTTTGCCTAGACGAAGACCTCCGAATAACACCCGACTCCCTACTATATAGTCACTGTCGAGTCTTCACGAACATGGTTGTAGCCCATCCTTCGAAACCGACCTTCGACCCGCCACGGCCTTAACCAAGACCTTTTATATAGGAGACGGGATCGTAATTACTTCGATTTTGGGGGGGGGGGGGAATGTGTAATGTGACGCCTACGCCCGGGAATCGAAGTGATTCCGATCCCGAACCCTTGCAACCGGCCAGATGGATATGTCCTTGAAGTGCCAGCGGACTTCATCTGTCGTGCGGATATCGTTGTGCAGAAAATATTTTTTTTTCTGTCCAAATATTTATATCCGTGGATATAAATATTCGAATTATAGAATTAATCCAAACCCCGGCACCTTTCGAGACATAGCCATCTGGAAATGCCCCCTCCACCGTGGCCATCGAGAAAACTATGCCACTGGCGACAACTGGAGAGGCACATTGCCGCCATATGGCGTGTCATTCCACACACAGATGTTTTGTCCGAGGTGACAACCGGGGATTTTGACAGCCACATGGCGGATGTGGGTCAAGGAGAAAACTGAAAAATGACCGGCATGTCATAATTGTGTGCTTTAGTTTATTAATTGAAGCCGGGTTTGAAGTGCAGTGACAAACGAAGTGTTTGGCGATGTCGGATATTGATACTGTACGTGTGGCAGTTGGAGTAAGGCCATTAGAAGAAACCGAATTCAGAAATGTAAGAAGCAGCTAACCTATTTTCCGATTGACACAGATCCCCTGAAGGTCAAGAAAAGCGTACGGCCCTGGAAAGGACTGGAGAGTTGGATGGGTGGCAGTGGAAACAATTACTCAAACATCAGTAAATCAAATTTAAATCCAAACGCACCTGCGCTTAGCAGCGGCATGGGATATCAACAGTCATCGACAATATCTTCGTTCAATAACAGAAATACTGCCTCTACTGGCATGAGTGGTGCAAGTTACGAAAGGTACTATTAGTTTTGAAGTAGTAGAGATTTAGCATTATTTTAAACCATTCCTGCACATGCACACAATCTAAAATTGTTCATTTCGATACCGTAGACTAAGAATAGCAGATGCTATTTGTATGATCTCCATCTGCAACCAACAGTAGACGGCGCAAAAACCAGATATCGAGTGCGTTGTAGTTGCGATCACCTTGCATCGTTTGCAGTGCGATTTGGCTGTTTTCAAGTCAATTTCGAATGGATTCGGCTACGAACGGAGTACGATTGATGTGAACAAAATGAAATGAGTAGTTTCTCGCGACAATGATTTTGCATTCGGCTACGAAATAGCAAGACAATCGCCTTCACCGTTCGGCGCAATAACAAAGCCCTGTGTGTTGTCTCAGTATGTTGCAGTGGTTGTGATATTCAGTGATAGGCCATAAGATCCTAAATAAACAATCTATGGTACATGGTGCAGGAGCCCGATTTCGAAATTAATTTTTGCAATCATCTTTGCGGTCTCTGTCAACCCGTGTTTTCCGATTATACTATCCAGAAATCTGTCCGTATCGGCAATAGTGCGCGGGTTGCGGAATTGGCGAAATGCTAAGATGAGTAATTCGATCTGAAAGTACAAAATCATTACAAGTAACTTTCCAAATTTACCAAGTTCGTCCAGGACAGCAACTAGATCAAATACAAAAGCTGTTAGTACTAACAACGTTAAAGTACCAACTTCATCATTGCCTTCATTTAGTGCATCGTTCAAATCCAATACACAAAGTGGTGTTGCAACTTTTGCAGGAGCTTATAGCATATCTTTCAGCATGCCAGACAAAGGTAGATCAATACAGTGTAATAGTTAAGCTAGCGATTAAGTTTGTTTATAATTAATAATTTAAAAGTTTTATATTGGAATGTGCAAAGTATTAAAAATAAGAATATAGAGTCATTTGAGTTTCCTACTAGAAACAATATTGATGTGTTTGTAATAACCGAGGCATGGTTACGAACGTGCGAAAAGCTTTCACATCCTCTTTATGCAATCCATGAGAAGGATAGAATTGACAAAAATGGTGGAGGAGTCGCCATTGCTATTAAACAATCCTTAATACATCACGTTATTAGAAGATGTGAAAGTTAAAATATTTGTGGTTTATTTTCCAGGGACCAAACATAATAATGAAAAGCTGTCGCAATTCAAAAGGGAAATAAATTGGTTTGTTATGACTAATGAACAATATCTGCTCTGTTGTGATCTGAATGCATTGCATCCAGATTGGCACTGTGTACGCTCCAATAAGACAGGTAGGATTCTCCACGATCTATTGGTGGAAGCCAATATTTTCCTCCACTCACCGAATGAGCCCACCTACTTTTCCCATAAGGGGACAGGATCAGTTTTGGATATTACTCTAAGTGATGGCAGCACAAAGCTATCAGATATTCGTGTTCTCCAAGCACTTTCATCTCCGCACTTGCCAGTTTTTTTGAAGTGCAGTCAAATTATAAAGTTCAGAACGAGACTAAACATGTATTGTCCTTTGAACAGGCTAATTGGTCACATTTTAGGGAGAAACTAAACAATAGCATCGCTTTGAATTCGCATTATTTTGACTCCATTAATTCAGAGGATAAAATAAATAACGAAATACAGCGCATAAATGAAATCATTTGGAAGGCAGTAGAAAGTAGCGTTCCTAAAAAAAAACCAGCGTACAATTATTTGCAGCTCGATGCTAAAACGTTAAAGCTAATAAAAATGCGAAATTCCCTAAGACGACCATGGCAGCGAGACAAAGTCACGAAAACTGGAGATAACAGCCTTATATCCGCCATTCACTTGAGAATAACGACGCTGCAGAATAACAATTGGAAGGCAACACTAAATGCACTCGAATATAATTCTCAAGCATTATGGAAACTTAATCAGAGATTTAAAGACACTCCAAATGGTATCCCTTATCCGCTTAAAGATACCAATGGTGATCAGACATTTTCAAATGAGGGAAAAGCGGAACTTCTTGCGGACACCTTCGCTCACCACCATAATATTACCATGGGTGTATCCAGTGGCATTACAGATATAATGGTAAATGCATCAACCGAAGCACTTCCAATGCCAACAACTGTTCTCATTACAACATTACGACAAAACTAAGCCTAGACAAATAATCAAAATTCTCCAAAGTCTAAAAACAAGAAAAGCCCCTGGTATTGATCGTTTACCGAACATTTTTCTAGAATATCTCCCTCTAAAAGTAACTGTAGCTCTTTGTAATATTTTCAACGTTTGTTTTGAGCACTTTTACTTCCCGGTTGCATGGAAGCATGCAGTCGTTATTCCGCTGCGTAAATTTGGTAGAGACCCACAAATTGCTTCTAATTATACACCAATAAGTCTATTGCCGGCTCTGGGTAAGCTCTTCAAAAGGTTAATCTTGAATTGATTAACCGATTTTATAGAAAGTCATGATATCTTCCCGAACTTCCAATTTGGCTTTCCAAATTGTTACTTAGCCGACCTGCAACTCTGTCGTGTATCGAAAGACATTAAAAGAACTCTGAGGCAAAAGTTCTCGGTAGGGATGATTTCTCTAGACATAGAAAAGTCATTCGACACAGAGTGGCATCGAGGACTTCTCTATAAATTAATTAAGCTTGAATTTCCTCCTTATTTAATAAACTTGATCCGGTCATTCCTTAGCGACAGAATATTTTGTGTGAAGATTCGTGAGTCTTGTTCAAATGTTCGCAACATTCCAGCTGGAGTTCTTCAAGGATCATATCTTAGTCCAACTCTGTTTAATATATTCACATCAGACATGCCAGTGCAGAACAACTGCCAAATTGATACGTTTGCAGATGACACCTGTTTTTACACAATTTCGTTAGACCCTTTAGAAATCATACCGAACTTGGAAAATATGCTTGATAATATTTTTCAATATATTCATAGGTGGAAAATAAAAATCAATATTGACAAAACTAAGGCAATGTACTTTACAAAGAAAAGGAGTTCTAGAAACCTGCCAGATAGATGTCTTAACTTTTTAGGAACAGAAATCTCATGGTGTGAACAAATTACCTATTTAGGGCTTGTCTTTGACAAAAAATTAACATTCAGGGATCACACTGAATCCGTATGTACAAAAATCTCTCAAACTATACGTGCTTTATATCTCCTACTGAACCGAAGATCGTTCCTAAATTCTTAAAATAAAAACCTTTTAATTAAAATTGTGATCCAACCTATCATGCTACACGCAGCTCCTGCGTGGGGCTCATGTGCAAGTAATCTGAAAGCAAAGCTTCAGGTCATGTAAAACAGATGTCTTAAAATGACTCTAGACAAACCTTTTTACTTTTCTACAAAAAAATTGCATTCGTCCACTAGAGATAGTCATGTGGAAAATCTCGTAGCCAGAAGCAGAGAAAAACTTATTACTAAAGCTCTGGCTACCCGTAACCCATTAATTCGATCGATAAATAATAATGAATGACAGCCATCGTGCCTTCGTAGCCTCTTCAGCGTTGTCTAAATTAGTTAAATTTATTTTTATAAGCTAGGAACATAAGATTTTGTAGGTAGGTGTGAAGTGACGCCCTCTTTAAAGCTTATGAGGTTTTTAAGGGGGGTCTCCCCATATAGGGGAGTTGCCCCGAAAAAAAATTGTTTATCGCATCTAGGTCTTAGACCAACAAGTTTTGCTTTGAGGGGTGCAGGGGAAGGGGAAATTTACGAAAATTTTGTGTACTACCCTCACGATTCGACACCTTTGACCCGAAAAATCTGAAAATAATCACAGAGGTGTAACTTTAGGAGTACAAGGGCAAAAAACACCTAAGAAGTCGAAATTCGATCAACTTTATTAATAATAATATATTTTAAAAATTTTGCATTTTTGCCTTTAAAATCAAGATAGAACCTTTAAATTTCCCAAAACTAAACTGCTTAAAAAGCATTTGTTTGTGCCCCGAAAATTTCACAATAATTGAAAAATAAACAGCTAAGTTACAGCCGATTAAATATTTAACAATTACAATAACATTAACAGGTGATACCAGAGAGACACACGCTTGCAACGGACCTAGACACTACAAATATGTAGGAATTTTGATAAAAAGTTTAGAAATGCTTTGTAATATTAATGTGTTATCATGACCAATCAAGCAACCGGGTCAAAACACTTGAAACAAAATGGTGGCGAGTTTAAAATCATAACAACCATAATAATTTTTCGAACTCAATTTATGGAATCTGTATATAAGTCAAGTTTTGATGTGTAGAATATATTGTTTGATTTAGAGATAGTTTTACAATATCCTTCTGGCAGGAGCACTCTCCTGCTTCTTCAACTTGTTTCTCTTATTTTCTAGCTAGTTGATAATACTTCGTCATTTTCATCTTATAGCATATGCTATTGTTTTTCAAGACTAATTTTTAGATTGAATATTATTTAAATTTATAGGGCTATGTGGGCCATGAAATTTTTGAGTATTTCAATTTTTTAAATCTTGCTTTATGTTTTTATTAAAATTTCTAACAATTGAATTAATAAAGCTTATTTAAATTTGAATAAAAATCCTTCTGACATGCATTTATTTAGATTGTAATGTTAACTACATGACACTAAGCTTGTCAAAGTGAAGATGGCCAATTTTAACATGAAAGTCAAATCACAATTGAAAATTTTATTACTTTTTCAATAATCTAGTACGAAAGTATCAAAGGGCAGATAACTTTAAAGAATAGAACTAATTAGTATGAGTAGCTAAGTAAAATAATATGTATTGCGAAGATCCTTGTAAGGTCATATCATTTTCTGCTGACGCTGATAAGTTATCTGCAAATGGCATACTGTACAGGCAATTTTTAATTAATATTTTTTGTGGTTGGAAGGTGAAGGCTATTTAACCCTTATGTGGGGCTCCCATATGCGAAAGACGTCTGAACTATTCACTAAAAACCTTCCCTGTCGACCTGAGAACCCAGCCTGGAACCGCTTGACCTATCACTCCGGGCTATGACTCGTTTTACTATGCCGTGAGGTGCTTTCAAGCTGGGAGTCGCTCTTGTAACGAGAGGGGAGGGATCGATAGAAACGTGATCCCCCAACTCTGGAGTCCCCGGTTTTTAAGATTTTCCGAGCATATGTGCCACATTATGTCCACTAGTTAACTACTCCAAGTATCTCGCCGATTAGACTATCCGAGAAGAGCTCTCTTATTTCCTTGTAGAGGTAGAGGTAATAAACAATATCAAAGTAAATAATTCGTCTATATTCAACATATCAAAGGAAACTCTACAAATGGCAATCTGTGTTTATATCGATATTTTAAGTATCAAATGGATGAGACTTTGCTAATGGCATTCTGTATCTGCAGTTTAAAATAAAAGTAAAATAAATTCTAGAAATTAGTCTTCCCGATATTTAAAATACCAAATGCGCAAGGCTCTGCAAATGGCGGTTTGTGTTTGCAGTTCTATACTCCTTTTTTTATAATTTATTTATTTATTGAATTTTTACCACTTACAATATTTGAAAATTTTAATTTAGGAGTTCTGAATTCAATTCATTTCAGCCTTAATATATACAGTTTAGCATAGCTATCATGATTTTAAAGTACAATAATACATAACTCCCAAGGAAAAATTAAAAAAAAAACGTCAACTAGCTTGGATTATGCTGACTGGTAAGATAGCACAATAGCTTTCAGTAATTATTATCGGTTGAAAGTGCGAGTATTAATGGATTGGTTGCAGTGCTTGCTCTGGCCAACAACCTTCTAATTCGTTCCTGTACACATTTTTCAATATATCGAAAACTATCGAACTATCGAAAAGCAAAGCATGTAAATTGCTAGAAGACAAGACTTCTTTTTCCACGTGGTTTTTGAAAAAGCTTTTGGGAACATTGTTTTAAATAGGGGATTTTACTCAAGGCACGGCATTTATTAATACAAATGGAAATATAAGAAAACTCTACTAACTGAAGTATCCACCAGTTACGAACACTAATATAACTAGCTGATTCTCGGAATTAAAACATGTGTTACTTTGATGTGAGGGGTATAATATATTATATATGTATTGTTAATCGTTCAGTAGAAAAACAATTATGTTTGGTTATTGGAAAAGAATGAACTTCAGTTAAACAAAAGCAGCAGAAGAAAACAAAATTATAGTACTAATAGTGATAATGCAACAATAATTTAAATAACAGAAATAACGCTAGAGTGATATTCTCTTTTGTATATTATTTTATTTAATTATATTTATTTACGTTACTTAAATTAGGAAAGGGCATAAGCTATCATGTCTTACTGAAATGACGGCCCAATACAAAAAAAAAAAAATTTCAGGACAAACGAAATAAATAAATCATTGTACCAAACTGAACGAAAGTAGAGGAATTGAATGTAATGGAAATCCATTTAAATATTTGACAGAAGTAAAATTAAAGCTGAAGTCGGGTGAGAACTTCCTTTCCCCGCCCTTTTTCCCAAAGTTTCAAATATTCCTTCCCCCGCTTCCTTCTTTTTCATCTCGTGGTAATTAGCGAAGGATTTGACCTTCAGTCATATTTTTATTATATATATATTATATCTCCTTTTAATATTTATGTTATTTATTAATTAAAGTTAAACGCATGAAAAATAATTATTATAACAAAGAAACATAATCGGGTGGCCACCAAATACTTGGAGATGTCAAGCCGATTATGAGCTGTTTTTTTTTGTAATTATTCAATAGTTTTTTTAAATACGTTGTCTTTCAACTTGATTTTAAAAATATTAAGTCAAATGAGGCATGATTCGCGCTTATGAGAACTCTACGATTCAGATCCTATTAAGAACTTAATAAATTTAGTGATTGCGAGAGTTCCCACGGACATATTCGTATGCTGTGCGAATAAAATGATTTGAAAAAAAAAAAAATCACTCAAAATGATTTGTTATCTTCTTAAAACGCGAGTTGTAAACATTATTTTTGGATAAAATGAACGATACGACGCGACGTGAATAATTGAAACTGAAAATTCTTAATTAAGAATACTAAAAGAAGATTGAAAATATTGCAAACGTTAGAAAGGTTGAGATAGTTTTTTTTTCATTAGCAGGATTCTGACTCGTATTGTTTTAGAGACTATTTGGTACTTCGCAACATAATGTTAAAATATAAATAAAATTGGATATAAGATGCAATTAAACATATATATTTAAATTTGTTTTTTTTAGAAACATAGCCGCAAAAGATAGGGACTTAGTTTCGTTTTAATTTACATTCATTTATGACATTTGAAATATTGTGTTAGAAATATCAGCGTAATGACACATCTTTTCAATTTGTTATGAATTTGCTAATCAATTAAAAATGCAGGTACGTAATCGGAAATGTTGAATTAATTGCGCCTTCAAAACAGTATAAACAAAAAAAAAATTTGAAATTTTCTTCAGGTGTTGATTCACAATAAAGATGTTTTATTCGTGTTTTTTTTGGATGTCATTTACGCTCATAATTCGCTTTTATTTTATTAATTTCAAAAAAGATATGTTTGAGACTATTTAGTTTATAATACTTTAATTAAAGGCTTTGAAATTAAATCAAAATGAATTGCTAACAAAAAAAACGGACTTTCCTTTTCAGTGGTTCTTCTTTTTCAGCGGGAAAGGAAGTGCAGGGTAGGTATGCCGTCGCGAGGGTAGGGTTTAGAAAAATCCGCTGAGGTCGGTTTCGCGTCGTGCGCGGTACGCGGTACCTTAGTTGACTTTGAGTTTTCTTTAACGTAGTTTTCGTAGGGTTGAGTTAGCGTAGCATACTTTTCGGTACCGCGTCGGAAATTCGGGAACGCGAAATAAAAACTAGCTTTTGTACTTTTGACTGGATAATGAAGAATAGGTTTCCCCTCCGTATGGTTTTGTTTTTGTAACGAGTTTTGAAAACGGGCGTGTACAGGTGGCTGAATATTGTAATTGAGCGTAACCCATTCGGAGACCCGCGACCGAAATCCTCTCCGAACTAGCTGGCCGACGAGCAGCCACCGCGTGAATGGGTTACGGTGCACGGATTGATTGACCGGTTGGTACCATCCGTTGGCACTACTCAGACTTAACGTCTAGAACCGATGAGAGGTCGGTTCCGCGTTCGGACCTAAAAAGGTGAAAATCATTACAGTTCATTTTGGCAAGTTGATGAAGTTTTTCGCTAGAGAAGTAAAAAGGTTTATTGAGAGCCATTTTAGGACAACGATTTTGGGCGACTTGAAGTTTTGATTTCAAATATTTAGCACATAAGCTCCAAACGGGTGCTCCATATAGGATAATGGGCATGGTTACCATTTTAATTATTATTGTTTTGTTTTTAGCGCTGAGAAATGATTTCCGGTTTAGCATGGGATATAAAGCTAATGTCGCTTTCGAAATTATGTTACACGTAATTTCGATGTGATTTTTGTAAGTTAGTTTTTGGTCTAATGTGAGTCCTAAATAGATAATTTCTTTTGACCAAGGTATTTCTAGGCCTAATAAAGTGATTTTCCTTGGGGACAGTAGGTTTTGCTTTCTTTTCTTGGTAAAGAACATTGCCAGAGTTTTCGAGATGTTAATTTTGATTTTCCACCGGTGGAAGTATTGATATAATCTTTGGAAAAATATTTCAAATTTCGTTATTATCTCATTTGGGTCTATGGATGTAGTATAAAAACATGTATCATCTGCGAAAGTAGCTAATTTGCAAGAATCATGTGTAGGCATATCTGCCGTGTAAATGTTGAAGAGTAATGGGCTTAGGCAGGAGCCCTGGGGGACTCCTGCTGGTATGTTTCGGTGCTTTGTGAAAGAGTCTTGAACTTTTACTGAATATTTCCGGTCATTGAGGAAAGAGTAAATAATATTTATTAGATATTGCGGGAAACCAAGTGTTGCAAGTTTGTAGAGAAGACCAGTATGCCACACTGTATCAAATGCTTTTTCAATGTCGAGTGAGATTAACCCGACGGAAACTTTTTCTTTTAAGGCGCATCTGATGTGTTGAGTGACACGGAGTAGTTGTTGCTCCGTAGAGTGCTGGTGTCTTAAACCAAACTGGTGGTTAGGGAGAATATTGGTTGTTTCTACAAACTCGTTCAACCGCTGAAGGATCAGTTTCTCAAGTAATTTACATGTTGCTGGTAGGAGGCTTATTGGCCTGTAATTTACAGGGAGTTGTGGGTTTTACCTGGTTTGCGTATAGGTAAGATTATTTCCTGCTTCCTTATAGCAGGAAAATAAGAAATTTTAACACAGGCGTTAAAGACGTACGTGAGAAGTACCACAGCTTTCCTGGGCAAATTTTTCAACGCTATATTGGGGATATTGCCGTAGCCCGGTGCCTTGCTGTTTTTGAGTTTCTTAAACAGTTCAGCCAGTTCTCCTGGTTTAAACTTTTCATTGTTAGGAACAGATGTAGGAATTGGTAATGATCTAGCAGTTTCTGCTACCATTAATTCAGTGATTTCACTACGCATAGTGTTGGTTATATTATGGTGCAAGCGAAAAGTATCTGCAAGAAGCTCGGCTTTGCCTTGATTTGAAAATTCATCTTCGTCATTGTTTCCTTTAAGTGGAGGTATAGAAAAAGTGTGATTGCCTTTGAAGACTTTGTTCAGTTTCCATATTTTCCGCGAATTGTAATCTAGATTGCCAAGCATCGAATTCCAGACCTGATTGCGGAGATTGGTAATTTTTACTCGAATTGCACTTGTGAGTCTGTTGACAGCAATTTTCGCTTGTATATTTCTGTTTCTTTGCCATTTCCTACGTAGCAAGTTCCTCGTTTGGATAAGTCTATACGTCTCATCATCAAGTTTTAAAGTGTTATAGCGAAAGCTTTTCCTGGGTGTACTATGTTCAATACCTGATCATATGGTTTCATTAAGTGATTGGATATGTGTATTGATTTGGTCTGCTGTGCACATTGACTCGGAGGTCTGCCGGTTCAAGGAAATATTTTCATTAATGTGCTTTCTATATAATGCCCAATTAGTTTCTTTGAATGAGAAGTTGTTTCGCGGGTGTTTCTCTATATATTCATCAGTTTTGATGGCAAACATAACTGGAAGATGTGGTGAGGACAGAGCTTGAAGAACTGTAATGTTGGAAGGAACTAGTTTTCCATTACTTAAGGCGATGTCTAATGTTGAACCGATTCCTTTATGCGAATAAAATGTTGGCTCGTTTGGGTAGTGTAAAAATACATTGTTCTCAGATATTATCTCAAACAGAGCTTTGCCAATCTTATTTGATCGAGAGCAATTCCATTGTTGGTGCTTCGCATTCATATCACCACAAAGAAGATAGCCTTGGTTATTATTAATAAACCTTTTCAAATCCCTAACAAAACCGCCTAATCTTTCATTGGTCAACTTGGTTCCAGGAAAGTAAATTGAATAGATTTTAATATTAATACCTTCAATCATAACACCGATGTTTTCAATATAAGGAGATTGGAATCAAGGTATTAGAAAGTGTTTTATAGATTTTTTGACGACCAAAGCAACTCCACCGCCAAACTTTCCTATTCTGTCTTTCCTGTAAATAGCATAGTACGGATGCGAGAGCTTATTGTGCGATCTTAGCCATATTTCAGATATAGCAAATACATCAATTTCATTTTTCACGGCGAAATCAAACGCTTCAATGTGCTTTTTACTAATACTTTGAGCATTCCAGAATAAAATTTTTAGATTATTATGAGTAAACAAACTTAAGAGCTAGCTTTACTATAACATCGTATTGGTCTGCTTTTGTTTTGCAGTTTGAAAGACTTTGAATGAGTTCATGCGATATCTGTATTAGAATTTCAGGTGAGAACAGATCGCTTTTGTCACTATTTATGGTTTTTGACGAGCTTGGTTGTTGACCTGGCTATAAAATGGAGCTGTATGGGGTAGTAGAATTTATTAAAGCTCTTTCGTTGAGTTGTGTGGTGCTTGCATTGGATGCTACTCTCGGAAAGCTTGGAAAATTCACATCAAAGTTTTCAGTAGTGTTAAATTGGTGAATTGGTTGTTTTTTGCTCATGGGTTTTCGTTTCGAGAGCTTTTGCTTCATTTCTATATATTCAATCCTGCTCTTGCATGTAGAAGAATTGGCTTAATGGGAGCCACCACAGTTTATGCATTTGATTTTATCACTCTCTTTGTCTGAAACTGGGCATGATGAGTGTTGGTGATCACCACTACATATAGGGCACTTCGTTGGTAGATGACAGTGATTATATCCGTGGCCATAGCGTTGGCAATTTCGACAGTGTGTCGGACCCATGTTTTTATTGCTGTGGTAGTTCCACTTCACGATTGTGTGAAATATTGTTTTAATTTTGCGGAGATCATTGAGCTTAATTCCACGTAGTAGATAAAGTAGATAATAAACACTGCCATGGTGTTGTGCTTTTGAGCTGAACTTTTTTATATTCATCGTGGTTATGTTGTGCTCTGTTGCTAGAGCTTTTCTTAACTCTTCCAGGGGCATGTCATGGAGCCCTGATAGAACTACTTTCAATGGACGCATATCTGGCCGTTGATATGTGAAATAGTTAACTTTTTTCGAGTTTAAATGTTTTTCGGTAGTTTCGTAGTCCTTTATATTTGAGAGAAATAGTCGTCTACCAATCGACAACAATTTGATGGAGTATGCGCTAATTTTAAGCTCCTTCATTACAGCCTCAACCATTTCACGAGGCAAATCAATAAAAGTTATAGGCGGTACTCTCACCTTTGGTTTGCTTTTGTCCACAGCAGATTCATTCTCGTGCCCGTCGTTGTCGTCAAGATCAGCCAGAGGTGAGAATCGATTCGATGATTCAGTTACTGCCATAGCAGAGCTTCTTGCCCTTTTGAAATGATCCCTAAGGAGCATTCCTGTAGGCGAAGAACCTCTATTTCGCTTCCTGCTATTAGTAGGAGCAGTAGTTAAGTCTGATGTAGGACTCACTATAATCACTGAATTTGTCCCGATATAAGTAAAATTAATTTAACACAATAATAGAAATGAAGGTCCGGTTATATAAATTCCGTAAATGATCTAATTCACTAGACAAAATTCAAAAACCAAGTGCACGGCTCAAAGGTCGATGCAAGACTGATACTCCTTTTTGAATTCTTAAAAATTGGAGTTTTATTCATTATACTGCGCTATTTAACATAAAGAACTCTTAGTGAATAATTATTCCATTTTTTATAATGAAATAGAAACATTAGTGTTTTCTGTAAAGATTGATTGCGTTGGCGTTATACGTATTGTCACTATGTTTTTCTCAGCGTAATACAATATATGAACAATCCTACTAAACTCTCTACTTCACATTGTCTTCCAAACCTGTTGGTTTTGTCCAATGCTTCTAAAGCTTCGGAATTCAAAGAAATGGTTTTGTGCTTTGAGGGATTTCTGGAAACACTTTCATCTTTCCCATTAGTAGTTTTGCAAGTTTCGAATAGTCTTTTATGAAGCGATCGATTAGAGACTTATGAAGTGGAAAATTAACTTTCGCTTTGAATTTTTCTGGAAATCCAAATTCCATCTTTGGTATTTTGTTGGAAAAACTCACATTTATCAAAATATAAAGCTTGTTGTGAATTTTTTTTCCATTTTCTTTTTCACAAGAACGGCGGCAGAATGAAGAAGCGAAATGAAGTTTATAATTCTTTCGGGGATGCTCTATGAAATCACTCTTTCCGGACTTACCTTATGGGCCATTTGCATTTGTCAATAGTTTAATTATGTATTCAACCTAGTTCGGGTGTAATTCTTTGTGAAAGCATAGTAGATGCAAGACAAGACAAGACAAGAAACAACCACGTATACAAACCCCTTCCTACAGAAATATGTTTTTGTCTGGCAAAATCATGCTGAAAATTATTTTGATTGCATTTTCTGTGAATAAATTTTAACTTGTTTATTTTTCGGTAAATTTACATCAATTCTAAGCAAAGTGGCTACAACTGCATCACATAGAAGGTGGACAATAATTAATATTTCTTGAAACAAATCGACTGATGCATAATATGCTACGTAAAAAGTTAACAAAGTGAGTTATTTTAATTTTTATTCTCTTATTGGTGACAATAGTAAACAATCTCATTACATTTATGCAACTGGTTTTTCCCACATGAATAGTTTGCTTGATATATTCCTCATTAATTACCTTTTAATTTTATTCATGCCCTTTTAAAGGTTTTGTAAAAAAACATTTTATATTGGTTTGTTCGATAATTCATGTCGTTTGTTTCCTCATACGTGATGTGAACTGCATATTTCATGTGGAAGTTTTCAAAGATTATGCTTTAAACTATCTGTAGTCAAAAACTGAGTGTCCTTAGTAAGCAACAAGTTGGTTAAAAATAAACTTGAAAATGGACAATCAAAGAGAGCATTATCGGCATATTTTGTTTTACTTCCGAAAGGGCTCGAAAAAAATTGTGTGTACTTTATGGTGAGGACTGCCTTTTTAAACGGCCGTGTCAGCGTTGGTTTGCATGTTCTCATTCTGGAAATTTTAATGTGCAAGATGCACCTCATTTGTGGCCCAATCATTACTGATGAGCACAAAATAAAGGTGATAATCGAAACTAACCGGCGTACAACTGCTCGAGAGCTGGCAGGGAAGCTCGACATATTGAATTAATCGTTCACGATAAGGTAGTCCGAAAAAAACGATCATGGACCAAGCAAGATGAGTCCCCACAATCTACATCCAAAGCCAATATTCACCAAAAGAAGATAATGCCTTCTGTGTGGTGGGATCACAAGGATATAGTCTACCTTGAGCTTCTTCTAAGAAACCAAACTATTGATTTGAATACCGACAGTCGTCAATTATTGAAATTGAACAAAGGAATCATGAAAAAACGCCGTGAACTGACCAATCGTAAAGGCTTGATGTTCCATCATGATACGGCCAGACCCCACACCTCGTTGAAAACCCGTCAAACATTAATTGAGCTCAATTGGGAACTGATGCCATTTCCTCCCTATAGCCATGACTTAGCACCGTTAGACTATCATATGCTTCGCTCCCTTCAAAACCATTTGAATGGTCAAATTATCGTTTCCGATCAGACCGTTAAAAATGAGTTGGACAAGTTCTTCGCTTCTAAAAACCAAGGCTTCTTCGAACGTGAAATTTTTCAACTTACCGAAAGACGGCGAAAGGTCATCCAACAAAATGGCCAATATATCATTGATTAATGTTTGTTGTTAATATAAATAAATTTACATTGAAAAACACAAAAAAAGTCATTAATTATCGAACTACCCAGTACAATGACCTATTTAAATCGGTACTTGCCTATCCGCTCGACTGTCCGAAAGTGCTTCAAAGCTAGTTTTCTCACGAAATAGAGAAGCTAGGGTCATCAAATCTTGTAAATAGTTTGATGATAAAAAAAAATTTCAAAGCATTTTACGGGGGTCACTCCATGTAAGGATATGACCCCTTATACATTTTTTTGTCATTGAAGATAGTCGAGTTATCAAATATGAGTAAAAGATCTTGCTGTGATCTATTGATATCACGTCTTACAATTGTGATATAGATAAGCGAGTAGGCAGAAGAAGCAGATGCCCACGAAACAAGCCTAAGCAGCAGGAGAGTACTCCTGCCAGAAGGGTCTTGTAAACTAATCAGTCACTCAAACAATATCATCTGAACATAAAACTTGATTCATATACAGCCTCCATAAACTGAGTTCGGAAAACTAAATCAAGATTATTATGTATCTACATTCGACGCCGTTTTGTTGTCAGTATGTTGACCTCTTTTTTTCGAGTTGAAATGATAATATATCAATGTTTTAAGCCATCCCCAACATTTTCATTAAAAATTTCTACATATCCGTAGTGTTTAGATAAGACTGTAGGGTCTAGGTCCCCCGCATCATATGTTGCTGTTGTGGTAATTGTGGAATAATCGACTGGTTATTGCTTGATTCTTGTAAAATTTTCAGAGAACATACACTCATTGCTAGAAAATACAGATACCAGTTTTTGGCAAATTTAAGGGCCTCCTTGGGATTTTATAGCCAAAACCCTAAAATTCATATAATGTACTACTATTAACAAAGTTGATTGAATTTTGAGTTTGTTGCCCTTGTACTCATAAGAACCTACTTCCGTGATTTTTCATACGTGTGGGCTGAAAAATCAGAAAAAGTCATGGAGGTAGTTTTATATGGGTATAATAATGGAAAGTAACTCAGAAGTCAAAGTTCGCTTAGCTTTGTTAACACTATGTAGTAGGATTTATGAAATTAACATTTTGCCAATAATATCGGGTATGCATCATTAAATACAATGAAAGCTTATACCAAGGTAGTTCAATAAAAGAATGTAAGTTTTATTAGAATCTAATTGTATTCAATGAAATTACAGCAATTTTTATATATCACAGCAGCAATAATGCGCGGTTTTATTACCAGATACTTCATTACTGCGAGGATACTTTTTTAAAAGCTTCAGAAAAATGATTCTCTTAAATACCTTCGACAATGATATGATATATTGGATCGAAAGATGATTATGATTCCAGCAACTAACATACGTATCATTTTTTTAGTTTTAGATTAGTTAAATAAGCAACGTAAATGCCTGAATTTTAGAGGTTGAGTACAAAACCCTTCTGAAACGGGCGTACTCCTGTCTGCTCAACTTGTTTCAGTTGACGTGCATGTATCTGATTTTCGATATCATCCTTCTTTCAGCTTTCTAATTCTATCAGTGATTTTTACTCCTGAGACTTTGCTGGCTACGTTTCGGTGCCTTATATAGCCTAAATCACAAAACGACAGTTCAATCATGATTTCAGGACATGACTTTCGTGAATGCTAATATTCACCGGATCAAAAGGAAAGTGACTACTGGAAAATCTATTGAATATCTAATCTAAATTCATCAAATTGTTGTTTGCTACAAAATCAATTTTCTTAGAAACTTATTCAGGGTTAAATTTTTCGTCTTCTGAGGCTTTCCCTTTAGGAACATTTTTATTCGAAGGATATCAAATCCACATGTAATAATTTAGATTCCAGAGAAAAGTTGAAGGATTTGCGTTCGAGTACGTCGTTAAAATCAATGTTGGATGTATGCATGATTTACGATTTATGCTCTTTTGTATTGTAAAAAAATAATTTAATAGAAAACACTACTGTGAGTAAATAACATTCAGATGCATAATTTTTCGTATTCGATGTAATGCACTTCGCATACTTTTCGTCAGATTTTTTATTTCTAATTGAAAATATTTTGCTCTGGATGACAGATGAACAATAAACCCTGAATCATAATGTTTTTCCAAACACTTCCGAAAGGTGCACTTAGGAAGGTTGGCCAATATTGCCAAAGGCAACGACATTAAATAATTTCCAGCACCAAACTAAAAAGTTAATTGTATTCAAATTCCAGATTCTTAGATCATTTGTAATTGGATCTAATATAAACTTCAATTTAACCTTTTCGTGGTGAATTGAAATGTGGTAGCACTTACTGCCATGGCAGAATCAGCCACCCTAACTACTTCACCATCAAAATCATCATAAGGCCAAAAAGCATTTTGGAAGTAGAACACAACGGAGAAAGACCTCGGCCATCCAATCGCTAGTTGAATACAAAGACGTCTTAATTGTGACACAAACCATGGAAACAAGTTACCCCATTTTTAGGGTTTTGTAAGACCAGTCTGTCCGTCTGTCCGTCCGTTCGTCCGTCCGTGTGTCACAGCAGTTTTTCTCGGAAAATACTTAAGCTAGAAACATCGAATTTTGTGCGTAGGTGTAAAGTGGTGATCTCTTTAAAGTTCGACTACAAAAAAATTTTATGAGGTATTTAAGGGGGGTCTCCCCATATAGGAGAGTGACCCCCGAAAAAAAATTTCATTGAAGGTAGCCGATATGGATATCAAATGAAAGGCCTTGATGAGAGCTTTTCAGAACAGGTCTTTGTTTGGCAAAATTTGCTTCGAGGGGCGCACAGGGAGGGGAAATACACGAAAAATTTGTGTCTCCCCCCTCGCGATTGGACACCTGTGATCCGAAAAATCTGAAAAAAATCAGGAATGTAGGCCTTGGTGAGTACAACAACAACAAATACGTGAGAAGTCGCAATTACTCAACTTTGTTAGTAATAGTACGATTTCTCGATTTTATGTTTTCTTGAATAAAATCTTAACGGTACCCTTAAATTTAATGAAATTCAATACGTAGATGTCTATTTATAAGATTGATCTATCCTGAAAGTTTCATAAAGATTAGCGAAGTTATAGCGGTTTGAATTTTCCTGTATTACTATGGAACAATATGCGCTGCATCTTTTACTATGGAAACATATGGCTATGGAACAACATGCGCTTTTTACCGACTCAGACACTAC
Source organism: Odontomyia ornata (assembly GCA_963969285.1). NCBI lineage: Eukaryota > Metazoa > Arthropoda > Insecta > Diptera > Stratiomyidae > Odontomyia > Odontomyia ornata. The sequence goes on from OZ017738.1 coordinate 382,669,050, forward strand.
AGTTTTGCTAGGATTTGCAAGAAAATTTCAGGAATGATAGGTGTCATATATATCTTTGAGAAAAGGTTCAGCTAGTGGTATCAGTAATCGTAAAACAAAATACTGGCTGTTTTAAATGCGAAGATTGAATAATTTTGAGTTATTTTTTCCCAACTTCAACGTTTAAGGTGCAGGCTTTGAACACTTGATTCAATTTAATGAATGACTGAAGTTGAGTACCTACAATTAATGCTCATAAGTGAAACAACTCAATGAGGTGGGAGAGAGCTCCTAGCAAAAGGGTTTTGTAACCATTCTAGGATTCGAAAAAATTTGCTATTAATCGATGATAACAGTACAGGAGAGTGGCGCCTGAAAAAAAATCATCAAACGTAGCCGATATGAGTATGAAATAAAAGTTTTCATGGGAGCTTTTCAAAACAGTTCTTAAACTGTCAGTTTTTGCTTCAGTGGGGAAATACATGAAAAATGTGTTTCCTCCGTCGCGGATGGACATCTGAAATAATTATCAAGGGAGATATTTATGAGTATAACAATACCAAAAACCTCAGAAGTCGAAATTCGTTCAACTTTGTTAATAATAGTATGATCTTCGTATTTCATATTTTCTCTAATAAAATCGTCTTTGACATGTTTCTTGACTTGATTCGATCTGGTGACTGCATTTTGTAAATTGAATACAAAACCCTTCTGACATGAGCGTTGGTCTGTTTACCCAACTTGTTTAAACTGTGTCATGGCTTATTTTGAAAGGATCGACATCTACAAGTAGTACTTTTTGTCTACAGTTGTGTTTTTAGTCGCTCCTGCCACTAGTTTTTAAAAATTAAATAATTTTTAAAACGTCCGTTGGAAATTAATTGCTATTGGAAATCATCACATCGTCGAAGCAATTGATTCAAGCAATTTGTATCAAATATCATAATTTTACTTATATACATAAAAAAGCCCACCTTAAGATGATTTCAAGACTGCTGGTATGGAGGAGCCTGACAAGTTTCCACCGTTGAAGGAACCCGGGGAGACATCAAAAAGTAAGTTGATCAACATTATCACAAAAAGAAAGCATGATCAAGAAAACTCCGCAGATCCCAGATTTAAATTAAAAATAATAGAAAAATTAAGAATTGAATAAACTCCGTAAAGAAAACGATGAACTGAAGCTACGGATATAGTTTCTCGACAAGCTAGTCAAGAAAGACATCAAGATTCAAGAGCCGCAACAGCAAAAACAAGTCCAACAGGAAATGAAGGCGAAGAAAAATGTGAGCCAAATGGTTCTGGAAGAAATTATTCTAAGTGATGGTGGCGCTAATGACAGTCAAAACTAAACAATGGAAATAGAAGAAGCTGTCAAAGCTAATTCCGATAAAGACACTAATATCAATTACATTCAATATCAAAAAAATTAAAACAAGGAGAAAAACTAACTTAAGGTTCTGCTAGTTCCTCAAAAAAGCCAGCAATAAGGCAGAAATAGTTGCGCCGATAAATGTACTCGGACAAAGCGGAAAAGATACACTGTAAACGCTGAAAGCGTTGAGTCAACGCACTTTACTGCGTAATTTTGTGTAGTCATTTCGTACACACTTTCAAGTACTCAACTAAGCCTTTTTACACACTTGATGTGTGTTTTTATCGGGGGTAGACTCAAATACGTGTTGAGCACTACTTTATTCAACGTGTGTATTGTATCGTCCCCTGTCTAAGTACTATTCAAACTTATCTTACTTGAAACGGATTGTCAATCTTCCTAATACTGTCAATTTGGATAAAAAAAACAGTAGTGACACACTGTGGGATTGTCCGGTGGGAAGTTTAGCTTGGTTTTGCATATGATTATGTAAATGTTAAAAAGTTATATATAGATAAATACAGGAAAAATTAAGGAATTAATATGACAAATTCAAAAATGTAGGATACAATAAATATGACAAATTATGAAATATTTTTATTGCTTTTATTAAGCTAAACTTCCAAAAGTTGGGAAAATTTACTCATAAATAGTAGTCAATAAAATTTACCTGGTTTTGTTTCATGAAGAATTGCAGTAGTTTCAATCACTTTTGAATCGATTACCGTTTCAATAGTTTTCATCAATTTTTCATCTTGACTACTGCTAGTCGCGAAATTACTAAATCTTTGTAAAATTCTTTTTTTTTTTCAAATTTCCTGGTTTTGGTGTGTCCATTTGAACCCTTTGTTAATGTTTAATTATGCGGTTAAATGCATGAATAAGCTACTCAACAACATCAAAAAGCGAAATTTGGGTAGTTTCCAAACAAACACCATCGTTTTGATGTCCACGCAAATTTTCTAAACAAACTCCACTCATGAATTTTCATCTAACTGTATCCGCAAATTAGATTCGACTGTATTTTCTGACCCATTTCCTTAGTAATGCTCAAGTTATCGCAATGTACAAATAACATGAAAAGCTTCTCAATGAATGAATATCCAATTTTTTTATAGTCTACCGTATGCTGAATATCGACACAAACCAGGTTAGAACTCAATGTGAAAATGACATAAAAAGCAGAGAGCAACGTGCTCGTTGGGTGAGACTTCAACGCTAAAGTAATCGAATGGGGCATGCCTCAAACAGATCCGCGTGAAAACCAATCCTAGAAATGTTGGCCAGGACGGCGCTCGTCGTACCAAACACCGGAACTATGCCGACTTTTCCCCGTATTGGCTGCAAAAAAACCATACCGGACGTGACATTCGCCTCGCAGTCCTTAGTACGGAGGATACGCAATTGGAGAGTATTAGAGGACTACTCAGCCAGTGATCATCAGTGCATTCTGCTTGAGATCTGTGATGTTATCTCCCGACGTCCATATTCTTGATCTTCTACAATTGAGTGGAACATCGGAAAGATGGATGTTGAGAGGTTCGTCGAGAGGCTCACAGCAGGTGCTCCGTTGCAGGGAGATTGGTAGAGAATGGAAGAACTGGCAGCACAAGACGTGGCGAACTCAACTATGAGCATCATCATGACTGCTTGCAACGCGTCTATGCCCCGTCAAAAAACCCTGGTATGGTAAGCCCCTAATGTACTGGTGGTCGATTGAAATCGCTGAAAAGTGAAGGGTATATCACAAGCTTCAGCGTGAGGTTCAAAGGGCGCGGAACCGTGACGAGGCATGCAACGGGGTAAAAGTATATAAGTCGTCCAGGAAATACCTTCGCAAATTGATTAACAACAGTAAGGCTTACTGCTGGCAAGATCTAGTGGACAATGTGAACAAGTATCTGTGGAGCCTTGGCTACAAGCTAGTTATTTGGAAACCTTATATACATGATGCGAAAAAGATGGAGGAGATAGCGCCTGCGCTCTTCCCCGACCATCCCGTTGGTGTTGACCCTATCTATGTTAAAACAGCAGTCAAGAGTTCTCTCGTCACACAGCCGAAACTGGAAGAGGCAGTCCTTTCACTGAAAGCGAGGAAGGCTCCAGGTCCAGATAGTGTTCCAGCTGAGGTGTTGCAACTTGTCTGTCACCATTTTCCTGACTTGTTGCTCAGCACATGCAACGCTTTCCTACGGGACGGGGTTTTTCCGGTGTGTTAAGAGAGTGGTGAGACTCATGCTGATTATCAAGGCGAAAGGAAATCCCAGATCGCTGTCTACATACAGCCCGTTATGTATACTAGACACGGCTGGGAAGTGCTAAAGAAACTAATCAGGGCAAGACTCACTGACGCAATTTGTTTGCTGGGGACTTATCCGCTCGGCAGTATGGCTTTAGAGCATGACGTTCCACCATTGATGCGATTGCAGAGGTTGTGAGTGCAGTCTCAAAGTCAGAGACATACTTGTATAGCCGCTGACACTCGACGTTAGGAACGCCTTCAACTCCGCTAGATGGTTGGATATTCAGGATACGCTGGAAAACCCTTTTCAAGTTTCAGAATATCTAATACGGCTTCAGAGGGACTACCTGAAGGACCGAAGTCTATTTTACGAAACGACATAGGCATAACGAAGGATAGAAGATACGTTCAGTGTTTTCCAGGGATCTATTCTTGATCCAGACCTGTGGCGCCGAGTGAGGGGCTAGATGACTTTACGTGGGTTGAGTTTAGCACTGGAGAAAACCGAAGTGGTCTTCTTGACAATAAAGATAATCCCTAGAGTATGAATGATCAGTATTATTAGAGACATACTAATCGAATCGATGCCAGTGGTGAAGTTCCTGGGGCTACTGATCGACTCGAAGATGAGTTTCTCTGGGCGAATCAGAGCAACGGCTGAGAAGTCCACTTTGGAAAAATCGGCTCTGAGATGACTTATGGTCAATGTAGGGGACCCAACCCATCAAGAGTTAGTGCTACTGTATGGAGCAGAAGTATAGGGCGAAACTCTCAGTATGGAGGTATACCGAAAACAGGTACAGGGAAGAGGAGCATTGAAGATTGCATCTACATATCCGACAGTTTTTAATTTGGTGGCAAAAGTTATTGCAGGTGTGATACCTGTTGCCCTCCTCGCTAGAGAGTGCCGCACTATTTACCTTCGGCGCAGCGAGGATGCGAGGAAGACGGTTGTTCGCGAGGAGAGACAGCGCTCACCCAACGATCAGCAACAGTCTTGCATGGATTGCATGGGGGGGAAGGCGGACTGTGAGTCTCATCCCGGATATGTAACCATGACTAAATTGAAGATATAAATGGACTGAATTCTATTTAACCCAGATTCTGTGCGGGAATAGGTATTGTCAGTCTTACCTGCACAAGATTGGTAAGTCCCAGTCCTCCAATTGTCACTTTTGCCCAGGAGAGGAAGACAATGCCTGCCACACATTTTTTGTGTGCACAAAATGGGACTTCTAAAAGGAGACGGGAGAGCTCATCCCGGATAGTATAGTCGCGGTGATGCTTGAATCGGTTGACAAATGGAACCAGGTAGCATGCTATGTTTGGGCAGTCCTAAAAGATAAATGAGACACAAAGCAGCCGGAGACGTTTGGGCTGGGAGATCACTTATCTGGCAATTCCTCTCCCCCTCTTCCCACCCGCTGGAACCAGCTTGAAGGCGTCTCACTGCGTAAAAAACGAGATCTGGCCCAAAGTAATGCTAGATTCTCGGGTTGACGGGAGGGGAGCTTAGTAGATAGTCCAGTCACTTGCGAGCATGGAAGTCCCACATTCTGTGCGTAAATGACATTCACTTCCCGACCAAAAAAAAAATCTAACAGTATTCAACCTTGAAAACCAATTTGAGCATGTATACGTTTTTGCAAAAGATTTTATGGGGAAATGTAAGAAAGAGTTGGAATCGACAATATGGGCATTTGAAGGAAATGCAAGACTATGAGCTTCATTTTGATCATATGAGCAAACGTTTCCCCTTTAATTGGGTGTATATAAATGCAAACACATTAGCAAAAAGATTTTTTACTTGAAAGTTGTGTAACAAGTCGGTAGCAATTTTACATTCTATCTCAAATGCAAACAAATGATAATGATACAGGCGCTCTCAATCAAGAGCATGTTTATCATTTGATTTGTACGAACATTTTACCTCTCCAGTTGCACACGTATCTACTGCACTTAGCGTGTCATTTTTATGCTCTGTGTACATGCACCGTCATCGTTCGAGACCCCACCGACCTTGATGATGTTCAACATAAAATAATTGCACGCTTTGCCCCAAACAAAGACATATAAATAAATGGACGAGCAACGAGAATCTGTGTACTCGACCATGTGAGAAGCAAATTTGCCACATAAATAAGTTATAAATAACTTACGCTCTTGAAACTATATGGTTCCCTCTGCTTCTCCTTCCCCTTTGTTTTCAGACAGGTTTTTCTTTCTTCTCTTCAGAAGAATCACTTCCCCGCGCACACGGACAAAATTTCATTTCACGTGCACACGATTGCGCCTTCGTTATCATTCGTAAAACAGTTTGAGTACAACACAACAAACGACTATCACGGGAAACTCGAACGTCAAAGCAAAAGAAAAAGAAAGAGGCGCGAAAACGGCGAGAAAACTCATGTGTCAAAGCGAGTGGAAAATTCGTAAATTTTTAATAAAAACAGTGAACTAAAGTGCCGACTTCGTACACGTGATCTTCAAAATTAAAAACTTTTTAAACGTGAACGTGTTTTGGAGTGAATAAAGTGCAAAAACCAAAGCATATCACTTCAAATCTCAAATCCACACAACTTTAGTGAAGGTTGCTAATTGCTTCGGCTCT